>OW796096.1:11802761-12084048 GCA_941860345.1 Chrysodeixis includens
CAATTATAATTTGATGGCAGACTGCTTATTTATAAGGTGTTTGTGTTTCAACTTTCATAGTCCGTAGTGTTTGTAATATAGCCACGATTACTCATTCTGACTCCAAAGGACATTATCTATTACCTTAAAATTAACTTGGTAAAAAGTTGTGGCAGCCAGAGAGCACTCTCCAGATAAAGCGGTGTTGTTTTTACAACTAGAGAGAGTCAGATAGAGTTATCTATTTTTTTATAGACTGAACACTTCCTTGCATGTTTCTGTCGTATTTGTGTAGTAGTTATAGTACTAACATTATTTGGGAACCCTGAAGTCTATAACTTGTATATTTTGATTACTAGTATAATGCATTTGTTTTTATTAGCCGTTGATGTACAAATTATTAGAGCCCAGTGGTTTTCAATATTTTTTTAGCTGTAGATTAAGTATCTAACACAACCGTCTCAGCCTGTCTGGAATTACTTCTACTCGTACCTGTACCTAGGTAAATGGTACAGGGTAAATATTAGATAGCAATTGAAAATATTCCTTTTGATTTTTGAACATAAACGGATTCCGTCAGTACCTTATTCCTTTTAATTAATCAAAGAAAACTGGCTGATACGGTAGTTATAATTTTTTAACTTATATTTTATGACACCATAACTAATAATTTAAATCTTTCAGGGATGTACTCGCCGGAGCAGCAGCAAATCAAATCGGAACCTAGAGGTGGGTACTGAGTAATATTACTAACGGTTTAATTACTACATAGATTAACCAACCGATTGCAAGGTATCGATCTAGCCACGCTATAGTTTTGCAGATATAAGATTTGTTTTTCATCTGTTATAGATCGGACTCCACCGCATCATAATATTGGCAGTTCGCCCCTGCATGGTTACCCTCAGCAGTATGAACCGGTAAGTAACAAAAAGCCTTTTTAAATACTTGTATAATTTCTAATATTTGTATGTCAGTATCACTTTTCTGTAGCATTTAATATTGAACAATAAATGAATTTTAACAAACTGGTAGGTTAGATATTAAGTCGATGAATGAACAAAATAATATTTGCGGGTAAAAAGAAAATCTTCTTTCCAGAACTGGGGTATAGATAACATGCAAGGTGGGATGCAAATAGCGGGTCCCAGTCACCTGGGCGCGGGCGGCGGGCACCTGGGCGCGGGCGCGGCGCACCTGGCGGGCCCCTTCGGCGGCGACGTGTGGGGCGCGCCCGGCTATGCCGCCGCCCCGCAGCACCTGCAGCCTGCGCAGCACGCCACGCTGCAGGCCATGCAGCCCATGTCGCCCAGCCTGCAGCCCATGTCGCCCAACATGCAGCCGCTGTCGCCCAACATGCAGCAGCCCTACGGAGCCGACCGCATGTCCCCCAACATGGCCGGCATGTCCCCGCATGGACAGGTCATGTCCCCGCACGGTCAGGTCATGTCCCCCCATGGCCAAGTCATGTCCCCGCACGGGCAGACCATGCAAGTCATGTCCCCGATGGGCCGGATATCGCCCAACGTGCACCCGGCGCAAAACATGGGCCACATCTCGCCCAACCTGGTGCAACAACAGCCCGCATATGCGCAGGTGAGATATAGACTTCTTCGTCATGCTCGGTAAATGTCTTGCTGGTGGTGGTAGCATAGTTAACATTATATTAGGGTTACCAATATTGCATGTACTACAACTCATCTTTTGAAAAATAAATCTTCATGTTTCTGCTTCACGGGCAAGCTTGTCAAATTGGGAGAAAGCGTAAATCAGTATATAGAAGACCCCAAACAATGCAGGTTTAAAATAATATTCCATTAGCATTGTGTAACAATTGAAACAGGCTGTCAAACGCATGCAATGACTAATAGTGTAAGAAGGCGAGCGTTACTGATTGGCTTGTGTTACGCAGCAAGCCCAACAGAGCATGATGGAGACGGAGCACAGCGCGACGTCGCTCAGCAACCTGCTGCTGGACCGCGGCGACGCCAGCCTCATGCTCAACTCCAGCGAGCTGTCCGGCCTCTCCGCCCTGCTGGGCGACCGCGCCGAGCCGCAGCCGCTCGACTACTGAGCGCGCACTACCACTCCATGCCCATACCGCGTCTACCAAGTGTTACAGGCCATTTAACTTTCAGTGTCATTTAGACTATTATTGTTCTGTGTTTTATATGGCCTCTATAAGTGCTATCTCTCCCAAAATTTTAATGCATCGCGCGTGCAATATAAAAAGCGCGTGACAGAGCAGTGTAATCGCGCCTTCACCGGTGACAGCGAACCATATCATAGTTATTAATATGAAACGAGTTTATAAAACGAACATGTTTGACATTAATTGATTTCTAAATTTAATTTGACGGTTATTTAATGTAGTAAATAAGTGATAAGCGTAGACAAGCCACAGTGGCGCACTCTATAATGACGTACGAATTTAATTCACGGACTTGCACGATGCGTGGTGTACGTGACTCGATCCCGGAGTAAACATCCTGGCACTGAATCCGGGATTTGGTTTGTAATCTACTTTATAGTTGATATTTACGTTAAATAGTTATATTTGCCGATCTGGGATTTTATTTTAAGTGATTTGCAAAAAAAGGTTACGAGTGTTTAAATGATTATAAATCACTGCATTATCAAAGCTTGTTTTCTGTATGACGCATTCATGCTTTTTCAGCAATAACAGTTATGTGTTATCAGTGAAGCTAGAAAACACCCAAGTGGAATATAAAATACCTAAATTTAGAATACTTTTATTCCACTTCATCACAGGCAAACGTTGTTAAATATTTGTGTTGCTTATTTTATATGTCGCTTGTGTTATGTTATTTTTTAAACACACTGTATTTGGTCCACAAAACTCAGATTCAGCACCGTTATAAATAACTTAAGGATTAAGTATCTAGATCTCTATAGCTTATTTAAACATCAAAATAATACTGTAAGACTATTTGGTACTATGTTTCTGTAATAAAATCTGCGTATATAATGTTACCCATTAACGCACAAAGCTAATAATCAGATAAAAAGTACACAAATTGAAAAAAAAAGGTAATAAAATCAAGACGTGTAAAGATTGAAATGTTTTTTTTTTTGTTAAAAGTTTCATTTTATGTAGATGTACAGTCGGTAAAAAGCAATAAGTAAAGATTTTATTCCTACAAGAATACTTCATTTGCCAAAACGAACATAAGTGATATTACACTTACATAAGGACAAACTTAAATGATTGTGTGTGTAACAAAATAAGTTGCTAACTTTTTGCTGACTTTACAAAAGAACAATGATATTATATTTTGTTTCTTCTCCAATACCATTTCTACCAGATAGAAATGACTATATGGAAGTTTGTATGGGATTCTAAGAGTTGTATTCGACATGGCGAGGAACTTGTAACTTTGTCTAAAGTTGTTTTATTTGTCTGACATTTGTTTATAGAAGAAATACCAATACTTTGACACCTTTACTGGTTAATGTCAATCTGGTACAATTGAGATTCAAACTATCAGAAAGTATTACAAATATATGAGATTAAAATACGAGCGATTATCAAATTGACTTGAAATGGTATACATTTCATATCAGTAATTATTTTGATCATGAGTTTCTTAATAGCTGGTCAATCATATAAAATATTATTAAGTTGTCATTTGCTTATTCCGTAACGGGTGTTTGAACCAATCGCATTTATAGACAAATGGCTTGAGACAATAAATTGATCAGCTATCAAAAACTAGGGTAATAATATGAATTACATAGTACTGATAGCATCGGCGGCAACTAATCGTTAATGCTATACAGTAAACTACCTTTTGTATACGGCTCCACTCGCGGGATGTCGGGTATCGCAGTAAAAGTACCCTATAACTAATATAACCATTCTTTATTTTCCGTGTTATGAGATTTTATAAATCTTTAATATAGTATAGCTAGTTCTGTACGATGAATTGTTCTCGCTTTCAATATAGTTATTATAAATGCTTGTTTTGGTTATGATTTGTTACCAAATAGTTTGTAAATATTTACTGACAGAAATGTTAACTGCTTAAAAATGTTGACTGTACCAAATTGTAATAGAGTAAAAATTTAGATTGAATTGTTTTCCTTTAAAAAAAGCAATAACCTTTAATTTTTACACAACAATCTTAATGTGACTAAAATACCAATTCTGTTTTTTTTTTTTGCAATTTTAATTTTGGATACAATATTTTATTTTGTTTATCATGAAAACAAGTCATTTCGTGGCTCGATTGAATCGAATGCCGAAACCGAATATTTTATTGTTCAATGACTGTCCATAACTATGACAAAACACAGCTATCTTAAGAATGTTTAATATTTTTTATACCAAGCTCGTTTAACGTAATCTTAGTTTAAGTTCAGGCATCACAAGGTAATTTTAATTATGATCGAATGTGCAATGATATGAACGCATTGAAAATGTGTCCGAATTTTGTTATATTTTTGAGAAAAAGAAAATACAATTATAGTATATTATTTGAAAATGGTAGTTTTAATTGTACCCTTAAATAATTGACAGATAGATCCTGGTGAAACCTGAAGCCCGCACATAAAAGCGTTATTTTTATATTTGGTTTTGGGCTAGCCCAAAACATGATACGTAACTTTCTGGTAAGAATCACGATCTCACGCGTAGATGCAGAATTAGTAATTTCATAATAATTATGCAACACAGTTGTGTTTGATTCCAATTCATTCTCGTTATCCGATCGTTGTCGGTGGTGTTGATATTTAGTTATTATTCTAAGGTCCCAAAAGACAGGAAGCTTTTTATACGTGGTCTTGACTACAATTTACTGATATCTGAAAACTTCGGCGGGAAAAAAGAATACAAATAATACGAAATAGGTCACTTACCTACTTTATATTCTTCTTTCAATGGTCAGCAATTCCTGCTCACAACAATTCAAACACTATAATAGTAACATTTAACTAATTGAGCGTCTATCGAATTTTTTTATAACAAAATACTAACGCCTTCGAAATATGCACAATGCGCGCCCTTTTCCAAGTATTGTTTTTAATAATCGCGCCACCGCACCGTGATCGTCATTTTTTTTGTTGCCAGTGTAAACAGACCCATTACTTATTCGCAAATGTAGATTCATCTTAATAATACAATAATTTACTTAAATTGTAATAATTAATCATATAATAATTAAACAATAATTGTCCAAACCAAGATTCCGCTTAATTTATTAATCCTTTAAGTAAATAATATAAATCAAATGGCGTAGGAACCAGTTTTGTTTTTTTTTTACTCAGTTGGAGTCCTCATTGACCACCGGCGTCAAGGAAGATAAAATTCTTATAAACTCCTAATGCGCGCCGCTTAAAATTTTCTGTAGTGTCAGCATTGGCAAATATCATGTTCAAAGAAATGTCAAACTGACGAAAGCAAAAAAATACTTCTCGTGGCTATTGTCACAATGGTTGAAGAGACAGCAATATACAATCCCGATATGTATAAGTGAAACAGAACATAAATGCAGGCTCAATTATGTAAACGTGACGTGGAACGTCTACTTACGCGAACGCGAAATTGTAAAAATGTAAACAAATAAACCACAACAAACGAAAACTGGTTGCTTGGAAATGAAATAAATATTTCGTTCAAAATGAATGAATTGAGTTCATCAGTACCTGAACCTAAAAAAGTTGGAGTATGGGCAGAAGGCACGCATATAGAAGCAAAGTAAGAGTCAAGTTTAGTCAGTTATTATAACCAACTTTTCTGGATATTAATTGAGTAATGTAATGAACTTCTACATTACAAATGTTTTAATTTTATAGGGAATTTATGATACCTAAGAAGTCGCCTGACTCAAGCGATGATATACCGACGATACCCGATTTGGACGATCTACAAGACATATTGGAAAAAGAAATATCTATGCCGCCAGTGTAAGTACAAACTTAGATTAAGGTTAAATTATCAACAAGATCAATAGCATTCATTGAATCTCTAGCCTTTCAGCCTCTATTTATACTTTAAAACTACATAATATATGGTAGTTTTAGTGGCCACAAAACTAACATTCTTATTCACATAAATTCAGAAAAGGTTTTAATATTTTAGATCTGATCACAAGGACACAGAAACAGTGAATGCGTTGTCAGAAGTAGGCGGAGGTATTTCAGGGACGGCGGATAGCATAGAGAAGGTTCTAGAAGTCCTGAACTCCTACATACCGCAGGAGGAGATGGACTCAGCGGACACTGTGTGGACGGTAGACTCCTTGCTGCAGGAGCTAGCGGAAGAAACCCAAGAGTAACAATGTGGGGTTGTTTTAGAAGATTTAAGATTTTAGGAAATAAGTATGTTGTCAATTCTTGAGCACATTAAGTAGGGATGAAATAGTATTCAGCTGTCGGAATGTGACGTACAAAGGTATGTAGTAGTAGAACAATTAACTTTAACTTAGCAGGATAAGAATGCAATTTGTTTAAGTCATTATCTTTTTTTTTAGAATTAGGTATATGTAGATCTTCTTTCTTTATCACATTTATATTATTTTGTGTTTATTCTATATGTTCTTTATCCATGTAACTCAAATATTAAAACATCACCAGGGAAGGTAGGTATATTTGAAATAAAAAACATTTATCTATTAGTCATTATTTTATTTGTAAAAAACTTTAATTTATTTTACTATTAATTACCTATAGGGCTAGAAGTTATTGTAACAAATTCTCCGTCCAATTACATAATAGGGAATGATTGTTCTCACTTATCAATAATAAATAAATAAATATTTGAAAAACATAGTTTTATTGTTTTATCATGGGTTTTTCTCTTTATCGGGCTACATAAAGTGTTTCATTATCGTAAGGAACTTTCAACTGCATAATAATTGTTTGCAACATTTTCCATGTGTCAAAGCAAACTCTATGTGGGTGATAAATGGTTATCGCGACACGGAACATAGTAATACTATAAAACTCTATGAATATTCATCAATGTAGATTAGATACCACCCACTCTTAGCGGAAATACTGATTTTCATATTAACAATTTCACTTTATGTACAGCTAACTGGAAATAAGATATTATTCCTTTCAGGCTGGTTGTGTTATGACGTCATTTCATATTGCGTCGGTCAACTCGCATATTAGACGCCCACCAAACCAGTGGGTGAAGCTATACAATGAGAATTAAGATTAACAGTAAAAGGCAATTGAATCGTTAAGGAGATCAGTCCATAGTTTTCGATACTTATTTTTATCTACGTAACAGAATGATTAATTACAACATTCTTTTTATCTATATTTTCTTTTCAATGTCTCTAAATATTATATTTCTATGTGAAACAACACACAGAAAGCTATCTGTCGAGACTCGAGTCTGACCATAGAACAACCACTAGGCTGATATGAAGATATTCAAGCAAACTTCCAATTCCAGAATAAAAATGTTCGATATTTCGTTAAACTCTCTTTTACAAATTAACGTTTGTAAAACATTGTCATGGAATGAGACTAGCTATGTAGCTAGTTTCGTTCCACGTCTTCCAGGACATAATGTAAATCCTGCTACAATACAGATAGATCTTACGAGAAGACTAGGGTTACCTCATTGGGTTAACAGTCAAAACGCAAACTGCTAACAAACTTGCAGTCAGTTTCAACAAGTGTATAACAGTAACTACATCAAGATTAACATTCTAGCTGTATTGTCTAGGAAATAATGTCAACATTAATATTTGTGATAGTGCATTAACTGAAAAATGAGATCATAGTATCAAGCTTAGAATTTAATCTTCAATTTTGTTTACGTCCTGTTAGTTAGCGCTCGTGAAACCAAAAAATCTAAATGCATAAATCGAAAACAATCCCTGTAAGTTTACATTATAATTTTTGAGCGCAAACTCTTAATTCAAGATCCATTTAGTATTAACAATGTATCCTATGACCTGGAAGAGAAGCTCTGGACTAGTTTGGCGGTAGACCCCCCTGCAGACCTGAATGCTACGTATGCTGTGATTAGTAAGACGATGTATGAAGGTAGTATAGTGGCGGCATACAACTCTCTGCTGTTCAGTAAACTCAGGCCAGATACAAAGAAATGTGAGAGTACAACCCATCCTACTTTCAAATAGTTTTTCTCATCAAATCCGCTGAAAAATATGACGCTCCAGAATGTGTTAAGAAGAATCATGCAGAGAGTCATCGCCGCGCTTGTCACGAAGAAGTACTCCGTGCCACTGTGGAGGCCCAAGGTGCCTGGCCCAACCTGTGAATAGAACCATACTATGTTAGCAAAGTTTTGATTTTTAACCTACTACAATATCAGTCTAATAAGTACAAGTGAAAGGGGAGCATCTTGGAGTTGATATTTAATTAATTATTATGATTGCATCAGTGACAAGCTTGTACTTAAAATTTATACTTGGCAAGTTGTCAATGCAGAATTGGAATGATAAATACATAGAATCTTATATATAAAAATCAATTGCTGTTCGTGTTAGTCTCGCTAAAACTCGAGAACGGCTGAACGGATTTATCTCATCTTGGTCTTGAATTGTTCGTGGAGGCCTAGGGAAGGTTTAAAAGGTGAGAAAAAATAGAATAATTAAAATCTTTTTTTTTCCCATACAAAAGTTTAGGTCCTATATTTTTCGATTGGGGCAGTACGAAGTCTGCAGAGTCAGCTAGTACTGTATAAATATATTATTAATGCATAATATATGTTCATACAAACAATTTTTACTACAAATTAATTCTTTAGTTTGTCCTCTACTATCAATAGCAATTTAAAATGAGATATTATAAGAATCTTACCAGCTCAATTGTCTTAAAACACTTTTCTACTATGCATTATGAGATATCCAATGATATATTTACTTACCGAGTCAGCCAGCACATTAACTAAGGCAAAGGCACCACTCATAGTGCCAAAGCCAAGCCCCGATACATAAGCCATCTCCAGCTTGTTACTGCCGATGTTGTGGTTCTCTGATATCTCCTTCAGGCCCTCCTCTGTTTTCCGTAAGAGCAAGTACATGCCATATCTAAAGCCTTCCTGAAATAATAGAATTACTTAAATTAATAAAATGTCGCTGTTGTTATTATGAGTATGCAGCTTAAGTCTTTGTTATGAGTTTATTGTTATGAGTATGCAGCAGCTTAGTGAAAAATTATAAGAAAAAGATTATCTTTACGTTTTGGAGTTTTACGTAAAGAACTTGCTATAAAAAGAAGCGACTAAGAATTACGAACCTGAAATATGACTGCAAACACCATTCCAAACGCTAAGTATGACCGTAAAGGCACCACTGCGTACCAAACCAAGGATGACAGTAGAAATGATAGTAGCCACCCGAAGGCTGCAGCTATCATGATGATGATGCGTACGGGGTCGTTAGCCACCGTCAGCGAGAACATCACCAGCGGAGCCCCAAACGCCAGGAGAGAACAACTGAAGAATTCTGCGAGAGTCATCTTCGTCCTTAATTATTTACTCTATATGTACAATGACCCTAGCTTACAACGCCTAACAGCCCGCTATTGCAGTAAACTGTTTTACTTATTTAACTAACTAAGCTAATACTGTTTCGAAGCGAAAAAATAAGGTGTTTTGGTACAAAAAATTAAATGAATCACTGAAAGAGCAAACGCAGATTGACATTTAGTAGGTTTGTCATTTTTGACGTTTAAATGACATTCGTGGATGATTCACACACCTTCATGGTTTTATCGATTCATTTTCGTATAAAAATATATATTTCTAATAATATAGTATTTGTAAAAGTCATGTACGAAGTAAAAATAAATTGTATATATGAGTGAAAATGAGACGACAATGTAATAACATAGAAAAATAACAAAACGGAAATACTATGATTTTACGTTTTGTTGTTGCTGTCAAAATCGGAACCACAATAACCTCACTTTTCTTTGGCTCAATTTCAATTGCTCTAATTATATGACAACAAAGTGCATTCTTCTGCTTCCTATAAGTAAACATGGCTCCCAAACAAGCCAAGAAAACTTTATGGGTTGACTGCGAGCGATGCGGCTGCAGTATAACCTCAAACGACAAGAACATTCACGTCGAATTGAATTGTGGGAAAGATCAATTAAAATGTCCTTATGTTGATGATGGGAAGTTATTCACTTGGCTGCAAAGGACGGGAGTGGCGCCTGAGGGTGTGCCGCGAGATTCTGTGCTGGTACACCCGTCCGCCGGCACCCTAATAGGCGCTGTGATCGGGTGCCCTCTGCAGTTGAGCAGGGAAGGTGCTCCTACCATGGTCAAGCGAATGTGGCCGTCCAAGTCATCAGCGCCGGCTGCTGTGATATTACCCGCAGCTGGTACGTCTTGAATCCATTTTCATAGAAACAATTATTACAACGAAATTAAGTTTGAAAAACTTATTAGTGTGTAAACTTTACACACTCAACATTAAGCCATAAGCAGACTTCACAACACCTGTATGATTTTATTAACACTTATTTTTTATTTTCTAGATTTATCATCAGCCTGGAGTAATGACAACATGAAGGTTACTGTCTCAGTAATTAAAGAAGAGATCCCCAAGGCAACTGGCGTCATAATCAGGATCAAAAATCATAAAACAGATTCAGACATCTGTGATATCTTGAAACAGCATTTTTACTCCAATTTTGTTTGTGTTGGTAGTGAATTAGTATATTATTACTTTGGTAAGAAATTAGAAATTGAAATATTTGATGTAAAATCAGAGAAAACAGATTATGAGGGCTGGTATGTATTAAGTGAAAATACTATTTGGAGTATGGAGAAAGTAACAGTTCAGAAAACAAAAAAGAAGGCACAGGTGCTAGGTGGTGTGGATGACATTCTGGAAGAAATACAGACCTTTGTAAAAATATCTTTTAATGTGGATGGCTTGACAGAAAGCTTTCAACCTACTCGTGGCCTTTTGCTGTATGGACACTCAGGGATAGGAAAGACAGCTATTTGTAAATATTTAGTTGAAAATCTCAGCTGTTTCCACATAGAAATCAATGGTCCAGCTATCTTCAGCAAATACTTTGGTGAAACTGAAGGCACTATGAGGAGCTTGTTTGAGAAAGCTATTCAAAACCAACCAAGCATTATATTAGTTGATGAGATTGAAACTATCTGTCCAAGACGGTCTTCTGGCAGCACAGAACAAGAAAGAAGAATCACTTCAGCATTTGTGAACATGCTGGACAATTTACATGCAGAAGACAGCAGAGTATTTGTGTTAGCCACAACAAGGAAGCCTGAAAACATTGATCCTATGTTGAGAAGGTTTGGCAGGCTTGATAAGGAAATAGAAGTTCCGGTCCCAGACAGAATAAGGAGGAAAGAAATAGTTTACAGTTTGCTCAAAAATCTGCCAAATAAAATATCTGCCCAGGACATTGAGAACATCTCAGACTTAGCACATGGTTATGTGGCTGCTGACCTGGTGAACCTGTGCACACAAGCCACCATGAAGTGCATCAAGCATTCAAGTAAACATATTGAGAGGGAAGATCTGATTGCTGCACTTACTATAGTCAGACCTAGTGCTATGAGAGAACTCCTTATAGAAATACCCAATGTGAGGTGGACAGACATAGGTGGGCAAGATGAGTTGAAGCTAAAGTTGCGTCAGGCTGTCGAGTGGCCTCTCAAACACGCGGAGAGCTTCCGAAGGTTAGGAATAAGGCCTCCCGGTGGAGTCTTGCTATATGGTCCGCCAGGTTGCTCAAAAACTATGATCGCCAAAGCTTTGGCAACTGAAAGTGGTCTTAACTTTTTGTCAATAAAAGGTCCAGAATTATTCTCAAAATGGGTGGGCGAGTCTGAGCGAGCAGTTCGCGATCTATTTACGAAAGCACGACAGGTCGCACCTAGCATTATATTCTTCGATGAAATGGACGCGATTGGCGGGGAAAGGGGCGCGGGCGAGGCGGGAGTTCACGAGAGGGTCTTGGCTCAACTGCTGACCGAGTTAGATGGAGTGGTGCCCTTGAACTCTGTTACCATATTGGCGGCGACTAACCGTCCTGATAGGATGGACAGGGCATTGCTGAGACCAGGTCGATTAGACAGACTAATTTACGTTCCTCTGCCAGATTTTGAGACACGATTGAAAATAATTGAGTTAAAGTTGGGAAAAATGAGCACAAGTGATGATGTGGACCATTATAGTTTGGCAACGAGGACTGACGGCTTCTCCGGAGCTGAGCTGCAGGCACTGTGTCACGAAGCTGCTTTAAGTGCATTGGAAAAAGATCTAGACTGCCCAGAAGTGACGATGGAGCATTTTGAACATGTTCTAAAAGATTTCACACCAAGAACACCAGAGTCTTTGTTGAAGGTGTATCAAGAATTTGCTTTGGGACAGAAATCAGGATAAGAGGCCCCAAACATCTTATTGAGCTGCTACTTTGATGATAAGTTTTTGGTCTAACCTAAGATTATACTGTGTACTTACAGTTTTGTTAACTGAATGAAATTCGGGTACAAAAGATAAAAACATACAAAAAGCTTTCACTTCCTAAATCATAATTTATTTATAAAGAATTCTTAAAGCTATTTTTATATAAATTACTATTAAATCTAGTCCTTATTTAATCACATCAATTTGAATAATACATGTTTTTACTTGAAACATTATGATACAATACAAATCACTAATTTCTGGTGTCTAACATGTGTGATTGTTTAATAAATGTTTGATATAATTCACTTTCTTATTCTTTTCGGCTATGTGCGTATGTAAGTATAGACAAATTTGTTCCAGAAACTAGTTCGTTTATGTATTATATATGAGTAAATAAATACACAAACAGTCCTACAAACGCGGGATTTATAAAAACGCTACTAAAAAAAGGTGTCTGATACAGACAGCGTACATACTACCTTTTATTCATAGAGGGGTGATAGCAACATTCAAACAGTTTTATATTAAAACATCATTCGTTTTTATGTCAAACTGACTTTGGAGCAGCTAAAATCTAATATTACGAAAGCCACTACTTCCGCAAGAGACCTAAGATACAGACACCAAAATATGTTAAAAAGACATCATCTAAGGAATATTTTATGAAAAATACATTTAGTTATGCCAATTATGAATAAGGAATCATATAAATGCAAGTTTATACCATGGTATCTATTTAAACTAATCCACGAATTGTCTTTAAATCGTACTCGTAAATACGTTCGTTCATTTTTCCGGCATCCATATTGCATTCCTACCAACGTTCTGTAATTGACGAACGCTTTCGTCACCTTACACGACTTAGGCCTTCCTATTTTCGCTCAATACCTAATATTTTTTACAGTTTTTTCTTAGTTTTATGATTTATATACAATTTATTCATTGAAAATATAAATGGCTTGGCATAGGAATTAAGGGAAGTCTTCAAACGCTAAGTTTTAATTAATATTTAATACCCTTCACAAAACTTTTGAGTTTTGTAAGAATTGCATCGAAACTTCCCATATTCAAGTGCGCCAGCCAAAATTTATAAAAATCTTACAAAATTATTTATTCCAGCCTGGAGAAATAATGTTAGGTCAAAATTTAGAAAAGCTTCATTCTCTATCAGTCTTTTTATAAAGAGATAATATTTACTCAAACGATTTTGCCAATCGTCACTCGATCATGAACCTTGCGGCTACGACTTACAACTCATTCTCTTGTCTCCTGTCCCATCCAAACTTTACAATACTATGCGAGTAAGTACTTGAGAGCTGATCGATGAAGGTGGACGCACACCTGCTGCGCTACAACACATAACGCTCACCTAGAAGTCGTCATCATCATTCCGCTGCCTTTATCCCAGTAAATCTTTGGGGTCGGCGCAGTACAAAAATATCTGAGTATAATTCCGCTATATACATAAAGACAATGACATTAGACTTCTTTTAGGTATAACTCCTACCCAGCTGTTTTAATCATAGTTCGGCTTCTAGTCTCACTAGTTTCAGCCGAATACCAAGCCAATAGTTTGTAGGGAGCGATATGCACCTATTGCATGCATCAGCATACGTGCGTCCAGCTTTTATAAAATCGACTTATTTACAAAATGTGATGTCAAAGGTTGGTTTGCAACACAATAATTAGTACAACTGAATTATCATCATTTTGTGAAATAGTTGACAGAATACCTACATGTGACAGTAGATTTATTTCTTCGTAGTTATATTAATTAATTATTGTGTTGCGAAACATTGTAATTTTAAACAATTACGTTTTAGTCTCAATGGCAATAAGTATTTAGTATTGGAGATATTTTTCTAATATACACTTATTCGTACATCTGTATTTCCAGATCCGGATTTCCGGATGTGTACACCTTCGTATCCCGACTTTAAAAAGCATAGTTATTATACAGGAACATGATTCAGATTTCTGACTTCGGATCCGGAATTACGGATGTGTACAGATCTTAAACGTGTCTATTATTATGAGGGTTAGGTAGCTGACTGGCAGCGGGTATAACACCTACGTCATATTACGTGATAATGCCCAGGTCACAGGGGCTAAAATATTTGGTACCTTTTTGGCACTAGCACTATCTAACTACTTGAGTAATCAGATTATAGTGGTTTCTGATCTTAGGGGTTAGAGAGGTGCAGCTAGCTTTGGACAGTGCTAAGATTATTGATCTCAATTTTTTCATTAATATAAACTATTGCGATATCCTTAGCATACAATAAAAGCTGTGTGTAGATTATTTTGTAATAGTGTGTATGATAAATGCGCCATCAAATCTAGGCATCTACCAATAAAAGTACACCGTTTTTGTGTTCTCAACATGACGTAAACTACTAAAGTTATCAATGCAAAACACACCAAGCTGAGTATTGATTATACGGCTTGTATAAAATAATAACAGTTATTGCCCATTTCGAATAATACGGTTATTTGAAGAATGATTAACTTCAAATAACCGTATTAGATTGGTTCTCTAAATCTCGAAGGTGTCAGACTGTCGAGGTATTGACATTCAGAAAGCTTTTTTTTAGTTTCTGAACATCAATAACAAGGGGGAGGGGGGCACGTCTAGTACATCATCCCTTAAGCATCAGAAGCCACTACAGCTTAGGAGTGACCTTATACGCGCAGTATCTCAGTGTGTCGGTTGTAGCAGATGGCGATCCAGTCTGGCTGCGTGGCCCCCCACTGGATCTGGTTGACCTCGCCCTCGGCGGCCGTGTAGGCCAGGATCGGGTCCTCGATGGCGCGCGGCATCTGCTGGATGTCCCAGATCAGCGCCTGGTGGTCGTCGCCCGCTGTGCAGATGTGGCACGAACTGCGGGGAAGGGGAGCATTTATGAATATACTGTTCTTGATATTGTTCTGTTTTTGGATGAGGGGTCGATGGTACAAATGATAATGAGCCGAGGTATATGAGATAAAACCTGTGTCTTGTTAGACTCGCGAAGAGCTGGCACGGATTCCGTGACACTGGCTGTAGAAATGGCTTGTGATGTTTTTAGTCGGTGGAACTCCAACTCCCCAAGCTGTGCCCTTAGCGTGGGTTGAAGACTTGAAGTCATTAAATTTTCACCTAGGAAAAATCAGTATGTACCTGTGCGGTGCCCAGGCGATGCCGTTGACGCATGCGCGGTGGTTGTTGAGGCGCGCGACGGGCGTGCAGGGCACGCGCACGTCCAGGATGATGACCTCGCACGCGTCCATGGCCACCGTGGCCAGGTAGTTAGGGTCCTGCTTGTTCCACGCCAGCCGCAGCAACGGCGTGTGCTGCGGGTCCTGGTCACAAATGTACGGACATGAGGAACTGTACTATCTTTTAAATATTTTTTTTAATATTCCTCCACATTGACACAACGCCATCTAGTGGCATCTAGTCTCAAGTTAAGCATACTTCGTAGCTTGTATTATAAGTACTAGACAAGCTATAAACATACTTATATATTTTTAAATACAAACATACTATAGATAAATTACACCCAGACACAGAACAAATGATCGTGCTCATCACAAAAACATTTGTCCTGGGTGGGAATCGAACCCACGACCTCCGGTATAGCAGTCAGGGTCACTAGCCACTAGACCAACAGGCTCGGCCCTGGCCGAACTAATTTTATTGTCACTAACCTCATATATGATAGTGGAGTGTTCGAGGTGTCGGAGGTCGAACATCCTGACGGAGCCGTCGGCCCCGACCGAGGCGAACATGTCGCGGCCGCCGCCCGCGCGGCTGAAGGCTATGTCGTAGACTTCCTGCGTACACAGACAGTATGTTGAGAGACAAGCCTGGCTTCTGTCTGTGTTCTATATTGTATCAAACGACAACCCCACTAAGAAATTTAATCCTGGTGTCGTGGGGGGTTTACAAACATTCAACATGCATAATGTACATCCAGAATTAGCACAAGCGTATTGGTTATTTTAATTAAGTCTAGCTTAAGCCTGCGGCCTTTACCGCGTGGGTCCAGATTCAGAATATTAACACCTATGTATTAGCTAACTCCCTACGATACCTTATCAAAAAAAGGTCTATCGGTTTCAGTGTGAAGAGGTTATAAACAAAGTCATACATACACTCATGCTTTCGTCTTCACAACATCAGTATGATATGAAAGTTTATTATTTTATATAAAAGAAACTTGATTATAGATCAAGTATTAAGATTATAGTTTAAGTACAAACTACCCGTCCTGCTGCAGGACTAACCCTGCATTGTTATTAACTGTATAAACTCCATAACAACCTAAACTATACCTTATCATGAGCAATGAGCTGCGTCTTGACATGGCCCGATACCTCATTGACCCTACCCAGAACCTGTCCGGTCTCCAGGCCCCAGATGGTGCAAGTAGTGTCAATGCTGCTGGTGCCGATGAGGTTGGGGTCCACCTCGTTCCAGTCGAAGGAGGTCAGCGGGGCGCAGAAGTCCGAGTTCTTGTTGTTGTTGAGCACGCACTCGAACAGAGTGTACGGCTCGCCCGCGCGCCAGATGCGGAGATAGTCGCCTATTGTATAAAATCAGTAGGATATGTCAACTCCAAAATTATCTTCTGCTGCTTAGCCTATTCCAAAATTATGTTGGGGTTGGCTTTAGTTTCCCTGAATTCAGTTTAAAGCTGTTTCAGGTTGAGCATGAGACTGGGTAATTCACATATTATGGTAAAGTTGACTGGTTGGTATTAACACTATTAACTAAGACATTAGAAAGCAAAAAGATAAGGAAACAACTAATTATATTCAATTTATTTTTGGAATTTATTGAAGGAAGTTCCATTAATGTTTGAAGATATAATAAAATTGAACAAGGTTTATTTTATAAAAGTTAGACTTGCATATTCTAAATATCTTTGCATAATACCTATAAAATATAAAATATAGGCCACCGTATTGCAAGGTACTTACCACTCGTAGCCAGCAGGTCAGGGTAGACGCCTTTGCTGTCGGGGATCCACATGATCTTGGTGGTGGGGTACGGGTGGTCGAAGGTGCTCTTAGCGCTGAACTCACTTGTGTCTTCATCTAGAGAGATGATTTGTACCTGTGTAAACAAAAACAATACAGTAGAACGACGATTACCAAACAATTATTAACTGAATTGCCAATTATCGAAACAGTTCCCAAGTGTAATAAATAATTAAAAATACCGAAAATTTACGACGTCTACCTGTTACCGTTTTTAGTATTGAGCAAAAAAAAAACGAAAAAAACACGTTTATTGTTTTTAGACCCCCTTAACACTTTTTGTAATTTTTTGTATTTGTTGTTATAGCGGAAACGGAAATACATCATTTGTGAAAATTTCAGCTTTACAGCTATTACTGTTTATGAGATACAGCCTGGAGACAGACAGGCAGACAGCAGAGGCTTATTAGTAGGGTTCTGTTTTGCCCTTTAGGTATGGACCCCTGAAAACCTAGTAACTTTTGTTTATTTTGTAGTTACAAGTTGGATTTTGCTGGAGTCCAAATGTATTTCAACTGTGATGGTTCAAGTAGAGGCAAGTCTTTATTCTTTGTTTATTCTGTGTTGATAGTTTGTTTTTCTTTAATGTCCATCTGTATTTGATTATACCAATCAACCCTAGTCCAAAATGAGTTGGTTATTCAGCATTTTACTTTAGATTTATGTTTGGACAAAATCTCAAAGATAAAATTCATTTTATTCCAGTCTTCTATGTAATTGGCTATTTGGCGGCAAATAAGCACATTGTAACCACATCATTTTATCAATAAATGTGAATAAATATTTTGATATTTTTTTTTTTGGAATTTTAACACTAGACCTGAACTTTTGACACATATAATTCTATTATTTATTGTGTTCGATTTTAAAATAGTTTAAGCTGTTTTTATTTGTAATTTTTTTTTTATTATTTACTTAGCCTACTTAAGATCCCACAGCTGGGCAAAGGCGTTCCCTTTGTCCTTCCAAACCTCCCTGTCTTTTGCGATTTCTGGCCATGTGCGATCTGCATATCTGACAAGATCATCACACCACCTATGCCACAGACAACCTCGACAATGATGACCCTCCTCCAGTGTCCAGTGGGTGACAAGACAAGTCAGAAAAAAATACAAAGTGTAAATGTAGAGTATAAAGTAACCTTATTGTTGTACTCTTCAACAAAGCTGCCAAGAGCAAGTCGGAACCGCTTGTCTGGTCGCACCGACCAGTTCATGGAGTACAGTGGCCATGGAGCTTGGTACCTGTTAACATAATATTATGAAGATATATTCAATTATAAATTATAATGAGCATAAAAATGGGTGTGATATGACATGTTTTCATTTTTATTGTTTGACTTGGCTATATTACTTGGAATTATAGATATGATCCAGTGTTGAAGTAATTACTACATACTTGTATATTTCCTTCCGCTTCGTGCTGGAGCTGGTGGTGCTTGAGCTGCTATGTGGCATAGACATGATGTTCATGGGGTCTTCACTGTAAGGCAATGCACTATTTGAACAAAGCAATTTACGAAACAACACTTTACTTACACTCTAGTAAGTAAGATACTTGGACTTTAGTTAAATATTTAATATTCGGATCTATATTATGGTACAAAAATAGACTTAAACACATAATCAATAAAAAATAGAACACAATATTGTTATCACACCTTGTTAAACAGCAAGATTAACGCCTCAGTTAAGATAGTAATAGACTTGTTTAGTAACAATTAATCACAATTTGAGTTTAAGCAGCAAAACAGTGTATTTAATTACTGTATTTGTTTATTATATTCCATGTGAAACGAAAGCATTATTTTTACAATTTTAACATGACCGCTGACAGCGCAGATAATGTTGCCATTGATGTAGTTTTCACAAGAAGATATTGATCGTGTCAGGTATTGCCATGAATAAAAAAAAAGTAACTGTTCATCAATGTATGTGATATGTATTGATTTTTACAATGTGTAATGTAAAAATCAATACATGATTAAATTAAGATTATTACTTACACTGTTATTTTCTGAATATAGTATAACTTAGTAAATATAATATGCGAAAGTATATAATATGCGTAAGCGTGATCTTACCTAAGTAAGTAATAACTAAACGTCGTTTCAGTTAAATATGGTTAAAGTAAAGACCTGCTGTAAAAACGGCTACACAGCAATTAATATTACCATTACTTTATTTATAAAAAATGATTAACTGCTGAGTAATTTATTTGTGACAACTGTTAATACGTTGCTACCAAACAACGGCTACATAAGTAAGAGACTACTTAGATCATCAGTAAAAGTAAAATGCATTCCTAACAAGTCTTAATTTGTATTCTATACCTAAAATGGTCATCAATTTATATTATTGTGACTCTGATTATCCGTTAACGACTACGTATGGGTACTTTTTTCTACTTTACCATTCTAATCGTGTTGCTGATTACAAGCAGTTCACAACCAAGTTTCACATCTCGAAATCTTCTTACAACACTTTAAAATACATGTGGGTCCTATTTACCTTGAATAAAATGATAAAGTCAAATGTTTCCCATTAGGTACTATGTATAACTTTTTTTGTCAATGTTTTTTTTTATTTATGCCGATTTGTTGGCAGAGAAATTTACTGATCGTGGTTTTCCGTCCAGGCTTAGCCAGATATGTAAAAAATAAAAGATGAGAAATAATTATAAACGCTTCAGTACTCTTCAAAAGCTTATATTTGCACATGCTTTAATTTTTTTTACATTTGCGATAAATGGGCCCTTTTAGCTTTATTTCTGCGTAGTAACAGCGAAATAAATGCAATAAATAATGTATCTACTGTAATAAATAAATGCCATCAATCTGAATCGTTCCATTTCCTTTACACTTATGATTTATGAGTTAATATTTCACGTTGATTACGCGTCGGGCTGTATAATACAAACTAGATTGCGATTATATTAGTCACCAATAATCTGAATTTTGACCTACTTACATTTAAATATTTTGGACGTGTGCCTTGCATTCCTTTGGTGCGTGCACGCAGCGGCAGTGTTGCCAGATGATAAATCTTCCCACTAACATGGGTAATCTTTAATTATTTTGTATACCTATAATAACAACAAGGCCTCTGCATGTTGGTCCTGTGTCCCCGTGTAAGCCTTTAAAAAGGACCGGGTTTCTTCCCTAGAAGTTATCCCGTGAATTGAAAGAGATGATTTTCTACTTGCTTCAATCTGATAAATCGTAAAATAGCATACTCGTTAGTCTATGTTAAGTCTATTATGTTTCAAGGTATTTCGATCGATCAAAAGGACTTAGAGTAAATATAACTGTAATGCTATTGAAGTTTATAAAAAGTCTACTTTAGACAACATGATCGTTACATAACGACGTTGAGACTGCTGCATAAAAGTAATAAGAAAACAAAGAATCCCCACAAAGGTCTCACATACCTGAGTTAATTTGAGGCAAACATGGCAACCCCCGCTACAACCGACCTTATCAATTCAAAACGCATGCGCTTAGCTCCGGTTAAGGACATCGCTTTCTTTCTTACGTCAACATTCGTTTAGGGACTAGTGATATAATTACTTGCGCAAGAGTGGCCGCCCGCGCTCCAATACGTGCGCATACTTTGCTTATGATAACGACATGGAAATTGTATGCGTAAGGTACTTGAGTTATACTTGCTAGGTTGGTAATGTGTGCCTCGTCCATAGACGTAGGGTCATAGAAAATACCAGTGCTTAGGGCTGGTAAGAATTCAGGCATCCTTTTCCACTTTCGTCAGTGACAAGTATCTACTTATCTCTAGTACGTATCATCCATCGTACTTACTAGAACGCCCAAAGTATCCACAAACCAACATTGGTAATTTAAGTCTTGTCAATATAGCCACTGCTATGGGCGCAATCATCAAAACGATTCTCTTAAATATTACATCTTAATACGGTACCAACAGTGTTTAGATTTACTTCAATTAATTCATCGTAGGTTGTAGTAAAATAAGAAAGAAAAACAGATTGATGAACAAAGAGTGACGTGAGTGACGTTCTTTAGAATGCAATCATTAAATGTCGTATTTATAATACTGAAGAGTGAAATAAATGTTATAATTTTAAACAGGTCCCATCCTATTTAATATATTCATAAATGATATAACAAGTTGTTTTAAATACTCACAATTTTACCTTTTTGCGGATGACATAAAAATAATGAAACCAATTGTATCTGAATCTGACTCCAATCTTCTTCAAAGTGATTTGAACAGAATGATTGAATGGTGTGAATCCAATAATATGTCCCTTAATGTCTCAAAATGTCATTATATACAATTCAGTCGGAATAAAACCGTAAAACCAAATACTTACACAATAAAAAAGCAAACTCTATCCTTAGTAGATGAAATTCGCGACTTGGGTGTCACAATAGACAAACAGTTAAAGTTTGACAAGCATGTATTAAATATAGCATCAAAAGGCTTTAAAATTTTAGGATTTATCTTGCGCAATAGTAAACAATTTAAAAGGGCATCTACAAAAATACAATTGTATAACACGCTGGTTCGACCAATTCTAGAGTACAGTTGTACGGTATGGAATCCCCATTACGATGTCTATATTAAAAATATCGAGAGTGTCCAAAGACGTTTTCTATATCACCTTAGTTATAAAGATTTTTTGGCTAAAAAAATTGTTAGATATAAGGACAGATTGCAACATTATAAAATAAATTCATTAGCAGACAGGAGGAAATTAGCGGATCTGATATTTTTACATAAATTATTTAATGGCACCATAGACTGTGGCGAGTTACTCAGCAAATTGCAATTAAATGCGCCATCTCGTTTGCCCCGAATATCAAGCTATAATCTTTTTAATATCCCACGATCTAGAACGAACCTAGGACACTTTGCTGCTCTGCCAAGGCTCTGTAGGCAATTCAATGACCTCTCAAAACGTTGTGGATTGGATATCGGTTTTACAACCACGAGATATAAAAGGGAATTGAAAAATATAATTTTCGAGACGAGTAATTCTTAACTCCCATTTACAAATATATTTTATTATGTTATTATGTTACATAAATTAATTAATAATTACTATTGTTAGTGTTTAGTTTTTAAGTTTCATTTTTACTAAGTTTAATTTTCATTTTACTATGTTTCACTTTTATAGTCCACTCAACAATTGTGTAAGATTTTGTCGTTTGTTATTTCTATTTTAGTTTTTGTGTTCACCTAGTTATAATAATTGCATGCTGTGGTTTCCTGTAATTAAAGGAACACAACTTACCGAGATATGTGATTTATATGAGCCATGTAATCTGTGTATCCTTTGTTGGAAATCCAAATAAATAAATAAATAAATAAATAAACAGCTCTTTAAGTAAAAAGCACAGAGTGCGACACCGAAGGTCGCGTCTTACATTACAGCGATGTAAGTGCACTTTATTTACATTAATGCAAACTACAAGAAGATTTCAATTCGGAGAACCAGTTTCTTGTATTCTGGTATGTCAATGTATCGAATTACATAAATAAATTGATAAAGCAACAAAGCCTTAGCAACAACTATTAGTTATAGTCTGTAAAATAAAGCTTGTACCTGCGACATCAGCGAGTCCATTTTAAAGACAGACAGCTTTACTATATAAGATATTTTATAAAGTTCAAATTTTTAAACATGAATACGACATTTGTGTATAAAAAAAAAGCATAATATACGGTCGAATTGAGAACCTCCTCCTTTTTTTGAAGTCGGTTAAAAATAGAACGCATATTTAAAAACAATTCTTTGTTCTATTTTGTTATAAAACTCATTACGACATAGATATCGATAAAAATACAAAAGACGCCCCCATCCCAGTTCCCCCCCATGTAATGTCATTTTGACAAACGTCACAGGTATCAAGTTATATTTTACAGAGTATAGTAAATATAAACCTGTAAACGGTGACTAAGGAAGACACTTGTTAATATTAAATATCAAAGTTTTGATGACATGTAAAATTAACCTAATTAAAGTAGGTACCTATCTAATCATAATTTTACTATCGTCAAGAACAAGGTGTCTAACAGAAACTAAAATAAGACATCCTAACGTTAATACTTCATCAAATTATAAATTGCCATTATAGGAACGTCCATTCTTAACAACTGGCTGATAGTATCTCTAACCTTTATGTTGCTATGAACTTTATGATACAGCTCATACAGTGGAATATAGTACGTTATTAATACAGCTTGATGTCTCGCCGACACCGACGTGATAATTCTGGCCAGTTTCTAATCTTAGCGTGAAATCTGATATGTCAGTGGAAACTCGGTTTAATTTACTACAATAACTCAAGACTCTAACATATAGGTACTCAGATTGTAATTTGTTCTCTTAGACATCATTATTACGAGCCATCACATGTAATTCGGTATGCAGATATTTTAATATCTAGAGCATATTTTAAACTATTATATCAATCAACTTTGTTCGTTCGTTTTTTTTTTTATAGGGGCAGGAGTGTGGAAACCATCATGGACACACTGCCACTCGAAAGAGATAGTTTGGACAGTACCGGACTCTTACCGGCTAAAACACACTCCTGCCACGCATAGAGGGCCCCTGCCATACAAGTTTCGCAGGGACTTTTATAACGCGTAAGTTTTCTTTATAGGCTTTATAAGTCGAATTTCAGTAAATTAGTAAATAATGTTAAGTATTGTTACATCAATAAAGAATTGTAATGAGAATCAATAAATACCGGTCATGCTTAATCCCCCAGTAAAAAGTATAGAGAAAAACACAAAAGCTTCGAATTAAGAAAGAAGGTTTCTAACTTTAAACATGTGTCGTGCACCTGTCAAAATTTTCTCCAGTACTTACGTCCAGGTTAATTAATGTTCATACAAGTCATTAGCTCTTTCATACAAGCTCTCATACATCCATACAACCTTATCCGTTAGGTCAAGGCGTGTGTTAATGGTAGTCTTTTGTCCGCCGGCCATTGATCAAGTTATGACAAGCACGCATGCGCAAAGGTTATCAAGCAAACCAGTTAGATCAACTCTGTGTAATTCAGCATTGTTCTGAGAAATGGCAGCTGATCTGTACGATTAGCTTCAATCAAGCCCATTAGTTGGCGATTGGGTATCAATTTGGCATAAATGAATGTCAATTTTAATGACTTTCGTTCAGGGTAAATGTAACAGTAGAGCAGTTGTTGAGTTTTTGTTAGAGTCAGACTTCCTACAGACAATTCAATACATGATTTTTGTATTAAATGAGCTCTTTGGGTATGGCATTTTTAAAAGTAGAGAAAAAAGAAACAAAAGCGCATTTTGATCGCTTTCGATGTAGTCAGATCTTTACAATATTTAGGATGCAAATTTCATTTTCCTTTATCTAATTACCGACTCACAAGAACACTCTACAAGTTACGAAATCTCAGTTCTACTCCAAATTTTACATCAGCACTTAGTTACTCTTGTATCTTTTAAACAGCTTACCCAACACTGGTATCAAACTATCGAGCATTCCTATCAGCGCCGGCTATTTCCCGGAGTGGCCTCAGTCGATCAGATTAGTGTAACAATGCCCATCAGGTGCACCTTGACCGGTGACCTTTTGACGCTAAAACAATTACTTGATGAAAGGTTGACCGTTTTGTTCAGATACAAGATAATAATATCACAGTATAAGTACATACAGTTGTGTAACTCGGCTGTTTTTAAAGAAACAAATGCCTGCAGCGGCAGGTGCGGTGCAGAGGTATGGCTGCCCACCTACAGCATTTTAATTACATCAAGAACACACCGGTCGTTTGTCACTGCGACACGTTCGCGACTCAATCATGCCACGGTCGTGCCGTGATACGATAGCATAGGCATAACTCGCGTTGCACCCGTTCATATGAAGGCTTCATACTGTATATATGAATATACTGTGATAATATGAATTGTTCTACCGTTGTCTAACAAAGATTTGATACGGACTCGTTTGTGCTCGCCTGGTTTTTTGCTTGAAATTTTAATTTACTTTACGCACGAAGTCGGTATTATGTTAGTAGATTATTTCATTATTAAATTGCTTTTAATTGTGTGCTCGCCGACAGAAGCTTCGGGTACCTATTACGTTTAAAATAATATAATAATAAGACCAAAAAGAGTGTAATTTAAATAATTCATGTACCTAACTACGTTACCTAAGTAGCTGTCTGATTACTTGTATAAGTGTTATAATACATATATATTTTCGCTTTCTTTAACACCTTTTTAATTGCTCTTTGTTTCGTAACAATCACACTTTAGTACATTATAAATAAGACACGTCACGCTTTTCCCTTTAGGGTAAACACAGGCAGTAAGCGGAAACGATACGCGTTATGAACTTCAGATGCATCTTAATACACGTGTTAAATGCTATTGTTGATACTGTGGAAAATACTGAAGGGCCTACCACTACTACTGTAATTAGGTTTTTGATAAAAAATCAACAAATTTATCTGTCAGACAGATGTCCAAAAAACATTATCATCATCATTCCCCTGCCCTTATCCCAATTATTATTATTTGGGGTCGGCGCAGCATGTCTTATCCATGCTGCTGAGGTTTTGTCTGTACATTTTTACGACCGGCCGCCTGCTTGACGCCAACCCTCCTTGGGAATGCTGTTGCTGGTGGTTTACTCCCCACCAGGAGGTTGACCCGAGGTGCTAGGTGGTATGCACCGGGTCGTAGTTTCCCTTAGTCGCCTCTTACGACACCCATTGGTCGATATGGGTCAGCCCTATTCGCACCGGGAACTGCACGGTTAAGATGTCCAAAAAATATTGGATACCTATTTTTTGCTTTATCAAATCTATATAGTAGGATCGTATGGAAGGAGCAACTTGTACTAAAGTCACTTGTCAGTAAAAAGTCATTTCAGATTTCATCTCACGATCGTCTTCATTTTTTTATTTACGCGATAAAAGATTTAAATATATTCCATTATTTGTTGGTAATCTATCTGATGGATTAATTCGTTTTTTTTAGTCAAGTATCCTATTGTGGAAGCTAGATACCACTCTAAACGATGCAGAGCGTCGACTCCTGAAAGCCAGTGACGTAATTACCGTCGGTAATAAAGAATACAGTGGTCCCCCGGTAATCCGGCCCCTCTTGAAACCGGCGCCCTATGTAATCCGACGTGCCTATCGCTGTTGAAAGAATGTCACATCTTCACCATTTCACCAATGTACTCTTTCCAAGAAAATACAGACATACGTAGGCAGCAACATTTTCTATAACAAGTTTCCTGTACCATATTCCTACAAATAAAGATACATATTCTATTCTACTCCATAATCCAAAGTCGATAGTCCGACATTGTCCAGCAAAACGTTTGTCAGATAACCGCGGTTCCACTGTAACCCTAGGCAGCCACTGCGATGTCTTAGTTCCTACTGTTACGAGTCAACTATACAATATAAATCTGCGTTATGCCGCATAGGAAGCCTGTGTTAGGAGTTTATAGCGGATATACGTTGGTAGTACACTTCATTCCTAATTAAATTCGCCTCGCTATTTATGTTTGCTACAAGATATTATGACTATGCAAAGTTCAAGGATTCCTGATCTAATCGTTAATTCTTAAATGGTTTCTGCAACTAGATATCGTTTATTATGGGATATTTTTAAATTGCCGCGGTTACTTCTGATAAGTTATTCATTGAATTTACCTGCTCATTGATTAATTATATTAACCAGCCTAAAAAAAATATTAAATATCTCGAGCAACTGACGAGGTGCAATCAGGCATCAACCACCGGCTATTCTTGAAGTGAAAAAAATAACACCCCATCATTGAGCCATAAAAACCATTGAGACTTTTCTTCGTCTAAGGAAGTCACATTCTGTGCATATTTATTAAGATTCTCATATTAAAACGAACTTTCGTAACAGCGTTAAGTACATAATTATATTGTAACATTGTGTGTCGACACTACGGCTAGACTAATTAAAACGCATTATTTATGACACGTTAGTCATACGAAATAACGCGACATACTGCTCGTCGCTCGACGCTGGTGTGTCATCCAAAGGTTTATATAAGTTTTGCAATTACTAAACTTGTTATTAAAGGATTTTGGTTTCATCATTTGGGCCAAAAGCGAGTATACATTTTAGGGGTAGATTAACAGAGGGTTATACGTATGATACGGTATACGTATGGTATGGACGGTGATGGAATTCATCTTGCGGAAATCTGAATTCCAAATATTGGCATCTGGAATCGTCAACCCGCAGTGAGGAAGCTCAATCTTTTTCTGAATAGAAAGAGGGCTTTATCCAGCATTGGGCCAGGTACTGGCTGGTATTAATATTTTATTATATACATATATGTTTTAAACCCAAAAAAAATCAAACAAATAAAAGAACAGCGTTCGTCGTTCATCCATAAATTTATACCATAATCAGCGTCGCAGTCTTCGCGGGATAGGGCGCCGTGTTATAGGCCTAGGGATTGGCCTATTGTCACTCAGGTCAGGGGTACGGGTAACTTTGAATTTGATATAGAGGGTCCGCAGAATGAAGGCGAGCACAAACAGCAGTCCGGTCCAGATCAGCACGTGACTCAGCTGGGAGTAGTACGAGGCCCGCCCCGATGGGCGCGTACAGAGGTAGATAGATTTCTTGATACGATACAATCTCGTTGGCTTTGTCCGGAGACTGAACATTTAGTAGTTTATTGTAGTTCATATATTTGTTTATTATTTTTGGGCCATTATCGAATTCTGGAAAAAAAACACATCACAGAACTTTAGGTTAAGCGGTTCTAATCGAAACAAAAAAATTGGGAGGATGACGACAGGAAGACATTTTATGCAATAAATGAATATGTTAGGTAAGCTACACCGAAAATATTTTAAACTAGCTGACCCGGCAGACTTCGTACTGCCTCAATAAATACAAAATATAAATAACGTTCAAATTTTATTTAGAAAACGTTTCTATGGGAAGAATAATAGTGCCGTTTAAAGAGTTTTACCGGCAATTATTAGATATTTTCTCGCCTTTTAAACCTTCCCTAGCGCTACACAAATATTTATAAGACCAAGACAAGATAAATCCGTTCAGCCGTTCTCGAGTTTTATCGAGACTAACGAACAGCAATTGATTTTTATATACACCGTGATTTTTAGGTCGTCTTAAAAAAGTCGTCCACACAATGTATCCGTCATAAAATACCTCTAGGCGCGAATATAATTTTTTTATCATTAATTAAAATAATATGCATGAAAAAAATAAATAATACATTGGAAATATGAAACATCCTGTTAAAAATGTTTACGTATCAAACTGTTGAAGATACATGCTACATACTTACTGTGAACATTATGATTGCAATAGTAAGACAGCTGTTTTACGCTAAGGTGAATGACCTGTGATAAGACGCCGCCGCGCCGCCCGCGCGGCCCCTTTGGCACAAGGTTCGGACCGCGCTCACTACAGAGTGTTCGTAAAACTGCCTTGTGTCATAATAATGAATAATATTTTTATTCATTCAAATCTTAAAAAAAACATATTTTTTTATTATAAACGTTTACTAGTCATTGGATACATGAACTGGGCTGCTTTTTTAAGACGACCTAAAAGTCACGGTGTATATATGTAGATAGATATCTATCCACCCAAATGTAGGCCAAGTGCACCTTCCTGCTTTAAACAAGTAAATGCTTGCTATAAAGCTATAAATAACAAACTGGTTAATTAAATAAACATTATAATTTTGGAATCAATGCGCTAAGAAATTTCTGCGATTCTTACATCTTTGATACAAACTTATATAAGGATAAACTTTAATTATCAGGACTTTTACCTTAGACATCAGTCTGATTTGATGTACGTCAAGTACAGGGATCTGATAATGATTACGATTACTACGAATCCCCCAGTCCAAGCGGCTACGGTGGCTAGGTCAAAAACCGCCCCATTACTCCGGCGTGATAAGTGGAAGCATTTCTTCACGATCCTCTTTAGGTTCTTACACTTGATGTCTTGCGTGCTGTGACCTATGAGTGTCCTTTTCACCACATCTAGTTTCGGTCCGCTCATGCTTATTCATTTTTCTGAACCTCCCGGAGGGTACAGGATCCAAGTGTTTTCGGCTTCAGAGGAGATTTTCACAGTTTTATGGTAGAAACGGATTTATATTCATTTTGCTTGACGTTTGATATTATGTTGACATTTTACGTGGTGCTGACGATTTTGTTTTTAAATTTTGTCAGCGATCGCTGAGCAGGATTGTCAAAAATTGGATATATTTAGAAACTCTTTGGAGTAAAAAGAGAATATGATGTTATGGCATTTAAGATACTGCATGTATTAACAATGTCAATCGTAACTAATGATTTGGGACAAATTTATTCTGACAAAATAACTAAAAAGTAAACTAAATAGCTCAGTTAAGTACTACCGTACCAAGGACATAATCCAGAGAAGATACAGAATCCAATAAAGATGATATGGCTGCTAATAGTGTGACTTGTGAGATGACGTCAGATAGGAACGTGTGAAGGAGGAAGACATGCTGCGCCGAGTGCCGACCCCAAATAATAATAATTGGGATAAAGGCAGGGGAATGATAATGATACAGAATCCAATATCAAACTAAGCCATCAAAAGAATATACAAAATTGCTATCGCAAGAAAAAGTACTATTAATCTTAGCTATTCGATTACGGCTCAAAGAATAGTAAGTCTTTTCCAACTGCAGGGAAAAAGTAAAATAGCAAGAATAAACATATCGGCTCGATCTATCAAGGGCGAACGAAAGCGTAACAATCAAGTACAAATGGGCGCGCATTCTACGCAACATCCGCTGAACACAATGCGCACACGCATCTTTCTGTTTGCCTTACAGATCGCTTAAGATGAATGGACTTGTTTATTGCTAAACAAACTGCTCACTTATGTAAGGCACTGTTTTGATTTACTTTTTTGTTATTTAATGTTGATTTGTATTGGAATGTAGTGAAAACAGTGAGAGACTAAAGATAAAAGCCTATATCTAGTTATGGGATCAGAAGAGCTGTCGATGATGATGATGACTATAACTATACATATAAACGACTACCTACTTGAAATAATTTAGCATATCTTTCCCAGTATTTTAAAATGGAAAAGCTACTTGAAATGCTTTTTATAGTTTAGTATAAGTACAGGCAATATTCATAGGTTGAACCAAGTGTGCCAGTAAAAAGATACCGACTGCAAATCGTGCGCCCCTGTCAAATGTAACTATAAAATAATCACGTAACTTCTGCAATGGAAAAAAACAGCGTCATTGGAGATTTTATCGGCATAGTTTGCAAAGATAAGTATTGAAAGAAAGTATTTTTACAAAACAACAGTCCTTGACATATCTGGAACAAGTCACACATTGAGGCAACCTGCATGTATAGCAGCTGTACCGTGTCACAACCTCCTTCTTCACTAAAACTAACTTTAAGACAATCGCTTAAGGTTTCTTTTTCTTCTTGTGCTCGTAATAGTACATTTGTACTGTTTCATTTGCGATGCTGCCCGCGGCAAAGTTATTCGTTTCGGTTTTGGAACATGGCTACGCTATCGTAACATTTTACTGGCTGAATAACCAATGTCCATTGCCTCGGTTTGTTTTGTTGACATGTGTCATTGCTAATTTTGGCGCCAATTTCTACATTTTATACGCACTATGTTTGTTTACGAGGTGAATGCAAAGATTAGGCATTAGGTAACGCTTAAGCCTTTAATTCAAATAAACATCATTTACTCAAAAACTTCTACAAAATTGTATTATAGCCATTTTTATATCTAGTTTATGAAATCTGATATAAGCTTTTTGAAATTATATTTATTGCCCACCTAATATTTATTTTAAAACAAAAACCAATTTGCAATTAGTAACGAACTTGACTTATAAACGATTTACTATTTTATAACAATAGCTTTTAGTGTTCAGACAAGGAAACAGTTATTATGTGTAGTTGGAAGTAAAACGTTAACAATAATGAATTAATGACAAGCAATCATGGCCCAAAATGGCGGCTTGATTTACGTCAATAATGTCATAAGGAATCAATCATAGGGCCAACAACCGCCATGAAGAAACTGTTGCAGTTGTGTCTTTTCCACAACTATAACATTTTTACTTCAAGTTTCCTGTTTATAAAGCGTAATTGCAGATGACATTTTGGGAAAGGTGAATCTTTGTTGGTAAGGCTTGAATATCATACAAGATGTGAGGACTGGTCTGATAACAAGGATGGACACAAGGTGAACTGGAGTTCGTCTGACGTGGATAAAAAAAATAATTAATATTATACCTACTTCATAAGAGATCTACCGATTACAGGTTACAAAATATTTTTTACCCAAATTCGTTTTTAGCTATTTCCTTAATAAATTTAAACCTAAATTAATGCTTAATCACATATTACTTATGGCAAGATATATAATACTTGAGCTATAAAAACTATTTGCACGAGCTTGGCTGTTTGGCTCACGACTTAACGGGCGTCAGAGACAAAAACTGAGGTGAAGGGGCGTGGGAACAGTTAGCGATCGACATTAAATACCTGTGCAACGAAAACTGTCTTGACTTGGGTATTAATAACAGTCGTTTATGGCTTTCTCTGCAAGAGAATTTGTGAAATTTTGAATACAATAGACAGATTTAACTTTACCAATGGGCTTTTTTAATTATAAGTGTTATTTTTAATCATCTAACGGCCGCAGCGAGTTTGAAGCCGTTCTCTAGAGAGAGAGAGTGACTTTATCATTGACTATATTTTACGCATGTTAGCCTTTACATTCTACTTGTCAGCGACTCAGACATGTCAAGAACTTAGGGCGACTTTGTAAATCAGCGTTGTTCTTCACGACACGACATCAGGAACCCAGGGCTTTCGAATTAGCTTCTGAAATTAAAATGAAATGGTTTATTTCATAGGATAAACGTTATCGTATTTTTTTTGGTAAAAGCTCACTGGAATCGACATTTCCTGACTAGCTACAAACTCAGAGGAACGGATATGGCCACCCGCTAGTGAGCTAGCATCTTTTCTTCTCTACACTGGTAAACGCTCTAAGCCTTAAGTGGAAGTATTATAGTAAAATGTTGACAAAAAACAAATCTAAAGACATTTTCTGTACAGTATGACATTAAGTAGACTAAGTATATTATTGTAGAGTTTGTGACTCATACAGTCAGCCAACCGGACCCGGTCGACCTTCCGAAGAATTTATTGTAATTAGTTCAAGTAAAAAGTACGGAAAGAATTCGTTATTGAGACATTGAGATGATTGAATGACATCAACAAGTTATAAATTTAAAGGTTATAATATCAAGTAGATACTCGTAAATATTGACAATGGGAGTAGTTTTTCAAGTTAGCTATCTTTATAAAGCCGTAAGTTTGAATATGTTTATTTGTTTGAATATTTTTTATGTAACATTGAGAGCTTACAGTCAGATAAAAAGTTATTTTTTTTTTGTAAACCCTGTGAAGTTATTTTAAATTGTAAATATTAAAAAGTCCATGTAATAAATAAGAATAAGCTGCGATACAAAATAAAATACAGACTTGATAAGCTTGGCGCCGTTTCATCTGTCTTTGTCTTACTATCCCATGTAAAATGAGACAAGTTGTAGAGAAACAATACTAGGGAATGTTTTATGGAAACGTCGACATCTGTCATCTTATCACTTGGGGTCTCCACAGGGATAATATTATCTATTGTTTCACCTATTTTTATTTCAATTGAACAATTCTCCACGCTGTGAAGGTCAACCTAGTCCGGTTCCATGTCTCGGTAGGCGTTAAGTACAATGAAACACAATATCATAAGTTAGTAAGTTGCCGATTACTCTGTGACGCCGTGATTTGCACAAATTAGAATGACCTCAATAAAAAATACGCATTTGTACGTCAGGATAGTTTTAATCGTGATTTAAGCGTCACAAATGGATTAGTAACTTAAAATAGCCTGTTGTTATGTTATGATTAATTCTTTATTCAGGGCCAAAACTTATTTTTGACACAATAAGATAAATAATGACACAATTATTTTTTTACAATACAAAAATACCTTAGGTATTTTTAAACCACCATAGATCACGGTTTAAATTCGCATGTAAGATTGAAGCTAAATAAAGAAATTCGTGTGAAACGACTCAGATTAATATTTTCCCGCCATCGTCTCCTCTGGCTGCCTCATCTGCGAGTCCCAAAACCTACATATATTCTGAAAAACTTGCATTGCAATTGACAACAACTGTCCTGTATGTATGCATTCTGTATACTCTTTCTATCCCCTTAGAGGTACACATGTAGACTATGGGCAATGGTTAATTCCATTGTTGAAAGATGAGTCTTAACACTCTAACATAACGGATCTTACAAGTAGCTCGCTTTCAGTAGTCATGGCAACGTTACCGGAGCTGCGACGACCTTGTCACGTCACCACGCCCTTTGTCAGGTCTCGTACTGTCAGCCAAGTGTGTGTGTGTGTGTGTGCTCCTAAGTAGAGCACCTATGTGAATGGGCCGCGTGTCCGCGTGTGACGAAGGTTAGGCGTTTAGGATCAGTCTGACGTATTAATATGTTAGTAGTTGGTTATGAGATAATACTTAGTTTGAAGTGAAAGATGGAGCTGTTAGTAATTTTCTTAGCTAAGATTTTGCTTTAAGATTTTTTAAGGGATGTTAGCAAAACATGGAGGTGTTTTACCGAGGCGATTCCATGAAACCAAATTGGTTACTAAAAGACAGTTTGTATTTGATCTCAACCCTCGCCTTTTGATTTTCAACTGTATAACTGTTTTATTTCTTAATTCTACTATCCAAATCACATTTTTAGTTTAACTTCAAGGATTTCCCTTCACAGCAATCCTTTGGTCTTCCAACACGTGGCTCCAAACAAACTACCTCACCGACATAATTCTGCTTCAAACATCTACAGTTCGCGCCAGAACCAGCTTAGATGAATGAACACAGCGCATTGCCACACATATCATAACGAACGTGAGCTAAGCGCAGACATTAATATACTTCCGCGAATCTGTATGTATGTACGAGTATGTCTGAATCATAATGTATTACGTAGGTCTCATGTAAGTAGTAATAACTTAGTATCATATTCGTAACTACATTTTTTGCGCTGTTAATCTAGAAGCTTGCATTATTGAGGCTTACCGGATTTTTTTTGTTAGTTGAATGTTGACTGAGGAGGTCAGATAGCTAGTCTAGTATTGCATGTTGAATTTTAGTATTAGGATGAATACTGTGAGACTGGGAGGAACCTTCTGTTGAGACGAGCGCCTATTAGGAGCCAGTTGTTACCGTTTGTTCTCAATCATGTAATGAATTTCGATGTTTTAAAGCTAGTATTCAGTTTTCAGCAATTTGGGGTAGAAAAAATGATATCTAATGCAAATATGACCTATCCAGTAAAAAGGTAAACAGTTTTCATTTTACTTGGATGATGTAAGTATATTCTACAACTGCTTGTATTTCATACGGATAGATATTAATAGTACACATATCTACCACTAGCTTTTGCCCGCGGCTTCGCACGCGTTAAGAAGTATTATTGTTTAGCAAGTAAGTGTAAAAAATTAGGGCCTACAAAACTTCCTTGTACACAATATTCTTAACTAATTTGTCATTTGGCACCTATCAAGCTACTGGGAGAACTTACTCGTGAGCAAGCAACATAGAACTGCCCATGATAGAAGCAATGTTCTCTCAAGTCAATACCCGCAAATTTGAGAGTTTGCCCCTGAGACTTGTTTATAGTCATGGCTAGTCAAAAATCTAAGAAGGTTTCTACAATCATCCCCTATTTCATCCCCTTATGTGTGGAATTTATCAAAATCTTTCTTAGCGGATGCCTACATTATAGTACCTATGTGCATGTAAAGTCTCAGCCCGATCGGTTTAATTTTGACAAAGTTTCATAAAAAATTTAATCCCCTATTTTATCCCCTTGGGGGTAGAATTGATCAAAATCCTTAGCGGATACCTACGTCATAACATCTACCTGCATGCCAAATTTCAGCCCGATCCGTCCAGTAGTTTGGGCTGTGCGTTGATGCATTAATTTCGATCGAATTTGATTACCATAAAAATGGTTCTAGTGAGTTAATCTTAAAAGGTAGACATATACTGTCGCGGACATTTTTTTAGATCATTTCAATAGGAATAATTCTTACATACATATATTGTGTGTATCTTGAACCGTTTTCGCAGCGCACGCAACGGAAGCCCTCAAGGAAGAACAATTTTCCCCGTTTTTTTTTCACATTTTCCATTATTTCTTCGCTCTTAATAGTTGCAACGTGATATTATATAGCCTAAAGCCTTCCTCGATAAATGGTCTATTCAACACAAAAAGAATTTTTCGATTCGAACCAGTAGTTCCTGAGATTAGCGCGTTCAAACAAACAAACAAACTCTTCAGCTTTATAATATTAGTATAGATACACACGGAAGTCAGTTTTGTGTTTCCATTCACCGAAAGCTACAGGATCTCCACCTGATCGTTCTTCATCAAGCCATAAACCTACGTATTTTGAACTTACAGAAAAACCCGAAAAGAAAAGGATATAACTAAGTTTCCGCTCCGTCCTACAACAATACCTACTTACCCACACATCCTGGTACCGTGAAAGGACTAAATATTTATGTCCGAGCCGAAAGCTCGCGATTGGTCGGCGGCGCGACCTTGGCTGCGCGCGCGCAACGAAAGTGAAATGAAATAAAAACTTTGTTGCTTTGCAACGAGACTCGCGGGGAATAGAAAAGATTCATTAGCATGGTTAAAACATGTTGGGATGCGAGCATGGTGATTGAAGGGCAGTAGATTCGATTGAGGTTGAGGATAAATGGTTTATAAAGAATATTTTGCTGTTACCTATTTTAAAATATAACTTAGTTTTGCGTAAATGAAGCTCGATGGTGAATAAAAAGACACCCCTGATGAACTAAGGGGCATCTAAATTTAAAACGTTCTTAATAATGTGCTTATCAATGTAGCTACTTCACAATACACACTTCATTCAAATTTTAGAAGTGAACTATACTAATTCGAATTCCAAGATTCGACCAATAGCTGTAAAATGTGAGGAGTTATTTAATTAGTGTTATAGTGGTTCATGTGCAATATAGAGTTCCATAGATTTTGTAATTGGACTGTCAAACTTCAAAAAGTACCACAAATACTTGTCAAGTAATTTGAGCAAAAAGTTTTGATAACTAGTGAGCAAACAAGTTTTCAAAGCTGTGGCTTGTTGTTCTTTAACTTTAAATAAGTACTAGGTATCGGATAAAACACTTTTTCAAGTAAATAAATCATAACAAAGAAACTCAACTTTCAATAAATTACAGTATTTTAATTCAGTAATAATTGCCAATTATTACATCATAAGCAGAATCTTCGTACATTTACTTACCTTGTTAATTATACCGGTCTCATCAAATTTTACGAGGAGTAGTTTAGTCGTACTTATATAAACAATACTAACACGTTATACTTTAATTCAATTGTAAGTTCACGGCGGCTAATAATTCAATGGCTAGACCACAATATAATAATACATTGCTCAACTAACAGGAAACTGTAATATCTATCATATGGTACATTATATTTATTGCCAAAATCATCTTTAATGGCAGTCTTCGTTGAGATCACACAATAGTGGTCCAGATGACCTTCAAATTATGAAATATGTGGACAGTGCTGTATGGTTTAGAGTCAACTTAACTTTTTATTACAAGGAATTTGATGCCGTCTTTGAAGCAAAGAGTTTGTCTATACCAGAAGTTCCTAAACGTTTTATAGCTATAGATTGCTATAGACCAAGCATTCAAAATAACAATATTATTTCTAAAACATTGGTAGGTACGTGAAATCTGTTTACAGTGTTTCTCATAAGAGCATTCAGTACAATATTATCTAGAGTGTTAGAAATTCGAGGTAAATACATTTTTAAACAAATTAGCGTTTAAACTCAAGTCTACATTTTAGCTTTTTACTATAAAAGGTACGTGAACCATTGCTTTCAAATTGTGGACTCATTTTTGTCACGTCTACGTCATTGATTTATTAAAACCCGTCTACGTTAACCCCTGGGGGTGCACGTAGACTACTTTGGTAATTCCCAAAGTAGTCTACGTGCACCCCCAGGGAGTCATCGATATAGACTAGTAATTACTAGTCTACATCAATAACTCGCATATGGATAAACGATTTAGGTACCGTATTTCCAATTACATGGAATTTGTAAAGCGCTGTGTAAGTAATAAATAATTGCAATACTAGGAGAAATACAAGCCTCTATAAACGTGTTTCATTTTATTTTTTTTGTTTCTAAAAGAAATTTCAGAATTCCTTCCTGTATTGAATACTTTTTAACCGACTTCAAAAAAGAAGGAGGTTCTCAATTCGTTGGAAACTTTTTTTTTCTGTATCTAATGGTAAATACTTTTCCTGTATTTAATATTTTTTATTTTATTAAAACGTTTAATTTATTACATGATTTGTCGGTTAGAACTTTTGTAAAATTCAACATTGGCGCCGCTATCCGATACCTATACCTAATACTTTAAAGACAATGTAACATAATATGCAATGTCTTAAAAAATGTATTGTGTTCGTAAAAAAATATTCGTATGTGATAATATATTACGATACTATACGCTACGATAAAAAGAGGAACAATAAGTGTCAGTTACTTTGTAAATGACACTGAATATCGTATAATGTTGCCGACAGCTTGGGTGACGAGACAATTTAAATATTCTCTGACCAAGAGTCATTTTATTAGCCGTTTTGTTATCTTGTGTCTCTACCTCTCTCTGTGATGTATGAAAAAAAATCACTAGCAAATAAGAAATAGCTTAGATGTACAAAGGATTTATTTAAAAGTACGATATTTATTAAATAAAAAACGACTCCCGCAATAAAGAATTTAATATTTGTATCGCGGGGGTTTTGCAGACATTCGCTTCACATGCACAGATGATGATATGCTTATTCATAATCATCTTCAAACGGTTGAATATATTTTACACAAAAAATAAAATATTTTAAGCGTCCCAGCGTCCTGTCACACATAACAGAATCTATAATTCATAGGTATGAATTCAACGGTTTTTCTTTTCGTTTGCTCGATAAAATAAAAACGTTGCTCTTTTTAGATCGGAAGTAAAAAATAAAAATAAATGATACCGCGGAATTTTATAACCAGCCAATACTTCAACCACCTCAGTTAGTCTAGGAAATGCCAAGAATTCCTTAACAGTGCTCAATGAAGGTGACCCACATGCACGCCTCTCATTAACTTAAGATATAATATGTAGATATGTGAAGTAGGTAATGTATATTGCATTTGAACTTAAGTAAACTTTGAAGGTTTTTGATGACAAGCTTTTTTCCGAAGTAAATATTGTTGAACTTTGAGATCCGTGGGAGAGTTTATAGGCTCGTTTCACTGTTTCGAGTTTATTGGCGAAATTTAAGTCTTAACAACAAGTAGGTATGGGCCACCCAAGATTATCAGAATTATTGAATAACCATTGGTAGAATAGTAAAAAATTGTAATTAATTATTTATTAATAAATTAGAAAGGCGGTAAGAATGTATATGAAACAGTGTTTTCATCACTTTTTATGTAGTTTTCTGCTGTCTATCCCTATGTATGATTAAATCTTTAAAACTACGCAATGGATTTTGTTGTGGTTTTTTATGTATAATATGCTAGTATTGCACCCGTGCGTAGCTGAGGCGGGTCGCTATGGTCTTATAAAAAGAAAAAAGAGTAATCATCCAGTAATCAAATTATTCTGTATATCACATTCCACCGGATCCAGGCAATCGGAAGTCTCCTTGAATTATGCTGTCCATCATCAGACGGTATCCTCACAACTGTCACTGGAACTCGACCTTTCTCCCTTCCTGCCATTGTTGCCGAAGGTTTGATTACACGATAATTACCCAATCATTGTCCAAAATAACCTGAATGTATTGTGCTTCTGTAAGTGATAGAACATTATGTCTGTTTGTTTTGTAATGTGTTACAATTGTCGCGGTTATTTGTTAGCGGGAAATCCTGCATTTTAACTACGACTGCTGCAAAACAGAGTATTCCTTTCCTTTAGTTCTGACGTCAATAGTAATAATATGTTATTTTATTAGTCCTTCATGTTGTACCTACTCCCTATAGGTAAGTTAGAGCGACATACTACCGGTGAAAGACATTAAACAAATTTGTTTTATACCTTTTGATAGGTAAATGAAACTGAACCTACATCCTAAGCACGATAAGTTCTGTATTTCTAAACCGATGTTAATTTTTGGGGTATAGTAGGCATCCTTTCAATACAGGTAGTGATACTGGCCAAATTTATTTTGCAAAAATATATTGTCCCAAGATGTCATTTTCCAAATTTGGAACTTACTTAAGGGTTTATCTAGGATATTCGAGTAATCCTTCCACTATCTGCTTATTTACGGTGTAAATACCGTTTGTATAACTCACAAGCGACAAGTCCAGTGCTACACTTATTGAGTACCGATCTATATTTCAAAACTACTTCCTGGAATGTTAAACCTCCATAACAGCCTGCTATAATTACCTACAGCTAACGAGTTTCCCCCAGCAGTGCTTATGTAAGTACAGGTTCGATTCCGATTTACTGGAGTGTGCTAAATGTGATTATGTTAAGTGATATGAACGACTTAAATGTGTTTTGTTCAGGGCTATTTGATTAAATATTAAATCACGTGGAATAGGGGAAAATGAGTTATAGATTTTCCGGTTCCAATTTATATGGCACGATTATGTACTCATGAGCCCATACTTTCGGAAGGCAAAAATAAATAGTAGTAGTCCTACGAAAGTGAAAGCTAACCTTAGATTTTCTTTTTAAAATTTGGATAAAGTAAATAAATATCGACTAACGGAACCAAAAGAGGACTTGGGGCCTATTATGTAATACGTCTAAAAAAAAGAATGTAGCAGTTTTAGAAGCGAGACTTTCCTTGTTCTGAAATCTAGATGGAATGAAGTTAAGTCTATATCTGCAACTACGAGAACTATATCATCCATATTTTCTGTTACCACGCGGAAGAATGCGTCGTGACCACATTGAGTTGTGACGTAGTGGTGCAATGTTGAGGTTTTATACAAAGGTAAGGTGTTCCTTACTAATGGTCAGTAACCGCAACATATTTACTTAAACCGAACCGAATGCAAAACCTGACCAAAGGCACTGAATGATTATATTATCTACCTGTCTTAATATTTATTCAAATAGATCAGGCGAACTACCAATACCTTCACTAGTGAAACAGTATTATTTTTTGAAGTTAGTTTTATGGCTCCAGTATAAATTACATAAATATATACATATATACATCTTGTATCTAATTTATGCTACCTAATGTAAATATATTTTAAATTAATTCTGTACTAAAAACGTAGAGTTTTGTTTACAGTTTAAATTCATTATTTTAGCCAGAGTTCTTAATAATCTTCGTTGCGTTATATAAAATATTATTTGGATGTTATAGTTGAAGTTGATGAAGGAGTAGGTTTAGTCATAAAAAAATGAGGAGAATTAATATAAGTAGGTACATATCGCTCATAACAGCCTAACTAAACAACTATTAAATGTTATTGTTATACCTGATACATTGGCACATGTTTATACACATGTAAGATTACACTAATCTACTATTCTACTATATTTACTGCCGATTTACCTAAGAAGGCTATACACTATAGCGCTACAACCAATGGGAGCAAGATACGCAGGTAAAAATACGAGGCTGACGAAGTGATGATTTATTACTTAATTAAATAATACAAACTAGTTAACGAGTTAGAATTAAATACATTACCGATTGAGGAAACTGCTGTGTTTCTTATTAATCGGTTTCATGACCTTTGGCGTAACATTTAAACGTTTAAGTGACTGATGGCTTCAATCAATCTGTGATCTGTGTCGGCCACATACCTACTGGTTTTATCTTTAATATCTGCTAATTGTTTTTTGATACTAGGAACTTTATGCTATATCCGTTTAGCCTTATGAATGCGGTGTGCACGTTTCGGTTAATCCCTGTACTAGGAGCTTAATGAATGACTGGACTGATTTTGACAGTATAGTTTTTGAGCCATACCGAATTAAAAGCTTTACTATCTGCCAGAGCTGAATAATCGTGTTCTCGTTTTGCAGTCATACTCAAAGATTACGATTACGGAGAAGGTGTTTATTTGTTAGTGTTTATTTACACCATAAGCAGAAAATAATTTTGATGTTTCAAGATGGGATAAATAAAAGTCTTTCCAAGATTTTTCAGTCGACAAAAAAAATCTAAAACTAAATTAAAATTTCCTTAAAATCCTTCTAGTACAATTTCCGGGCATAACATACTTCAATATTAAGAGCTAATTCTCTCCGTTACCGTATTATATTACCGCCTAATCTCGTTAATAAACCTTAATAAGGCACTATAAACAAGTACGTACTTTAGTTCAATAAAAAATCGTGACTTGTCCATTACGCATTTGGCCACAGTTATTAGACATGATTAGGCAATTGTAAGAACTTTGAAAGCCACGATAAATGATAAAAGGCGCGCCCCTATTATGTAGGACTTAAAAGTATGTAGTTACTATAGTAATAAAAATTTGCACCTGCAGTTTTCCTCCTAGGAAATGTAAAATAACGTAATTAATAGCTTTTGGAAAGAATAACAGCCAATTACAACGATTAGAATGTGGTTTGATTATTTTCGAGAAGTTTCAGAAATGATATCTTCTAGTCGCGTATTCGATATAAGAAATATAACTAGATCAACTCCAACACACGATAATTGGGTAGCATGTAAAAAATTCTCTCACTTCAGTTACATATTACGCATCTACCCACGATATTTGTGACATTTTCCTACAAATAACATTCATTTACCGCTGCCGACTTGACAAAACCATTAATTACATAACAGACGTTAATAGTTCATAGAAGTGTCGCAAGGTAACAATAACTGCGCGTTATGCCCAAAACCGTATGACCGGGTACAAAAAATGCGCAACTAAAACGTCCAGTGGAATGTAATACGTTACATAAGGTGACTAATTAATTTGTAGGTAATAGTGTAACGTAATTTTGTAAATGAAGTGGGCGATGCTGCTTCGGGCACGCGATCCGTGGCCGACGGAGCGGGCACGCCATGTGGTCATTATAGAGATTCCACACACTTGTCCTGGGCGACAAGTTTCGGGACCTGTTACGTAATTAACTACTTTAGAGAAAAAAAGGGTGAATATAAGGCAATTTAAGTCGGTTGGCCTACAGATTTTTCAAATAACTTGAATACTGTACAGAAGCAACTGCACGTAAAACTTGTAGTTAAAATAGCTGTATACACGTATTGTTACAAATATCTATTACTTAGGCTTTGTACTTCTTTCTACAAAAAAAGAACCGCAGCATTGTGACATTTAGAATCTTTTCTAAAGAAGTCCAACAATTAACATTTAAGATTGCATCACTTTCGTATAGTGGAATAGATCACTTTTAGACATGATCAACTCTCCTATCGCTTGTTGGGCAGATGTAAAAATTTAAATAATTTTAATGATTGTAAAATTTTTGAAGCTTTGGTAGGAAACTAGGAAGAAATGGATCGAAAGAAAAAGGAAATAAACTGAATTTGTTTGTTTTTACTTGTTTAAAACTCAACTAGGTTTCATGGAACACACTATTGAAAAAAAACGTAGAGTTATGGTCTTGCAACCTTGAGGTTCAGACCACAGGTCTTACCTAGAATTACTAATATAGGTTACCTACCTATTTGACATTTCGACCTCACAAAGTAAGTCTAACAAATCACATTCATAAATCGTAACGAATGTTTTAATTAAAACTCTGAATGGAACTGCCGATGCCATGTGCAGCCTATTACAGCAATTCAGAAATAATAAATTACAACTATTACATACAGCAATAATAAAGTAGTAAATTTAAATAACTATATAATTTGTCGACTACTTTCTCAAGCCGTTTAAAATAGCGATATTCGGGATTATATCGTTGTAGGAAGCTTGTGATCCAGATCGATTCATTCGACGGCGTGCAGTGAAAACATTGAATGTAATTAATATAATAATAGTTTGGGGGGGAGGTTATATAGTGGGCGCCAACGCTCGGCCGCCATTCGGCGCGCGTACCCTTCGCGCCTGCGCATGCCTCGCGAGTGACAGTGACAGTTAACCCCCAATTTATAATAATGGCGGCCAAATTTTACGTAAGTGTCAAAATTAAGTGCAGATTTGTGGTTTTAGAACGCACCCTCTGGATTACGGACTCGCGCACCAGTGCTGCAGTGGATTTTGTGGAATATTTTTTTTTGAGAATATCTCGTATAATATGTAGTAAGGTGGTTCTAAGCCACATTTCTGCGTCCATTGTTTTGCATGTGAATTACTGATGTTGCGGTTAAATATTTTGTAAATTTTGAAAATGGCTACTTTCTGTTTTTTACTATGTATTTTTTTATTTCTCTTTTTTACATGTAATTTAATTATATCCAAAAAAATATGCACTAGTCTTTTATGTGTAAATTTAACTCAATTAATTCACATAAAAAAATAAAATTTCGAAAAAGTCATTATTAAAATTTTCAGATTAAGTGCGATTAAAATTTCCCATAGCCTTAATATAAAAACGTTAAATGTTTTTTAAGTTACACAAATCGAATAACAATTACCGAAAACATTCAACTCTGAACTTATTTAGCATTCAAGGACTAGAATTAAATGAAAGTGAAACAAGTGATATATTCTAGAATTGTTAGGCAATAAGTGTAATGCCTAGGTCTAGTCTCCGTCGCACTCGGAAAGGACAACTGGTTGTCCGGGTCGACAACCTTAGGCGCTATGTTTTATAGGGCTAGTGATATTCATACACTTTCGTAGGCTAAATCATTCATTTAATTTAAAAAAAATAATATATATATTTTCTAGTACTACACCTAACTATTTAAAAAAAAACATTGGTTAATTGTTTAACAAAATTGGTATTTAAATAAGCATACTTAATTTTACAGCATTTGAAAACGTAGGATAATTAAGATCATTCACCGAATAAACCGATTAATTAAAAAAAAACCGTCAATAAAATAGCAACTTCTGATGATTCCACAAAAAAAGTTTGTACTCGATCTTTAAAAACACGGAACCTCCTTTTTCAAATCGATTAAAAAACTCGAAAGCTTCAATTTCATTTTCATGTAAATTGCCATATAAAACGTGCGTGATGTACATTAAAACATCGTATTACTCAAAACGAATGATCTAGCCATAAAACGGATTGATATAAGATGTAACGAAAGTTCCCGGCAGTACGGAAAGTGAAACTGAACGCGGGAAGTCGACGGCCGCTGACTAACGTATGTTTATATATATGTAGAGGTGTTTGATAGTGTAAATGAAGATCATTACACTATTGGTATTGGTTGATATAGCTATACAAGAATCATTACGGTATATTGGTTGAGATAGACCCTGTTCAAGAATCATTATAGTCATTTAGCCTTTAGATGTTGCTGGCAAATAAAGTATATTCGTTTTAATGGTTATTTTAGATCTTTCGTTATTCGTGATTAAATTGTCACTAAATATACATAAGTGCTTTAGGTTAACGATTGTAGGAGTCAATATGATCATAAATGGTGTTCAAAGACTTAATTCTTAAGAATAATTTGATGAGAGCGTAATATTATTGTACAGTTATAAATGTAGAGTTTTCTTAATATGAGTGTAAGGTAGGAGCTGGATGTGAGAGGCTGAAAACAGATCTCAGTGACGTGTACTTGGAGAGGCCTATGTCCAGCAGTAGACTGCGATAGGCTAATGATGATGATGATGAGTGAAGGATAGTGTAAATTAATGCAAAGTTGAAAAACATCCGGTAATCAATTAATGAATACTGAAAATAGTTCGTTTCAAGATTATATTTGCCTCAGTTTTTAAGACGTTACAAACAGTAGAGTTACGAGTAGCAGCCAGTAATAGAAAATATACAATATTAGTCTTAAAATCTCTTTAAGTTAACCAATTTTAACAATATCTATCTTCACGACTCCATTCCTCAGGGGTAAGCAGTAAAGTTCCCAGCTCCTCGCCCAGTATGAATCACGTTTCGGCGCCCAATATCCATTACGTTGATAATGTCGTGATCTGTCGCAATACTTGTACTAACATGAGGCATTGCCCACGCGCAGCCCGGCGGACATATATTGATGGAACGCCTATCATTAATACTTAGTTATCTCAATTATACTGTCATATCGTATCCGTTTGTGGAGCTTAAATAGAGCTTAGTTTTTTTTCCAAAATTGTATTTGGTTTTTATGAATATTAGGAAATAGGAATAATTACACAGGATTTAGTTAGCAATATATTTTTAAAATCATTGTCAATGGCATTTCAGTGTTTACGCATTCCTGTTTAATCATTACGACTTCATAAAACATACTAAAATTCAAAAACAATTGCCGTTTAGGTGCGACTGAAGCCTACCATAACCTACTTTAAATAAATCCAGAGAAGACACAGACTTCTCATCACTTTTAAACCATCTAACCAAATCATCAGTATATTTCACTCATATTCCACACTAGTCTATAAATCGTCTTTCAAATTCCTATCTCATACCTAAGTTCAAGCCAGCAATTAGTTATAGCATTCGTAAGGTTCCACTAACGCTCCACAATGCCTAGACCTGCCTAGACCTACCTACATAGATAGCTAGGCGTAGGTCAGGCGGGGCGCCGGTGTCGCAACCGACCTAGTTCCCAGGTAGGACGCGGAAGTATAGTCTTATTTAATCATAGGATTTCGGTGTAATTGTCATAATTAATAGTTAATATATTGTAGTGATAGGAAATGCATCCGACTTTTGAATGGCTTTGGAATTGAGCTTAGGAAAGTGGATGTAATATAAGCGTGAGAAATGTTACTCCAAAAATAATAACAAATCTCGTTTTTTTTTCCTAGCGTATTTCACTGCTGAGCACTGGCCTCCCCCAAATCTTTCCACGTTTGTCTGTCCTGTGCAACCCCACATGTATGTGTCATCATTATTGAATTAATTTTAACCCTTCCTGTTGCTGTTGTTTATGGTTTAACTTAACTATAGATGGACTGTATTATAGTTTCTGGCAAAGAAAATCAAAATGGCCATTGGAGCAGACAACAAAAATAATTATATAGTTATATGCTGTATATAGGATAAGAAAGTTGTACCAGAATAAGATGACTAATATTATTATGAAGCTTCATTAAAATAAGACAGACTGAGTCCTACAGTTTACATGTACAGCAAGCCTTCGCAATCGGCCTCGTTCCCAAATAGGACGCGGAACAGTACTTGTGGGTTATCCTTGCGAAATGTAGATCTCGAGATATTGTATGGTGTGAGACAGTGCAGTGAGCATAGATATGGCTGGGTGGGATGTGGCTTCAAGGCTAGAACGAGGCTCTTAATATAATAGAGACAATATCGAAACTACGTCTGGTAGCACGAACAGTTCAAGATTTTTGGCGATTAATGCAATTTATAATAATCAATATCTTATAAATAGATAGCTATCACGAGCAAAAGAAAACAAATTTAAATAATCATACTAACCTTTCAAAGTTTTCAAGATTTATTCTCAATCTTAGCATCTTTATCTAAAACTGATTTTCATTACACTTTCCTTTAAAAAAAGATTTTTCTAAAAAGTAAAATGTACAACAAAATCTCACATTAATTCTCTTTCTAACCGACTTCTGCCTACCCTAACAACATTGTATTAAACGTTAACCACCGGTTAAACTTAAAACAATCAGATTTGACATTAGTTCGCGTGGGATCTAGGTCGCTTTACATAGAATGTGGCTTAACTAATAATTTGTGCTTTTTTAACTGAACCTATTATTTAATGTTCTGTGTATCAGATCAGATCATCAGATTAAGATCTCTTTGGTGGCCTTATGGTTTCTCGGCACTGTAAATGGTTTACAAGTTTGAGTAACGTTTAATGTATGGTATCGTGTGCTATTAATGTTGGTGAAGAAGCCACGTTTTACTATAAATTCTAATCATGAGAATGAATTCGTCTTGTATTAGTTAATAAACTCTATGTTTACCTATATCTTTTAATAATTAGTGAAACGGATTTCGGAGGTCAGATACACAGTCGATCCTTGTTGAATATGGCGTTTTCTGAATTCGTTCAAACTGAAGGCAACTCCCACTAATCTTCAAAAAATAACAATATCAATGTCAACCAAAACTTTACTTTCAAGAATTGCAGTACATAAACTGAATTCTATCTTATTAAAGCAAATATTTGTAGAAAGTATATAATATAGAATTACGATTATAAACTCCATCAACATACATGTAGCAACGATGTGTAAAGTTACATGTCGCAAAAACAAGTGGTTACTGGCCGGACAAAAACAGAGTTGACACATAACCCTAGATTGATTCTTGCAAAGCGACACTAACTATTGATTCTCTACGTTTTAATATACAAAGTTCCATAATCTTTAGCTAAGTATAGAGATATTTAAAGACTTGTTAATCTGTGTGCTTTGCTGGCCAGTGAGTGCTGTTAGATGAAGTGTTCTGTATAGCACTTGTTGTTTCATAGTTTGTAGTTGTAAAACACCTAAATCTTGATATAACAGAAAGATCCTTGTAAATATTGAATCAGCTGATTTATTGGTTTAGTTTTCTGTGATATCAACTCTTATAGGTACAACTACTGTTAATTGCCATGTTCGTTTTATCATGCACAAAATATAAGAGATGCTAATTACCTAAAAAAGTTATTTGTAAAAATTATCAAAATTGTACTTTCATACATAAGTGTTGTTTTATTTTACAAACATTGCATACGATGAAAACATAATACAATGCAGAATTCAATTCTAAATTCAGTAAAACTAAACAAGAATCACACGAGGGTCAAAGTTCTATTCAAATACTATGTCTTCCAGTATTTACTTCTTCTTCTTCCAACTTCTTGTACCTATAATTGTCATCAACAATGACCTAACGTTACGCAACACAATGTGTGTTAAAAACAAATAGCAATTAGAAACTGCTTACACATGTCGACCGCAATTAATACGCTAAAAAGCTTCGTGAAGTTTACACATAACATGGTAGGAGGTATACAGAGGTGTTGTGTTTTGCGATGTCACTCGTGAGAACGTTCTCGAGAAACTCTGGCAAAAACGAAACGTAGATGTGTATGTGTGTGTGTGTCGGTTATGTAGGATAGGGTGTTGACATGGATTGAGGATAGTAGTGATATTCGATTGACTAAAGGTTACATTTTAAATTTGTAGTTCCTTGTTGGTGTAGTTCAAGGGTAGTGTTTAGATAAGAAGGAAGATATGAGGGTGTCTGCTCAAAGGTTTGTCGGGGTATGGTAGGTCTTACGGCATTATGATTTAGTTACAAAGTATCATGATATGGATAGATGTAAAGGGTTAATTGTTGATATTTGGAGAAGAAAACTGCTATTCTTATTGGCTTTCGCCTTCAATGCAGAAATAAATAAGTAATGAAGTATTCTATCGATTCGTGTAGCTACATAAGCACCTTATGAAAATAAGTATGAAAGAAATGAATTAAAATTATTAATGAAACGTACTAGAAAATGTAATTCAATTTGACGGCCTAATTGGCAATTTAGCCATACAATACAAAATTAATAAAACTTAAGAAATAATTTTACTATAACTGAATCAATTTAATAAATAGCCTATTATTTTCAGTTTCAGTTGCGTTATAGCACTGAAAGTAATTCTATTACAGGTTGCGATGATAATTATCAATTGTTGTATAATTATATTAAAATCGGTATTACCTTGCTTTATTGTGAAAGCTTGCAATGAGAAAAGGTTGTTATATAAAACTTGAATTTTTGTTAAGCAGCTTACCTAAATAATAAAGTTAATTTCTACAAATAAATATAATTTTATGGAAAGATACCAAACGAAGCGATGACTAATATCATTTATTAAAAATAACTAATTATATATTGATGCAAAATCGACATTTATGCAACGTAAAAAGTGACATTGAATTTCTATAAAATGTTTACAATATTAGCAATTTAAATTCGTTTAAAACCAATGTCAGCTTATTTAAGTATTAGCAAATTGCAAGAAGATTGATGAATTAAATTATAATGACATTAGTAATTAATATTATGCGTTATTAGTGCAACAGTATTTTAAGTTATTCGATGTATATTCTCAGGTTATGTCCCATCATTCTTGAATTTTCAAACAGAATATTTTGAAAACAAACTGATTTGAACCGAACTTGTTTTTACTACTATCTCTCATGTTTTAATTCTCAGTCAATAATAGACCTTTATAACATAAACCAGATCTATTTACTGAATATTCCAAACTAGCGACCCAGCCTCGCACAATACTGACGTATTTTACATACATGTAAACCTTCCTCTTAAAACTTTCTATCAATTGAAAAACCACATCAAAATCCATCGCAGACTTCTAAAGATCTAAGCTTACATAGAGACAGACAACGGGAAGCGACTTTGTTTTATACTATGCAGTGATGAGAAATGGTTCAGTAATCAATGTTGAGATAATTAAAGACATTTCCCAATATGGGGCAACTAGTAGCTTCATACGTGATAGTGTAATTTATGTATTAACCTGATATTTAGAACATCCTCTCGTTTCAGACGAGTGTCAATTCATCATACGCACTTACAACATAATTAATAAGATAGTGTTGCACTGTTTTGACACATTAAATGTTGTAAATATTAATTTGTGTCTTTACAATTAGATCGGTGAGGAAGTTAAAACACATCTTTAGACTAACTACACAAATCTTTAAAAAACTCATAAGGAAAGATTACCACATTTTTGATAAGAGAGGTATAGATGTCAATGGAGCTATTGAGGTTGAAACCATTTTTTTTGTGAGCGTTTCGATCGGTGATATTGTATAATGTTTTTGTACCAACTACGGCAATTGCAGTAATAGTCTGCAAATATTACGAGTACTTATCACTCGTTTGCTTTCTCTCCACATTTGCTCCATAAGCAATCAATATCAAAGCAATTTATACCAATAAATGTATTCCTTCTTCGCCCGCAGGCAAGTTCAAATGAACTCTATATTTTATTTAGCGTTGCTCATCGCTACAGCAAGGCTTTTCCCACGGCCTGTTCAGCTCGCATACATTATACGTGCGAGTTTGGCAACCATTGGGACATCACGAAATATCAGTCTAGATTTTATTTTAGATGATTCTCGTATAATTTATTAGGTTTTAAATGTTATTTGGTGTAAACATGTTGCGGTGATATTTTTATGACTAACAAGCTAAAAAAACTGATGAATTTAAGCAACATTTTTAGTGGTAAATTATTACTAATTAGGTAGAGTTTTGCAACGATTTAATTAGATTATCAAAAGTACCTCAGACAGAGCTAGAACTACGGGCTAAGCGCACCAATCTCTTTTCTTACCATTTCTCAGAACAAAAATTATAATCTTTCTATTCCATTAGCTGCATCTTAGAATAGAATAGCTAGTATATACTAAAATCTTTATACCATAAACATGTCGCATTAATCGAACCTACAACCTACAGAATCTCATCGAAGACGTTATTTCCTCAGTCGATTCTTCGAAACAATAAACATTTCCCAAAGTAAATAAACAAATGAACGTGACGCCTCAACCGTGCAGACGCCGTGTAAAGGTCACGACGACGCTTCCTTCCTAGCCAGCGTGACAAACCACGTTAACTAATTAACTGGTTCCTTAACTTAAACGTTATAACGGTTTACTCACGCGTATTTATCGGGTTAGCCCGACTAGTTTCGGACCCAACCGGAGTCCTTAATCATGAGCTGACGCGGCGGCAGAGTCGCGAGTTGAACTGGTTCCTTAACTGCTACTTAAAATTAACTGTTATTTTTTCATGATCGGAACTGATTGTGATTGATTAGTATTTTGTTTTTGATAGTTTTGTTGACCTGTTTCTCTTGGTCTTTTATTTAAGTTCGAGTCTGTTAGAATGTTAGTGATTTTTATAGTAAGTGCAGATGACTGAAACTAATTCGCTTTGTGAATGATAGCAATTACATTTTCTTGCTCCAATGATTTTTAATAGAAATAGCTTTAATTGAATCAATAAATTAAGTTTCAAGGCTCTGTTTTCAATACATTCAACCATTCATTTATTTATTTATATGTCACAGTATTCTGCGACGTATTTTTCGCAATTTAATTTAAGCTTTGAACTTTTTATTGATTATTTTGTATCTTTAGGCGCTAAATTCGCCATATCTATCGAAATATTACATGCCGATACTTTATTTCTCGTTCCTTTTAATTAAAACTTGACATACCTAATATCCAAAAATATACGTCAAAGTTTCACTTCAATAAATCTTTCGAGAAAATATAAGTTAGGATAAATCCTTTCGAATCTGTTAAAGATAATCTGTAAGAAGTTAAGATAACGTTAAAATATCGACAAGTTAAACCTGTAATTTATAAAGAAATAAATAAGAATTATGTGGCAATCGTAAAATGGAAAGCAAATCCGAATTAATATGCACTTTTATAAGAAACAGAATGGGATTGTAAGGTCAAATGCATTTAATATTGTTTAGCAACAATCCAACAGCAGCGATCTATTTTGGAAATATTTAATTAATATTAAACCACAAACAATTAAAATGCAAAATACTCGTAAATTAAAAAATACTGGAAGTGATATAGTTTTTATGTTAAATGCATGTTTTGCAAATAACGGTAGCCCGACCAATTCTGACAGGATAATTAAATAGTTTATAGTCTTAAAGCACCGCTATTTTAATTACAAATAATATGAGCAATCAAAAGATCTAGGTTAAATATCTAAAACGCTGCTTTTTGTTTTTAATTGTTTTCAAATGTTTTGGAGGATAGGAGCTTTTCATTATAAGACGTTTTTATTTTAAGTTTATTTTATTTTTTGTCAGTTCGTCGTTTTAATATATCGTATCGTTTTAATAGTGAGCCTTTCTTTTTAAATGTTTTTATCCGAGAATATTAAATACTACGCTTCGATAAAAAAAAACCATATTCTTCGTGCTTTATGTAATTTACCTACTCTTTTAAAAACCAAAAGCAGTCTCTACCTACAAATAAACCAAGATCGCAGTTGCCAATAAAATGTCTGTCTGTCGATCGTGACCGCCCATAGGTCACTTGTTTTAGTTCAGTGGCCGACACGCAGCTATCTCTTGCGACATCGCGGGTTCACTTACTGGCTGATGGCTCTTGGCTGTACAGGATTGGAGAAAGAAATCAATTCTTTGTCACAAAATAGGCTTATGTTAATTTTGGTCGAGATAAGTTAAACTGGGTAATGATTAAGGCCTTTAGGTCTTTTTTGAATGGATTGGTGTGAAGTGGTTCAGGACAGAACAGAAATCTGACAAACAATCTGAAATAACGTTGGGATATCAAAAAGGTTAAATAAAAAATAATTGGAAAAGTCTTTTTGTTTAGTCTTCTTATAAGTGACTTGTTGAAAGTTAATATTATACTAATATTTCACAGTTATCAGTATACTTCGAGAGATTTTAATTACCGTATAGGAAAAATAGGATTTCATAGGTAAAAAGAGTAGAACTTCTGGCATAGTATTTAAAGATAGATGAATTAGTATAAAAACGAGATTTGAATAAAATTAAAGATGCCATCTTTATTAAAGCAAGGTTGATACTCTGATAACGGTGTCTATGCAATTGTGCATGCCTCACAATAGGCTGTTTCGTTGCAAGTCTTACAATAATTTAAGATGTCTCAAGGTTAATTTCGTAACTTAATGAGTTTTTGCAAAACTATTCAAATTTTAATTGTTGTTTTATTGCTGTGCTGAATTTTGAACTTAATTATAATATATTACTTTGAATGTAACAAAAAGCCTTTATCCATCCTTGTGTGATAGCCAATAACTAAACAGTTAAGTATAATACATATACCTATGTACAATTTATCCATCAATATCTTCCTGCCCTTATCCTATTTTTCTTAGGGTCGGCGCAATATTTTTTTTTCTTCCGTTCTCCCGTATCAGACGTCACAGTATCATTTTCTCCTTTCATTATAAATAAATGGCTACAACCAATCATTACATAAAAACAATAGGAGACCATTTGTAAAAATTAACAACCATCTATCTACTCAAGTTTGTAAGACCTGCGTACAACATCACTTTGTCTTCTGCCAGTAAAAGTAATTGTTTTCTTCTATGACTAAGAATCAAGGAACAACCCAATATTTAATAAATTGATTCTGGGCAAAACAATAAATATAGCTCCACTTCCGCGACCAGCAGTTCTACCACCACATAAAGTAAAACGTCGCTGTAAAAGAGAGATGCTGCTCTATACAATGTAGAGCACTATCTCTCTTCCACCACTGCTATAGCCTTAGTTTAAAAGTTAGTGGTAAGTTTCTGGTTACATCTGGTGATTATTACTACAGTATTACTATAGTTGTGAAAGGCGTGGTCTCTTTCATTCGATCTTATCTGATAATAACTTCGTTATGACCTGATTGTCGATAATCTGGTCCAAACCGGTTTCGATTTTGTAATGTTTAACAGCTTTTCGTATTGAAAGCTCTTCCGTAATTTCTTTTCTGTGACGTTTATTGTACTTGATAATTATGTACTTTTTATTTATCGTAAAAAATATTTAAGAATTTTATTTTCATGAATATGAATTTATAGGCTTAAATAATAGTGTGAATTTACAGGTATAATAAATAATAATAAACCTTAAGTAAAAATATGACTTTTGAGCTATTCAATACTATTTCTGACATGTCTGTTCGATCGAAAAACAAAAACTAAGTAAATTGAAAATATATAACTAATTATTTGAAACTTGGCTTATACCGTGACATGCATTGATTTATACACAACACTACATAATTCTAAATCAAAATTTCTAATCGCTAAATAAATTATGATTATACAACAAAAATAATATGCCTACTAAAGATTATATCATGTGATAAATAGTATTTACATACTAACCAAATCATCATTATAACATCATAAAACAATGCGATTATACAACTCGATCACGAGTCGATAATTTAAATCGATTGTATCGATTTAAATCGATGCAATAACTTGTTGATCAAACAAATCAATCATTTATATGATTAGAAAGTCAACAATAGTTAGCCGGAACTAGTTTTTCATTTTAAGTATGTAACCTACTTTATGTAGCTTATACTGAATTTATTTATTTAGAATCAGTAACAGTTTAGGAACGTAATCGACAGTAATCGTTATATGTATTAAAAATATTTTATATAAAGTACTATAGTAGAGTAGCAGATAATGCTTGAAACCACAGCCTCCAATGATAAAAAATCGCTTTAATAGCGGCTAGAGATAAGAGGTGTTGGTTGACAGCAAATAGGTCGAGGTTGTTCGCTATCGCCGCCATTGTGTTGGTATCAGCGCGGCGCATCTATCGCCCAGCGCACAATACTGGAGATATACGAGAAACAAGCGGTGACAGAACATTGTATGGAAGGAACGGTTTAACTCTTGAATTTTGTTGTACTATATATTTATTATTGGAAAGAAAAATAAATGAAAATATTATAGTCTATAGAAATATGTATGATTTCTGACTGTTATTAGTTACATACTTAAAAAATAACGTTCTATTGTTATTAGTTAAGCTGTGTTGAATAGTAGTACTTTTTTAACGATATATTTAAAAAAAAAGGTTCTTGATCAATTGTCAAAATGTAGGTTAGAAACAAAATGTAAAATATCTCTAAAAGTCGAAGGTATACGTGTAAATTTAATTAGCACCATTCATTCATACAGACTGCCATATCCGCGTGCCTGCACAGCCATATAGATTTTTCTTGAGTTCCTCAGAAGCCTTAAACGTTTGTGGGAAATATGTACAGTCGTAGTAGAAATACCGTACAAAGTAATGAGTCATAAACTTCAGTTTTCCGCAACTCAAGGAACATATTTCATGCAGTTTCCTTTGTAATAAAATTTTATATAAATTAAATACTTTATTATAAGCGAGAGAATATTGTCACATAATAAATAAATGTTTCTATGCACGGAACTTTGAAATATTCTGTATTCCGTTGTTCTTCACATTCAAAGGTGCACGCGTTGATGTCTTTTGTATTACACTTTGGATTTCCTTGTAAATGGTGACTTTATAACGAAAACAAGACGTGTAACCCACTATTATGTCAAACTCGCGTAAGTCATTACACTCCCATGCTTAAGGCTCCATAACAATTTGTGACGTCACTCCGTATAAATTATCTCAGTGCTCTGGACATTTCCTTGCTCTGATACTGTTTGAAATATGATACACTTTCTCTCGTCTATTGATGACGTAATTATAAAGATTAAAATTGGTAATAGTTAACTACATTTACCATGAGTCCATATCGAATGGTAAAATGCACTAAATCTGAAGCAATAAATACTAATTTTACAGTCGTAATTTCGTTTTAGCTTTCTTAGGACACAGCCTTTTGAATTGATTTTGTTTCAGTAGATTTCAGTTGTAATGATTCTCACGCAATTAAAATATTTATTTTATTTTTGTCCTCATCTTAACGCATGATTTTGTCAATTCGCGAGTCTTTATTTTCGTTTAATATTACTATTAAACCAAACTACAAAAAGGTAATTTCTCTAAAGAGGATCTCTCTCTCTCTATTAATACGAACATTCACACCCAGGATACGTTAGTAATAACTATAGCTTTGCACATAACAAACACACTGTTATAAAATTTAAATAAACACCTACTTTTAATTTCTTTTAATACATTCGATATCTCGCAAGTACTTGCTAAACGCACCTATGGACTCTACATTCAACGAGTATTTGAACCATAGCATTACGTCATAACACGGTTGCTGGAGTATGACCATGAGGTCTCTATGTAGAGCGGTAGAGAGTATTGCTATGTGGAGTAGGCCAGATATTTCGGGTGAGGTTCAAACGCTAACACTTTCACTCCTGTTATGACAGTTAAGTAATAGTAAGGTTTGTTTTTATTGCCCTGCAATTGTTTGTAATTGCTACTGTTGTGTTTTAAAGTGTCAGTAGTCAGGGTGTGTCTGTTATTGTAATTGATGTAAGCGAGGGTTAATTTGTATCGTTTTCAGTGCTGTAGGTCTATAATTGCTGTTCAATGAATGATTTGGTTAAATTCCTATGAATATCACAAGCTATAAAACGACTCGCGACTCAGCTTCTGTGTCAGCTCATGATCCATCTCCAGTTGTGTCCGATACTACTCTGGGTTCTATATTCTACTACGGGTTATCTCGATAAATACGTGTGAGTAAACCATACTATGAACAGGACCCAACGCCATCATTTCGTGATAAGGACTCCAGTTTATACTAGTAGGGCTATATACACCTTACGATTAACAATAAAGAATTCGCATTACAAATGTTTTATAATAAGCTTTCAAAAGACCAGTTTGTCTTAGAGTATTCCAGATACGGTTTGTTACGGGTACCTCAAACGTGACCAGTAGAAATTTCTTGATCTCTTGACTCTACGTAGATAGAGTCACAAGCCCATCAATTCCTACCACATTAGTTTCGATTGTCAACTGCTTTCAAGCCTACTTTCCACTATTTCACACTCTTCCAATAATCGTATAAAGTTACGTACTGCTCTATATAATGCCCTTAGGACCGGTTCATGCGCAAGCGCAGGACGGCGGTCTGGCGCGTGTTACATAAAGCCGGCCATTGCATTCTTTGTTGAAATAGCAAGTAACTGAGAAATTGTTTGCATATATTATTATAGTAGTCTTGTGGTTTTGATGAATGTATTATGAAGTATGATGGAATCAAACCCGTAACTTTTAATGCAGTTTGTTTATTGATTTCTTTATAAGTTCTGGGCCGTACTCTTTCGACTCTTATTCCTAGATGACAGTCATACAAAAAAATATCGTGCCTAACATGTGTCAAATAGTTAACAAATTCCATACGAACACTAACCGTTGTATCCATTCACCTATAGATAAATGCCCTTACCTTTTACCCTACACGAACGTAATACTCCAGTAAAGCAACTCTATTATAATAACACTCGTTAATAGTAAAACGTGTTAATAACAAAACAGTAAACGGTTTAAAAAACAGTTTACCTTAAGCGTGTTACATAGCATGTGATAATGATGATTACGTTGCATCGCTCACGTTCTATTTACTGCGGTGTCGTGAAGATACGCGTGGGTAAGCACAGACGGGTGCAGGTGCTTGTTTAGTTGTGTATGCTCTAAGGTTGTTGGCAGTTCAAGATTAATCGTATGAAAAAATGGGGTACTTCTTTTTGTAGCGCTGCAACAGAAAAACTTACCTTAATACAATTTTAATATGTGTAATCGATTAGGATTTAATGTGATTATCAGATTTGATGAATGGAACTTGAGAGATATTGATAGGTAATTAGATAAACTTTTTTTATATTAGAATGTTTAATTTTAAATGTCACTTACTTAATCACCTGATGAAGGACACTGAAAGAAGGATGAAGGAAGAAAATAAAGTATAAATCTTCAAATTCCAGAAGGAATATTAAGGTTTTACCTGTCAGATAATATCAAAAGTTAACTTCGAGAACTGTGTTAAACGTCAAAAGAAAGTTGTTTAGGATAATAGTGGCCAAGTCTGCCGGGTCAAGTCTGTCTGAGGCGTGCATTGTGTTGTATCATACAGTAATTGTTGCTATTGCTGACCTATTGCAATATTTACTGCAAGCTGTATTGTCAAGCAACAGACGATATTTATCTATGAATGTCTGGGGTGTAATGGCTTGACAATGAGTAACTATTTGACGTGTCAGTCACGATGTAATTTTTTATTTCCTGTTTCATTTTAGGGATAAATATGTGTAGGATGTTACTATGGAGGATGGGTTTTGATGCGCTTTGATTTATAAGTTAGTATGGATGTAAGTAATAAAATGCTCTATATCTTCATTCTGGCTAGCACTTGGTCCAAGCTCTGTCAATTACCTAATTTCGGTTACCTTTTATACGAAACTTACGTATAACATTACCTTGATATTAAGTAAAGAATATCAAAGAATATGTTTATCTGATGATGAATGCGATAAAGAAAGTGTACATCTTATACTCTATTGTTAATATAATAAATCAATTCTACATTCGCACACTCTTACGCTCAGAGTCTTAACAGATCACATACCATGTGTAATGTGTAGCTCGTAAATCAAACTCTGCCATCAACCTCATAGCTTACCTGAGACTCTACCACCACATCTTAGAGTAACACTGTTATAGGTGAGAGAGTGAGACAGCGCGCTACAAAATGTAGAGCATCATCTCGCTTCCGCAACTTCAACAGTCTTATTTCAAGATGTGGTGGTAGAGAGCAGTATTGATTTACTCACATTGATTGCTACTACATTTGTTCAGGTTACAGGTCATGTAACCGCAGCCTAATGTTGCAACGCCACTATAACACACGCTAAACTATTATTAACATCAAACAGACACATTCACTTTCATCCAACACATCCTACATCCCTTATTACAAGGTAATAAGAGCTATTTTCCTTAAAAAATGAAATTTGATTTAATTAGCATAGTTTCCTTAAACTTGTTGTTTTCTTTTGTTCGTTACGTAGGAAATGTCATATTTGTAACTGTTGTGTGAAATATTGCATTTTGAACACGATTTCATGTAAATCAGGCGGCTTGAAGACAGGTGAATGTACTTGAATTTACATGTTTATATGTAACGCGTAAGTAGCTTAACTTGTTCGTTACACAATAAAAATGAGTTCGAAGGATTTAAGCTAAGGCCGGGTATATACGGATTATTTAAGTATTCGCTATCGACTAGTGTCGATTGCTTATTAATTACTATCGACTATTCTTTTTAACTAGCTTCGAGTCCATGGTACGAGGATTTTTTTGTACCTGTGTCTTGTCAGCGGTTCACATTGTTGGCAAAAAATAATGTATTTTTCAATAGCTTAGATCACATACAGTTTCTAATCGTTTCTCATGCTTTGCGATCGCCATGAAGTAGTTTCCGAAACAATAATAAGCATCAAATAAGCTCAAATTTACCCCTTAAAGTACAAGGTCCAATAAAAATTATGGCCAAAAACTATAAAACAGCCTCCAACATTTGAAAACCGCAAACAATTACACCCAAACTTAAATATATCTCGTTTCGTGGAATCATCTGGTTAGCCTAGTAATTGTGAGTTTCATAACAATAATAATGGGTTGAATGACCTTCGTGTTAATCGTAAAATTCATATTGTTTCACTCAAATTGACCTGCCTTAGGTAATTGGTGTGTGTGTGGTCGCGGTCTCTTTGAAATGCAGGCGAGTACGTTACTAATGTTAATCTGATTGCATTCTTTCAAGTGGTTTACACACAGTTGTTACTAGCCACAAAATTTTGATCAGACTCTGGTTCAAAAACAATTAGAACGAACTTTGCTGTTGTTTCGTTCTTTCCAATTAACAAGCAAAATATGGCCTGAAGCCGATTATCCCAAGACTAAAAGTAGTTACAGCATACTTTGTAAAAATCTTGGAATAGGATTTAGAATATCAAAAAATTAATGACTAAACCTTTTAATGTAATGTAAATATGCGTCTACTCTAATCTTACTAATTTCAATCAAACGCACAAAACAGTAGCAAACATTCTAGAACTCTGGTATTTTTCCAGCGAGCATCACAATTCAACCACACCTCGACCAAAACTTAATCCGTGCATTTAAAACAATTCTTTCACTGAGTCTTAACGTAGAGGTCAATTTTGAAACCGACTCACACACTGACGTAATTCGAATCAAACAATAGGACCTTAAAATTCGCAATATCAAGCTTTATTCTTTACCATTTTAATTATAATTAGCATTTAGTGTCATTAAAACGCACAATGGTATAAGAATTTCTCAAAATAATGTCAACAATGTTAGTCATTTCACAAGGAGGTTTTAATGTTATTTTTTTATGGTTATGTATCTTCACACGGCGTGTTGCGTAGTGTAGGCAGTTTAATGTTCGTTCTAGTGAAATTTGATAGAAAGTGAGTTTTGGATGACGTAATTGTTACATTTTGTCTTACTCACAATTATAAAATGATTATTTTAATGTATTTTCCTGTCTGATAAACACAATTGCAACTTGCATTGCTATTATGTCTTTAAGTAGCATTAACCCTTTTACGTGATATCTTTGATACACAAATTATTATTTAAATATGGTATGATAAACATAAACTAAAGTTTACATGTTTTGTCTAAATCCGATTATGTTTAGTAACATGTTTAACTAACTTCGTATAGTTAGCTACATCCACTAAAAGTCTAAATGAATTTGATTGCTATCTCAATTCCTGTAGTACCTACTGTCTAGTCTTTATGGGAACTCGAGACCTCGCCAGCGACAGACAAGAATTCCTCATGAATATACTACCAAGGCATTCCGCATTCTTTACACTTAAACTGTTGATTAAATCAATGTTTGTTCTTCAACACGACATTCATTTTTACATGACTAATGGGATTTTTAATTAATTACCTTCTTTAAACAGAAATATTAAAACTTCTTAGACATATCCTCAAACAACATTCAAAAAGTCGGTGCGCGCCGTGGGGATCGAACTTGAGACCTTTGAGACTTGGAAGTCCTACGGTCTTACCACGAGGCTATAACAGCTTTATTAATATGTATTATACTTTTACAAAGCTTCATGTAAAAGTATCAATTAACTTATTTAAAAAACGTAAGTTGACCTCAAGATTTCAAGAATGTAGTCCCCAACCTTTGCATACCTATTTAAGTATAACAGCTTTACGTAGAGAGCGTGTAAACTTACATATATTATCTACATTTAAGTAAATACCGTGTAAATAAGTGCAGCATATATTATGTAAATAGGCTGGTCCTGTTTGTACGACCGTACCAAGTTGGTGTCAACGTTATGAAAGGTCAGCTGGTATAGAGCCTGCGTTTGAGTCATACTTATCATTACTAGATATGATAGGCGTCTATTTACATATCGACGGGTCCTACGTAGACTAGTACAAGTGCAAAAATGCAACTTTTCAAGAGAGCGGTTTAAAGGTTCAAAAGCTTGTAACTTTGTCGTAAATCAATAAAAACACTTGAAATTTTAGTATGTTATATTTTGATATTTAAGAAATAAGACTGCATTATTGGTTTTACTTATTTTTTTATACTTTGAAAAATAGGTTGACTTGCATTGATGTAGCTTGTTTTTTTTACTACAGTAGAACCTGTAAACTGATACAAGTGGCCACTTATACCAGTATATAGTGTACTTGCTTATACTTATAATAAAGCAAATCTGAAGAATTTTACTCTTTAAACATAGTATTTCCGTGTTTTTGACCAATATGAGGTTATAATATTTAAAAAAATACCTACATTTATCTACTTTTATCGACTTTTTAACACTTACAACAGTTTACTCAGTACTGGAAAGCTACTTGCAACAGTTTGCTGTATTATTATTAACTGTGAATATTTAAATTAGTGTGGCAAGAAGTTAAATAAAAACATTTAAAATACAAAATTACACTTTATTATTAGATAGTAGCATTCTTAATAATGAAAAATAAAATCATTGGCCTTGCAATCTTAAAAATAATAAAACAAAAAATGTAATCTTCTTATTTTAAGTAAAAAAAAAGGTTTGATTTTTAAAGAGGTTTTCTTACGATAATACCTAATTGTTTTTTTTATTTTTAAGACTAGTTTGTCTTGAATTTCATGTTATTTTTCTTATAAATATCATTTCCACTATTTTTTTTCAGTTACATCACGTCAGTTACATACGTTACGTCTGTTCAGTTACGTCCACTAGTTTTTGTACGTTGATGTTTCTAATTTATTTCTCCCTTTGCAGATTCGCTAGAAAAGGTATTTTAAAGAAATTAGTATAACCTTTGTGCAACTCCTTTCGAACTATGTGCTTCTATTAAGTGTATAGTTGTGTACATAACTTGTTAAACGTATAAACAAGTAACACAACCCCTAAAAACAGGGCATCATCTGATTTAGAGTCTAAGGTCTCATTAGACCTTAGACTCTAAATCAGATGATGGAAAATTAATTACATTTTTACAACTTGTAATGTATGTAATGGTGATTTGTGTCACCCTTCATACGAATGCCTCATCACATCACCACACTCGTCATACTTGTTTAAATATGCATTTTATACATTTGAAAATATCCTACTAATATAGTTAACGCGAAAGTTGCATAAGTGTGGATTGGATGTTTGTTACTCTTTGACGCTCAAACGACTTAACCAATTTTGAAGAAATTTGGTATGGAGTTAGCTGACAACCTGGATTAAAACATAGACTTTTTAACCGACTACGTCAGAGGAGGGCAATGTTTTCCAGTTGTAACCGACACTCGTGCGGTCGAAGTTACGGGCGACCACTAAGTCCTTTATTAGTTTAATTTGAATGTCTTTTGTATCACTATACTTAAGTTTTGATTGTACTTAATTGTTTTTTCAATACTACAACTTTACCAAAATAAACTGAGGTTGCGAATATTGTTATATTGTTTACCTCTGGAATATTTTTACATCTTTAAAAATGATGTACTTGGGTACATAAAAAAAAATTGTCTCGTTAGTTACCAAGTAGCAAAATTTGGTAGCTTCTTACTTTAATTGCTGCAAAAAATGTGTTAAAAGTAGTATCGCTATTTATTTTATTAGTAAATAAATGTTATTATTAAAATAATGTAGGTTACGTCAGATAACAATATCAAGAAAATAAAACAAAGTCACATGTGACTTTGTATACTACTACTTTGTATTCCTACTGATATAAGTGTAAAATTTATTGAAAGAATAAAATAATAATAAAAAAAAAACAAAAAAACCCGACTGTAAAAAAACAACCCCTAACTAAAAAGGGAAAAACAAACTCTATAATTTAGTGTGAAGAGTATGCAGTACACCGTGCGTCTACATTATATAATTTATACGAAAAAAAACAATGCAGGCGGCACAAACAAATCTACAATCTGTATCTTGCATTAGGTGAACATTAATTAAACCCTTTTGTAGAAATATTAGTACTGTCAACTTAGTAATTTGTTTGTCAATTTTTAACGCATAAATTTATTAAAAATTGACCTAGTGAGCCCTTAATTGTTGTGAATTCTCACCACTACTTACTCAAAGCAAACAAAACTTGTTAAATATGTAAAAAAGTAACACAACCCCTAAAAACAGGCCACGAAATAGTTTTTATACAGAAGAATACGTTAGCAGTTAACGCAGTTATACCTGTGTTAACGTGCTCTCGACTCCGTCGCAGCGCGCATACTGGAGTAAATGGCACTTGCGCGTACGTCACGCGGCGCACGCGACTACCTATACTGGTGCAAGTGACTTACATCAGTGATGATGGTCGTGCGGCCGAAAATCATGTCACTTATGTTAGTTTACAAGTTTGTATCTCTGAAATTACTGAATAAAATAATATAATTTTTACAGGATATAAAGTTAAGGTAATTTTAAGGCTTTTGGTGCAAAAAAAACGTATTTTGATGTTTTGCGGGTTACACCAGTCTACGTAGGACCCGTCGATATATTACTGTGATTAGATTTTAAGATATACAAAAAGGGAGCGTAGTGAACTTTTATCAAAGAATTTTCGTGTAAAAACCGTTGAAATTAATGAATCTTGGCGGTGTGATATAAAAACCCTTTATCAATAAGTAGGCTGCAAAAAAAACTCAATTTTTATTGTACTAAAACGTTTTCAAACAAAAGAAATAAATTTGTTAGTTCTTCTAAAAATCAGTTCAATAGAATTACTTGAAATATGGAGCTTGCTAAATAATTCGCCATTGCAACACAGCCACACAAACTTGAACTTCAGTTCAAGTCGCAGTAACTGCGTAACTTTTTACCAAGAAGCTTAGATGTTATCAGGTTAACAAACGTTCTTGCGAGTTAACCTTTCAGTTTAACCTCTCTTTTAACTGTAATTGAGTAATCTGTAATGTTAATGAGCGGATATGAGGCTATTAAGAGCGAGGGCCTTTTATCGCGAGATCGTGGGTTCTAGTCCTATGCGTTGAACTATACACATTACACACACACACACACACTCTTACATACGTTTAGTAAATGTTATATTTATTGATGCTACAAATGTTTATGTTTTTGTATCCGTTTTATATGTTGCATTTGCAAAAAAACTATTGCATTTATTTTCATGAAACTAATATTTTTCTTTCCTTTTTTACAGGTAAGTAATCAACCGGGAGGCACAACTATGTATAAGGTTTTATGGAGCCACAGTAAAAGGAGTACTCGTAAGCCTATATTTAACATTTACTCTTCTTTCATTGAGAACAATCTTAGATATTATGAATGTCTTCAATATTTTTCTTAATATTAGCAAAGCAAGTCTTTAATATCCGACGACTTTAAGCTCTGATATTCACCTACATGAGTCCTAACCTATATGAGCCGCCGGCCCCTAAATCTAAGCCAATAAAACCCATTAGGTGCTGGAGACTAGCGTTGTCCTTGTAAAAAGGATCTTACTAACAGGAAATAACGCACATATCTCTTTGAATGAACTCCCAAACTTGAGAACATAAATCAATGACAAGTACGCTCAAACCTTAAAAAAACTTACACCGGATAGCACTTCACAAACATGGCAATACATATCTAGCATACGTAACATAAAATACCAAATATATTCCTACTTCAGAATGTTCATTCATACCAAAAGCAATTAAATTACCCGGACAGGATCTGAGATACGCACTACACACAACTTGGTACATCTCGACAGAGTTAGAACATGTCGTCATCTCTCTCCCACAAACAGTTTCTGTATGCGTTTATCTCGCTTGTGCAGTCTTTTATCTCATGTTATCACGTGCCAAGTTATGTTACTGGTATTGTTCGTTGCGTGGCGGACACGGCGCGACCTTGTTGATCCTTTCTAATGCCATTCCTGTGTTGGTGTAGAGCTGTTAATAACCTGTTGGCCTGTTAGGGCTATGGGCTTGAGGGTTAAGATGAAAAGGTACTAGAAACAAGTATCTTTTAGTTAAGTGACGTAAGATATTATCGTAAAACCTAATGAAAAAGCCTGGAAGTTAAAGAATTACATAATATTCAGGATGTCGTCAGGTTCAAAAGGGGTTTATACGTTGCATTCTAGCTTTATTTTAATTGTGACTTACGCCTTGTTGCATTATATAATTGTTTCCGTTATTTATAACTAGTACTAAATGCCATTGTCTACCGATTGGTATTTTGTTAACGCTATAGACGTTCATAAATCATTTGAAAAATTGCAAACGTATAGGAAATACGATATTACAATCACGATATTTCATAAATCATTAATTAAATAGTTTAATAACTTGGAATACTGGATAATCTTGGAAAATAAATAGAATTATAACCTTAAACTGTTCGGTTGACATTTGGGTATCATTTCGTCATTTTAACACTAAAATGTCGACACCATTTCCTTAAAATTAAGGTCATGATTAAAATGGTATAATATACTATCTGTTATTAATTATTATCTCATAAAAGTTCAAAGAGGTTAAGTAGTGTCCAATGTTAAAGCTTTTAAAGTCATATATTTCAGACTTCCCCGTTTCAAATATAAATAAATATTTTATTATCTGTTTATTGAATTAGTTTATTACGATTATTTGCATTTAGTATATTATTATAATGCAGTTTTACGTCGTAAAAACACTAATTTAATCTTTCGAATGAACAGACATCTACGTTTGATACAAATACGTAAAATTGCTCAATAAAATATAGAGTAAGGAAAGTAGAGCCACATTTTACTTGCAACACATGGGCTATCAAAGAAAAGTCGACTCTGATGTCTTTTAATGTGTCATAAAATACAATTGGTACATCAACCAAAATCTATAACTAAACTAATCAATTAAAAAAAAACAACCTAGACTATAAATAGACTATTTTTTTTATTCTAAATCCCCATGTATAGTAAGGTACTCTATCAAAACGCACATGCTTTCCGACTTCAATTCCCCATATAACATAGGATTAGTCCTACGATCTACAATCAACCCGCTGACATTATTCCACAGCGTGACGATTGCGTGACGACGTGTAACCGTCACGGCTCGTGACACGCCGTTACCTCACGGATGTTTGTCTGTCTGTCTGTCTGTCTGTATGCTTTCCGTGACTGTAAGGCACGCGACGATCATGTTGTCTCGACTGTTTAGGATGTTGTTTGTTAAATGGGGTAATTGAGATTGAAGTCAGATGATTATTTTATTTGCATTTTAGGTCTATTTGAGTTTGATCACTATTTATTGCTGCTCTAAGTAAAGGAATATGTGGTATTGATTCAGATATTTGGTATCAAGTTTAGGATTTTTGTAGGAAAATCTATTTGTAAAAAAAAATCGTTGACAAAATGAAACATGCGCTGTTAAAAAAGTTTATAATATGTTTCTTTGTCATATAATTACCATTTTCCGCTTCGTGTCAACTCTCTACAAATATTGACTTAACCGTAACAGGAAAACGTAAAATGACTGCCAAATACTTTCTAGCCAACACTTGTGATATGTCAAATCATTAAATTCCATTATTTTAAGTCAAAAACAGTCAAATCATGAACTTTCTCAATGTAGAGTCACTAAACGCTTGCGCATGCATTAATTTCACGGTGTTCTATTTTTGAAATGCGCTTTTGTTTTTTTTTATGTAATAGATTTAATAATATAAAAGAATAAATACTCTTTGTAACTACACAATGACAGACCCAGCAATAAAAAAAATAATTAAAAAATATAAAAACTCTTTGTCCGCTATGACAGTTATAGTAAAAAAATAAAAACAAATAATTAAGGCTTGCGCAGAGAAAGTTTTTAATGATGATTGTTACATTTTTTAGAGGAAAGTTTATTTTTAAGTGGTTTTGGTGGGAAACTATGATAGAGATTCAAATTACTGTAATAACAGAGTATAGTTGTCTACTGAAGGTACCTTGTAATTAATCTGACGCTATTATGGCTTTGGTTTTTATTTTTTAATAATAGAGGTAGTTACCATGGTTTCGTAATAGCTTAGATACGTTAAACACGTACGTGAACGCTTTTACGATGTTCCCATGTTTTGTATAACATTATAAACATTTATTTTTTTAATAAATAGCTAAGTACTCGGATGACTTATTCACAAAACACAAATTAATGAACATATACTCGTACAACGTTTTTTAATCATATTGGATACGCTATTCATTAATTCTTTATTTTTTCTTATCCTGACTTGCCAATGATAGAATGCAAAGATCTTTAAAACTAAACCTTTTAATAATTTCGTCTCGACAACCTAGGTCCACTGTACTCTGTACCACACACGACGCTGTAAACTCCATTAATCAGAGACACACACACACACACAATCAATCAGCGTAATGATGATCACTTTCACTGGATCTTGACCCCGTGGGACTCGGGACCGGTTCCCATGCGGGTGTCATGTGATACTGGTCGTTAAACTCACTACTACAATGTTATCTACGCTAATATTGTAAACGCGAAAGTAACAGTAATCGAGATATCTTTGATGCATAATACCTAAAACTTATAATTAAAAGAATACTTCCAATATTTATAATTACTTACGACATGAACATTCTAATAATAGTGTACAATTATTATAATTATCAACTCGTTATTAATAGCCTAAACAATTAAAATATGACTTTAACATGACAATTTATTTTACACGATTGTTGCTAATTATATTTTTAATCACGAAAAATCATGACAGTCAGACTTGAACCGGACAAGGGCACGCCATTCATACTGCCAGGCTGACCTATGAATAAATAAATCGTTGCTTTACAAAGTTACTTTTTTAATCTAGCCCTAGCTTTGACAGTCACTTCTTCACCGGATATTTATTATTTTGTACTGAATCGATTTTATAACTTATGAGTGCCCAGTGAATTTATAAGAAATAATATAAATAAATTGATCTGTCCGTGCAGTCAAATATATTAGTTCCAAGAACACTCACTATGAGTCTTTTACTACTTTTCGTATAATATATGGCGAATTTTAAATAAGATAAAAAAAATGGTAGCCATCTCCAGTCCATCGCATTATAACAGAGGTCACTGCCATGCAATTAATAAAAAAGTTGACGTAAACACCAAGATGGCGGCAACTGTCAAGGCCAGCTGTCAAGTGAAAGTTTTGGCGGGAAATAGAATGGACTCGATTAAATAAATTGTTTTTGTTTGAGTGATTGATTTAGCAAAGGTCGAGGCCAACTGAGTGTGGGATAATAGGTTAAATTAACTGGACCTGTAAGTATAGTTGATTATAGTTAAGAGTCTGGTACATTGGATATTGTTTCCGTTATTATTCGATAATAAGCTTAATGCAGTTCCTGGTATAAATAAAGTACCAACCTAAAATGATTAGAACGCGATTTTATGACATGAGTAAGTGGCAATGAGAGGTTAACTTTGATTAATGTTGCCAGACTATTATTTTTGTTATTGGCTACCCTTGAAATGTTTTTGATGGACGGCTGATATTTGTCAAACTTAGAGGTTATGGACGTGAACTCGCTGCCAGATTATTTTTAAATATGTTTTGTTTTTTAAGTTACGTTATTTCGTAATTCATGTTACTACGTGGAACTGATAAATTCCTGTTTTTTTTTTAATTATAAAAAGAACAAATAGTTTCAAGCCATCCATATACGTTCTAGTTATAAAATAGCTAATACTTTATGCTCTTATTGTCTTGAAAAATGTGGCTAAAACCCACACGATTGCCATACATTCCAAATAAAAAACCGCGCATATAAGTACGTGTGTACATGCAAAAAAAAAGTACCGAGACACGTTCTGTTTATGCAATACATATTAAAGAACACTATCGAATAAAAATAAAACAACTCGATGTATCGAGTTAAGTGCACGCGTTACCGATTCCCAATAGTGCGTAAACATTGCGACATTCGTTTCATAACCTTTTTATCGAGTGCTTTGCTGCGATCGGTTCTCACGTAGGTACACCCAACACTATACAGAATACACTGTTATAGAACAATCAACCTTATTAAAAATACATAAGGACTATTTTTGTTGTTTAGTTTTGCGGTAGTGTGCGGATTATACAAATGAATAACGAGTAATTATTCGATTATCGATACATTCCTCGGTAATCGATTGGAAACAATTGATTAATTGTTACGTATTTTATAACTTAGTTATCGATTTATTATTCTGCACGTCTAGTCTATGTCCTTGTTTCTGGCCTGCATACTTAAGACGAGGTCTTGAGATTTTCGTAATAATTTCATATTAAAAGCATTATTTGTTAGGATGGAGAGTCAAGTGCATGATTATTCAATTATTTTTAGTTTATTGCTGGCATAAGCCCTGGCATGTAAAATAATATAGCTTTTACCGAATGTTTTATTCTTAATCGAAATATATTAAACCGGAAAATGTAAATACTGACCAAAAAGTATTATCTTTAAATCTTAATCAAATTGCATTACACAGATATCTTCATAAGTTAAACTATTACAAATGGTTATCTCACAAGGAAGCTCATACATCATACAAATTCATACAAATCTCATACAAAGTGTACATTAGTATTGTATGTAAATGTTACCAGATAATATTTATAGTGTACTATTAATCATCCCATCCAATTGATTGTTTAAAGTATTTATCTGCCTACGCTGACGAAAGTTTGACTGTCTGATGGTTTATAATTAATTGATTACATATCGTATTTACTAAGTCAAGGTTTAGAGTTCAAAAAGAGCCCGTATACGATGACTAACATTATTAAGGATAGCCAATACTAGTCTAGATGTTATTGGTTTAGTCAAAATTAGGTATTTCAGAATGATTAAATCTAAAGTTATGAACACTGAAATCAGCATTGATGTGACCAATATTCCTCGATGTTATTTTTATGTTAACACTAACTTGTTCAAGTCAACTTACCGACCTATTATTTAAAGAGATAACTAAATGCCTAATCAGAATTTAAATTTTTCTATAGAAACATATACCACCTTTTTTGCTGAAAAAATCATTGTAGATATCTATCTCATCCGATTCTGACCTTCCCTATTCCACATAGCAGTTACCCAATCGAGAGGCTAAGTGCGGAAAAAGCCAACTGGACCAATTCCCTATCAGCTAATGGAACAGTCCACTCATATTATTAAAATTACCCAATACCGAGTATCGAGTAAGTATCGAGTAGTGGTATCGATTCCTACCGATTGTCGAGAATCGATTCCGTTACCATACAATTATAGTTACGATAGAACTACGAAATATTCATTCATTAATAACAATTTCTTCGATTGTTGATGTCGTAAACGATTCGTGATGTTTTGAAAGAAAAATATGAAACAATACATTTAGCCTGAGGCTGTATTTGAAGGACTGGTAGATTTCTTTGTTTGTTTTAATCGAGAACTTTCGTTGGCTCTAGAAGTTTCAAATGATTATTGTTTTTGTATATAAGCTTGTTAATATAATGCTATTAGTATGGGTATGTTTATATGGGTTCCTGAATAGTGTGGTCGGGGTATATCGCTTTGAAAAAGATTCAGATGGTTTTTTTTTATCCTAGCCCATTGTGTCTACTGAGCAACGGCCTCCTCCAAATCCTACCAGGTTAATTTAAAATAGTAAATTTAGCTAAGCCTATAATACTGAAAGCTGATACTAACATGGTTCTGGAAAAGGCTAGGCAGACTGATCTATCTATTTGCCATAATGAAGACATAAAGCTGAATAGTAAATGAACTTGCCCAACTTGAAAATGTAACAAAATCATACTAATGAAGTTGTTACACCAAGTTTAATTAATAGAATCAGCACTATAATCTCTATTTACCATACTAAGTACCTAGAAACTGAGTCTGAAATCTGCAAAAATGGACTGTAATTAAAAACCTGTAAAGTCGACTTTTCGTTAAGGTAAAATTTGCATAAAATGTAGCTGGACTATCAGCAAAAATAACCTGCAAATATCAACCTTATAGCTTTGCAATAGAGGCGTTAGTAATTTAAGCATTAATATATAAATCCCACTTATGGATGTGGTCTATTCGCGGCGGTCAGTGAAACCGTTTGCTTTCTAAGTCGCAGCGCGCATGCGTAATGGCCGGCGCTGCGCCCGCGCACCGGAAGGTGAAAGCGACAGTGATCTAGCTTATTGACTGATGTTAGATACACTACTGTGAATTCACAAAACGGGAAGTTTAAATGTATCGTCCGAATCACGGAAAATAGGCAGTTTTGTCGAGAAGAAGTGTAAATATAGTTTCTTAGGACTTTTATGTAACTACGCTTGATTAATGAAACGAAGAACATTTGTCTTAGCTGGGTAATGTAGAATATAAAAGAATATAATTCTATTTATTGCACACCGTAGTAACAGCTATGAAAAAGTAAAATATATACAGTAGGGGTACAATGGCGGTATAACAGCTCTAAGATGGCAAAATTACAATAATTTGTGTACTGAATTTCCGCTAGAGATATTATATATACCATCATCATCCTCAGTTTCCAAACTATTGAGTAGTTCAGAAATAAACCTAAATCATAAGTAAAAGCTAACTCCAAGCCATTTAACATTAACCCAACCAAAACAATTTCTAAAAAACAAATCTTCTAAACAGCACCTTATTCTAATTCCTATCAAGTACTCCATTACATATGTTGTGCACTGAATGCTTGTATAATGTAGTGACGAGTGGCCACCGCTGGGTATACTGACCACCTATTATGCGGCGCGTCAAGCATAAACAATGTGTTAGGAATACGAGCATAATATTATTATGTATGTTGTTATCTACAGCTGAGTTGTTAGAAAAGTAAATTAATTGATTACAAACCCTCTGGCAAAGATGAAACAGTAAACTAGCTTGCAGTTAGAAAGGAAAGCATATAGTCAGTACCATTTTTCTGATTTGACTGGCCTTTTGGTGTAGTGGTAAGTGGCACTGACTGCTACACCAGACTACCAGAGGTCGTGAGTTCGATTCCCACTCACGACAAATGTTTGTGTGGTGAGCATGATTATTTGTTCTGTGTCTGGATGTAATTTATCTGTAGTATGTATGTATTTAGAAGTATATATGTATGTTTATCAGTTATCTATACTCCATTTGTTTAGGTAGTTAACTAAATGTAAACAATCTTGGCGTTACTTTTTAACCAAAAAAATAATTTTTAATTTGGATATTACTGCTTATAAATCAATTAACTATAGTTTTATAAAATCTGAATGTATTTCAAGTTGTAAAACGTATTTTACATTTTTAAAGGTCACATTTTGTTTAAAAGACATACCAAAATTGTTTACATTTAGTTAATTACCTAAACAAATGGAGTATAGTACTTATAACAGCTCGTATAAGCTCGGCTTAGTTTAAGACTAGATGGCGTTGTATCAAAGTTGGGGATTAAAAAATGTGGTGAGGTTGCGTGTTTTCCTTGAACCATCATTTGTTTTTTGAGTTAAAGAAATTCACTTCTCACATTTCTTTTTCTTTTCGGTTAGCGCAGTAGGAAACGTTTGTTGACTGGGTGATTTACTGTGCTATCTACTTGACCTTTACGCAATGTATTTGCGGCCTATTGAGTCGTATTCATAATAACTATAGGTATGATCTTTTGAAATGTCTAAGAATTTTGTAATCTACCAAATATAAAGTAATTCCTACAAAAGGCTGTTGCTACAGGATTTTTTACTCTCTTTAAATTATCAATTAGTACCTAGTTGACTTTTGTATTTTTTTGTTCAAATCATTTTAATATTTTTAAATTCATATCTCTACTTTGTTAACTAACACATAAAACCAAAAACAATGCAATCAGAGTAACAAAAAAAAAACACAAGGTTTTAATAAAATTCGCAGTTAAACGTCTATTATTGAATTAAAAGAACTCACAATATAGCGTTCGCACAATTAACTGTGACCTACGTTTACATTTAACTTGTACAATCGTGAACACTTACTGTCAATGAATCGAGCGTTTAAAATAAACTGCGGTTCAAATAGCCTGATCGTGATATACATAGCATTCTGTAGACACAGTAGGATATGTAAGATTGAAGCAATTACCGAATACAATTAGATATAACAATTGAAATGTAAAACAAACAAATAAAATTTAAGTGTCCAAATAACAGTTTTTTTTAATTAAGCTAAAACCAGTTTTTGATTGTGCATCCGTTTGTTACGGATAATCTTCTAAATGGATGGACCGATTTAGATAAAAGTTTACAGCGAAAATGTACAGTTTAACCCTGAACTTCTATATAGGCATACACATAGCATGACTATAAATAAATGTTCAGAAAAACAATTTTTGAAATATGTGTTAATATGTTAATGATTTACTCATTCATATTTATTCGGAATGTTCGACCCAACCGGAGTCCATTATCATGGCATGAGCTGACGTGCCAGGGTCGCAAGTCGAACTTGCAACTAGTCTTTCCCGATAGATAAGCGTGAGTAAGCCAATCACATATAATATGATATCAACCTGGCTCCCAAAAGTTATCTGAAATATGTATTAAGTAATTGCATTTTTCATAATAATGTTAAAATTATACAAACATATTTAGCAAGACATTATTATTGCCTATCCTATTACCTTTGGCCATTAAGACATCTTTTTATACTCGTGTTCAAGTGGACATGAAATAATAATGTGACTGAGTGAATCGCACTTTAGAAAGGGGTTCCGTATCATTACATTCACATGTTTTTGCTTTTGATCCGCTAATATATCCAATAACAACTACTTAATATGTTGACAAATTTTCAAGTTTATTTATGTTAAGAAAAATACGAACACTGATTGTGTGTTCTTTTAAATTAGTGCACCTTTATAATTTTCGTTACTCCTACTTAAAAAAATATCTACATTATATTTCCGTAAATACTTACAACCAGCAAAAAGCTAAAGTGAACCAGGCTTTACTCCAGAACAATTTTTTTAACTATTTTACTTTTACGACTTCCTTATGAGACTCTATCTCCTCTATCAATAACTATCAATGTATTCCTCTACGGAACGCCAAAATACAGCAGCAAGGTAATAAGCAGTGCGGTGCATATTTTTAATGAGCACACGCAACGTCCAGCCGCGAGTGTCGAAAGTATCCGAGATTGTCATTTGATTACGCCTATTTATTTGTCGTTTGCCACTTTCATGTTACAACTTGGCACATAGGTTGACTGTCGACATACTATGGAATTACTGCGGCCGTGTCATGCGCGGGTTATGATTGAATGTGTGCTATGGGATCTAGAAACACTAGAATCTTCCTGGAGATTTCAGATTCATATCTCATAAGAATTTATTTACTTAGGTACATGAGAAACCAATGTTACAAATTAATAATTCATAATGCTTGCTTTATGTTACGTTAAATTCATATTTATTTAAAAAAAAATAAAAAAAGTCAATTCGATTTTTGAAAGACATCAATCATGCAAATAAAATTTGCTAAAAAAATATATTGATATAAAATCATATCTAAATGGAGCAACCATTTCGCACCACACGGTACAAAGATCTTTTTCAGCATTAAAATTTGCAACACTTTATTACCAATGTATAATAAGTAAAAATCAAAACGACATTGCTCTTTTTATAAAGCGGTAAAACAAACGTCCAAAATACTTTTGTCTCCTATCAGAATCAGTAATTTTTGGTAAAGAATTAATTACTAGAGTATGGAATATTTTGAGTGCATGTTTCCTTACACCACTCTAACATTGCCTGGGCAGTTGTAGTTTGTTATTACTGACACGCAAGGTTGGTTTGCGGTTTATAGAATTGACTTCTTGATGCGAAATTAATATCTGTTAATAATAGGTGCTTTTTTTCAATTTTCAGAAATGATAAATAGTGAACAACCAAAACGAACACAAAAATGACAAATTAATAATTAAAAAACAGCTCATTAGCAAGGAACTAGAATAAAATGGAATATTATGTATTTGCTTGAAATATGGTAAAAATTACAGGTCTTAAAATATAATTACATTTCTTTATATCTCGCCTCATATTCAGCAAGAAAATTTAACATGAAAGGTGTACTATTTATGTGTGGTACAACATACTACACAATATATAAATATAAACGGTAAAACTAACAGTCCTTTGTAACACATTATCGCTAACATTCCATATCTATCTATAGTATTAAACCTAAAACGCTTAACACAAAAAGCTAGCTCAATACTAAAGCAAATCTTAATTATATTCTAAATCTTTTAATTACAAACAGTAAACTTAACCGCGATCATAAAAAGAGTAATGTTGTTTTTATTGTCGGCACCCGCCTTTAATGAGCCGTGAAGTAATAATTAACATAAAAACTTTAAAACATTACACAATATATTACGAAGGCATAGCTATGTTGTATTTTGATTAATTACCAAACTGCAATACGAGGGTAATGCGTTTTGCTCTAGTTTTTAGGTTCTTGTTATTCTTGTTGGTCAAATGATATGCAAATTACTAGGTTCATATGATTATAACTGTACTGTGTAGCTGATATACAAAGCTAAATAGTTATTGTTAGATTTTAAAAACAATAATTTCACAGTTATTTTCATGTAAACATTTACAAAATAAAACGTGCGAAAGCGTGACTGAAAAAGTCGTAAGTATTTTTGTTTTTTAAAGTTAATTAATAAAGCAACATTTTTTTATTATATTTTGATTTTTAATTTAATTAAACAATCCTAAAATAAATATTTATTTTAAAAATAATAATTTACGCATGTTTTTGTTTTGTCTACATAAAAAAATGTCTTGAATAACGAATGATTCATAAGTTACATACATTTCTTCCTTATTAAATTAATACACATATAAAATGCACAGTATTGCATTTATCTTGATACCGTACCGTTTTTCATACACACATACATACACGCAACATTCATATTGACAATACTCTCATACATCTTTCACGGTCTCATTAACAACTTAACTAATCTAAATTAATTGCGTTCTAAACAGTTAAGTCGTTACGCGGAACCTTTCGTTTTAACTATTTATATAAACTAATTAGTTATTTAACTATTGTAAATACAATTTACGTTAAAGTAAAGAAATGTGTTTCGGATATTTTTTTTGTTAGGTAATTGTTTTAATTAGGAAGTGCGTTTGTTTTTTTTTTATTTGCTTTCTAAGTAAAAGTATGATATAAAATAGTAGTTAAGTAGCGGGTTTAATGACCTTTAATTAAATTATAGTCACGTTTATATTGTTTTACGTAAAACAAACAATTTACTTCAATATATGAAAATAAAAATGTTTACGTTTTTTATTAACTGCGATGTTTTTATTAGTATATGTAACAAGAGATTAACTTTAACAAAACGTTACCTCAAAAATGTAAATTACGACATTTTTTTTTAATACATATTAGTCTAGTTAAAAAGCTCATAACACTTTGCAATCAACGTATCTTTATAGTTAATCCATTAACAAAAGTAGCAATCGATAGGGCCATACATACATACTATAGATAAATTACCCTCACATAACAAATGATCATGCTCATCACACAAACATTCCTGGGTGGGAATCGTACTCCTGACTTTCGGTTTAGCAGTCGGGGCCTCCAATCGCTAGACCAACAGGCCAGTCAAGTAACATAACTATTTGACAGACAATAGAATTATATTATCAAAGGGTGATAACAACAGGACAGACCGGCCTCTCGTAACATTAAGTTGTAGCTTAAGTAACTCAAGTCACGACTTTTCTGCCGTCAGTGACGAAATTGGAGCGTTTTTTGAGATCGAACCACACGATAGCCCTTTGTGAAAGACGGAAGCAATGGTGATATATTGTTGGGTGTCTATAAAAAGGTTTTGTTACAATTTGATAAGAGATTGCCTTTTTAAGTGTCTATGGTTTAAGATTTTTTATGGTTTGATTTTGGTTAAGTAGGCCTGTCGTGGTGGCCTGGTGATCTGCAATATAAGCCAGTGTCAATGTGCCTTTTTCAAAGTTCTATGAACGTTATTAATCATCCTAAGATATTACTGACAAACGGTGAAGGAAAACATGAAGAGATTTGAAAATATTGGAATCTGAAATCGCCAATCCGCAGTTAGTTAACGTTCTGATCAATACCTCCTCTATACAGGAAGAGGTCTGTGCGTAGCAGTTGGACGTATATAGAATGGTATTATTGTTATATATTTATTTAGGAAAAAAATATATACAACACAATGACATATAATCAAATTATTGTAAGGATTTGCATTAGACTGGAATAATAATATTATTATGCATTTTAAATATATTTAAAAATCACTAAAAGTAGACTTAGTTTACGAATATGGAATATCCGGTTAGAAATTTAGTTGAATTTAGTATATACTTGTTATGCCTTTTGAAGATCAGTTAGTTCCACTATCTAGGCTTAGGTCACTCTCAAAAGCTTCCAATTATAAATAATTAACATTTTTTGGTGATTTCCTAAACAAATCTATACCGTATAAGCCTTATTTTAATATAAAGTAGTCCATAAAGGCTCTTATCTATAACTCCGTTATCAAATCTCGCAAAATATAACAGTTTATAAGCCTATAGCGGTACGAACTGGATCAATAAAAATAATGTCAATACTATTCCGAAAACTTGTTTATTTATTCTTGAACAAATAAACAACATTTCTATGCGTTAATGTTTAAACTAGTTCTTTTCGAGGTCACTGTATTCATGTCACAAATAGATTTATAAAAAATCTAATTGTGTAATACTTTAATCCATTGTAAATGCTTTTGAAGTTTTTGTGCTTCATTATCACTACATAGAGAAAACAAAGTCGCTTCTCGCTGTGTGTTTGTCTGTGCCTAGGAACGCTTTGATCTTGAAAACTACGCTATGGATTTTGATGCATTTTTTCATAGGTAGGTTGTTTCAAGAGGATGATTTGTATTTGATGATAGTTGATTTGTTGTTGTAATAACTTAGTTAAATTCGTTTGTTTGTTCGCGTTAGTCTCTCAAACTGTTTGTCCGATTTTATGAAATCTTTTTGCATATAATAGCTTAATAGTTAATACTCGTGGAAGATTTTTGAGCTAATCCATTTTGGTTTTCTAAGGAGACAAGATGGTGAATGAAACCGCGGACACTGCTTGTTACTGTATCTCAATCTTTTCAGTATAGTATATTAAGGCTTAAAATTGAATTGAAAGTAAGCTTTTCCATTGACAGACGATAAAGTTTCTACAGTAATAAAACATGATATTTGTATATCACTGTCAAACGGTTTATAATAATAAGTTTTCTAAGAGAAGACGAGTTTTCATTGCGAATATAAAATTGCTAACATATTAACATTTGATTGAATTTTCTCTTTATGTTTATGGGTTCATTGTCACCTAGTAATATAAGCCGTGTACGTTCGATGAGCAGTCATTACATGTCACAAAACTATACAATATTCAACTAAATTTACTGAAACACTAAGCCTACTACCTCAGTTTCAGATATCATAGAATAGAATACATTTATTTGTTTAAACATAGGTAACATACATAGAAGCACTTAATAAAAAACAATAAAGTTTCACTATGTTTTGCCTCACTCATTTTTATACATTTGAGCTAGTTCTATCATAGCTAAGGCTTGAAGAACGTCAGTTATCTATAGAAAGTTATTAAAAGAGTTGCCATTTTCAAAAAAAGACGCTAGACTACGTGACATAGATAGGCAATACTCTTATGCAGCTGCAAGTTGTACCTTAAGATAATTTGAACAGGATATGAACATCAATATGCTGTTTAAATTTAACTTAACAACTATAAAATAAGTGCTCTATACAAAAACTTAGACAAGTCTACTCGCTACATTGTATATCGTTCACCCCTTAACACAAGACCTTTCTGTTTCCTGATTGGCCGAGACTTACTTAGCAGAATGCTATTGCGCAAACGCAGTTGTAAGGACAATGTTCCTTTCTAAGACAACGCATTGAGACGCATCGATTACACGCCCCTAATAAACGAGCATACAACAATCCCATACAACTATGTGGAGGAGTTGTATGATGAAATAATGTATGGTTAACTTAAACTAGTGTTTTTGCGTAAAAGGAAATATTATAAAATAAATAAACTAGCGTTTATACGGTAGTGGGGTATTGGACACAGGCCTCTTCTCATATAGGGAAGGTTTGAGCATTGATCACCACGCTAACTCACTGCGGATTGGCGATTACAGATTCTAATTATTGGAATCAAGGTTTCCTGACGATGTTTTCCTTCATCGTTTGTTTTTAGTTTTTGACAATAATTTAATATTATCAAAATAAAAATATTATAAATATGAGGGGAGTAATGTCAGGTTATATGTCTAAAATCGTATTAGAAACATGTATGACTGACTGTTTAGCGACATTTTAGATAAACTTAAAATGAATTCAGACGAACGTATTGTTAACTCAAAAGCCCCAACTTTTACGTCTTTCTTGTTGTAATGATAGTCCTGGCCTACAACTATGATTTTTACTACTTTTGATAAAAAACAAGAAGATCTCTACATCTCTACACGTCGCTCGTTTGCATGTGTAAGATAACAACTTTACCTCTTAATAATGTGCATAACAAATTAACGTCCACCAAGCAATCTACAACATGTGCCATCGTTCTAATTCATAAATAACTATTTAATATTACAAACTCGTTGCTCACTTTCGCTGTTGAGCAAGTTGGATGGACGCGACATACAAATGTGGTCTTCTAAATATGGAGCGATCGTTATTACCCCTTGGGGGCATACCATCACCTCTAACCACAAGACTGTTGATGTTATGAAAGAGAGAGACGCCGCTCTATGCTGTGTAGAGCGCTATCTCGCTTACACACCTCCGATAGCCTTACTTTACGAATCACTGGTAGAGCCTAAGGGGTAAACTGTCACAATATTATGGAATGTGTTGCTTAAACGTAAGATGTCTATCATTATCATATTAAATTACTGATAATATTGACATTTTTGTTGAACTTTTATAATGAGACATGAGTTAGTGGAAGTTTGTGAAACGAATTTGTAATTATTTAAGAGACTGATGCTTATATTTACTGAACATAATGTATGAGTTGGAAACGTACGTTAAATCAATTGTAGTTAGCGTTGTTTCGTTTCTGTTTAATGTATCTTTCAATGAGTAAGTTATTGGCGGGATTTATTAATAATTTTATTTCTTCAAGCAGCATTGTAACGACTTAAATCGAAACGGTGTACAAGTAACAGACAACCAGTTTATTACTTTAAAACATATACTTTTATTCTCTCATTGATTAATCAGTTTTGCCTTCTATAAAAACCTGATCATTCACAGTTATAAACAAAAGATCAATTCATCTTTAATTCAATCACGAATATAAAATAACTTTAATACGTATTTTTAATTAGCTGTCTCCATGAATCTTCATGCAAATTAACCCGGAAACATCACAATAATTATTAAAATCCAAAAGGACCATTAATTGACACGGCCGGGACATCAAACCTTGGACCCACAGTTACAAACCTTACCTCATTAACTACTTAACCAGTTTATCTTGTTATCCTTGCGATGTTTAAAGGCCTGTCGACACTATGGCGTAACATTTCTATCACTTATTATAATGTGTAATTTTCTTGACACACCTTCGTACCTGGAGGCAAATGATCTTAATTATAATTATATGAGGCGTCACCTAACCTTGGTATCGTAATTAAATGTTATTAATTCTTGAGGCGTTATTTATTTTGCGAGTTGAACTTTAAAAAGGTCTTATGAATGGTTTATTGTTTTTTTTATCTTATATTTGTTTTTTTTTTTATTTAACTGAGATATTTATCTATTTTATTTTTAGACATAGTTCATATCTCTGTAAAAGAGGCTCATGATGCGTTAATTTAAAACCAATTAGCTTAAAAAACTTCGTCCCTCGTAACTAAGGGAATTTAATTCGATAAATTATGTAAAAGCGAGTATAAAATATCATTTTTTTTGCTAAATGACAATCACATCTTATGAAATGCAACTTGAATAACTCAATTAAATTCGATCTACAAATCCGTTTCAAAAACTACAAATGAGTTGTCATTGAAGAAGTTACATAAATTACAAGTGACATTTATTACTTCACATAAATATTCGCTCAGATTGAACACAGCCTTGTCTACCAATCTAATCTATACCCTTTGGGCATCAATACCACCCAGTGTAATTTATCTGCTATAAACTATTTTAAATTGCCAATGGTGTAACAACATTAATAGCCTTCGTTACGTGTCAGTATAAATACCTTAATATAAGTTTATTTTTAAATAAATCACTATTTTATCGTTAAGATTTGAATTCGATTAATTATTTTGTTTATTGAGTTTTCAATGAAAAAAGATATTTATTAATAAACAAGAATTTAATGGCTTTCGACGTTTACAATTAATAATTAATTAGAACAACTTACTGATATACAACGTTGATAAAAGCGAGAGGCATTAAATGAAACCACATATTCTGTATATCATTATAAGGCTACACAACAAAAATCAAATCAATGTAAGCAATATTTTTATAATAACTTTCGTGAGGATGATTCATACTTAAAACGTTATAACGGTTTACTCACGCGTATTTATCGGGATAGCCCGACTAGTTTCGGACCCAACCGGAGCCAACTAGATAACTATGCCTATAAAACTTAGTCACCTAATCAGGAAGATACAGCATGTTCAAACTAAAAAAAAACTAAAAAAATATCCTGTGACTAAACTATTGCTTACATTGATTTGATTTTTGTTGTGTAGCCTTATAATGATATACAGAATATGTGGTTTCATTTAATGCCTCTCGCTTTTATCAACTTTGTATAAGATGGATAGTATGTTTAATTAGAGAAAAGATAACTTTAATGAATAAAGCTATATCTTATACACATTTATCCTAGTACTACTTTTATACTAGTACACATTATCCTCTAAACCAAACATCATAATTCCATAATGGTGTGAACATGATTCACGCGAAATTAGGCCAAACATTACAATAATTAAGGTCCATATTAGGGTGTCAGTAATTTCGGCTAATCATGGGAAGCGTTTAAAATGCTCCTAGTAAGGTTCGATCTAATTGAGTTGTGGCAAGTGACTGTATATTTAAAGTGGAAATAAGTAGAAATCATCGCGGTACAGTATGTTAACTCAAGGATTTAGAAGATTCCTTTGCGGTAGTAAACTAGTTAAACTACAGCCGTAAAATACTCGAGTTTTAAAATAGATTGGCTTAATTAAGACTTGATTGATATAAAAGTATAATTAATTTAAATGATTGAAAATGAGATGATTAGATTTTCTGTGATATCTTAGTGTTACATGTGTATTATTTTTTGTTAGAAAAACGTAATAAAAACAGAGGCACATTAAAATATACATAAACTGCATTTAATATTATTCTTGTGTCACAATGTTCGTACCCTTAGTCTTCCGAAGCGGCTTGACCGATTCTCTTGAAATTTTGTACGCCTATTGAGTGGAGCTGATAACATCATTTTTTATGCAAGAATTCATTTTTTTTTTAACTTTTTTACTAACGTGTAAGAAGTGTGCATACGAGATCCATAGATTGCAAAATTCCAATTATTACTACAAAAAGCAGACCACCAAGAACCCTACCTGTTACCTGCACATTCAAAGTCAACAACACTTTACCAGTCATAATGTATAACAATTAGATTATACAATACGTGTAAGTGCTAATTACTCTCGCGCCGACATTCCGACCCACTTTCCCTAGCTCACTCTATGACGCAAGGAAAACTCTATAAAAACTACTCTACTTAATACTAATAATATCTTTGTTGCGGTTAAGTGGTATTGATTGATTCTTTTTATAGTTTAGTGTTACATAGTTTAAATAACAGGTATTTTCTTGGATAGAATGGTATGGCCCAGTTTCTACAACTTACTTCTCACCTTTAGTAAATCAAAATTAAAACCAATCAAAAGTCATTTATTTAAATTAGGCTACAATGTAGTAGTTTTTGAACTTAAAAATGATTATAGACAGTACCCCATCGCCTGTGCCATTAAAAACAAACCTTTGCTGTTTATAAAATATAACAAAAACGATTTATAATTATGTTCCATTCTTAATTGTATTATTAATTTTTATTGTTCCCTCCTACATTAAAACTTTAACTAACCTTTTATGTCTAAAGTCGATCTCCTTAACTTTTAAAACTAACGTAGGTGTTAGTTCAAAAGCTTTGAGTTGACCCCTAAACAGCTCGACCTTCACAAAGTCTAGAAACCTTAACATATAAGCCACAATAACCTTTACATAACATTAAAACCTCAGTTGTATATGCTCGTTAATTATCCAATAAGTTATATAAGAGTTGAACGTCCGATGAGCTTGACCGCGGCCGGGTCATTACCGAAGGGCTAGTCGTTACGTCACCGAAGTTAAAGCTTGGACTTGCAATTCATTTACATTTTCAATACAATAAGAGGCAGTACCTTTATTGAGTACTGAGAATTGTGGTAATACAAGTCGATCCGGTCATTGGAAAAGTGGAGTGTCTTGGTACGTAGGCGAAGTAAATGCAACACATAAATAAAGAATAGCACCACCCCATACCCTCCACTGGGTGTCGTAAAAGGCGACTAATGGACCTTAAGACCCAGTGCACTGTACCAAGCACCTTGGGTCACCCGAACGGTGGCGGGTAAACAACCAACAATCGCATTCCCAAAGAGGGTTAGTGTCAGGCAGGCGGCCGACTATAAAACCATAGCCAAAACTTTAAGCAACATGTCTATAAGACGTGTTGCGCCGACCCCAAGTAAAAATTGGGATAAGGGCAGGGGAATGATGATACATAATTTCAAGACAAATTCATCGTTTGTCTTAACCGCTACCTAAGTGCACTATCTGCAGAGATGAAACTACGCAACAGAATATAAAGATACTTCAAACTGTTATTCTATTCTAGAATGTTCTTCAACAAAATCACGGGCAAAGATAACCACAAAAATGACTCAAGCGTGGAACGTACAATTATGAAACATCGAAAATTAACCTTTGTAACCAAAGCAATTCGTTTCATAATCCATTGACCGTGTCAAATAAATAGATTTCATAGAAATATTTGGTTTTGAGTAATTCATGCTTGAATTGTTGGTTTGTGATTAGTTCCACTAATACTCGCACCGAGTGTTGAAAGAAGCTAATTATTCAAGTATTTTTCAGTAATACGGTTTTACGCCTGAATGCGGTTGGTCAATCTAGATTGTCTAGCAATGTTTAGGTTCTGTGATAAAACAGTAATAATTTATAATAAGTTGTGTTGATATGAATATGATGTTGATATGTTGTTTGATATCCAAAAAAAAAATCTGGAAATAAATATTATTACAATCGTTAAGTTTCGTATCATAACTACGTTATTTAAAAGAATATACATAGATCAATATTAATGATCCTTAGCTTAAAACTTGGGTAAGGGCTTAGGCTCTTATAATTATAATTTACTTACAAACATAGTGTCGGCTATAAACTAGTATTATATTAATAAATCTTGCGTTACATTGTTAAACAAAGGTTGCAAGAATCAAGTTGCTTAAGCTTAATTAATTTGAGCGAGTATTCAAACTATAAGTCACATGTCTGTACAGTCTGCAACACAGTCGACGCACATTAGTTTTGTTTTCAGGTTAATTGTGGCGAAACTTTTGTTGCGCGGGGTACGAGACCTTGCGCTTTATAAATGTTGCTTTATGCAAACTAGATTTTTAATTATGCCTCCTTTAGTATGTTTAGTATTGATGTTCTCAGATGAAACAGAATGACACAACTTTTGATCAATGATGCTCCTTCGCTGTATGCTAAGCTACTTGACATTATTTGAGTGAATAAAATGATCGACAGCATTAAAAGATTTAGTTTTCTGTTCCGACATATGATATCTTTCGTAATATATTTCGTATACCAAAACTGTCAAGAATCTCTAGTCGATGAAAATAAATCATGTTGTCATTATTTGCTAACTGAAAATTTCGGATATTAACGGAACATAGGGAATAACGTTATACAAAAAGACTTGAGGCTAAAGTCCCGAAGATACATTTTCTCTTACGAATTCTTCCTACTGCCCTGTTCTCACATTTTAGACGCAAACGAGTCTTATTCGCAATATAATTCGATATTCTTTTTTTCCGACGTTTCCAAGAGTCCACCCGTGTCCACGGTCGGTGCAGCTCGATCGAAATGTCGTTCGATCGAAAAATATGTGTGCAAGTCGCGAAAGCTTAAAACATTAATTGCAAGCCCTGTTCTCAAATTAAAAAGAAGAGCGTATCATGTGTTTATCTTCTACTGATCCACTCAGAATGCTCCTACTTACTACACAAACATCCAAAACATGTTCTTTATTCTTCCTTCATCTTTACAGATGCTGTGCGTAGTTCTGAGTGTGGGCCTGGTGGCGGGCGCGCGTCCCCGGCCGCGGCTGCAGCAGCCCATCGCTGATGAGTACGACTACGAACCTCAGGCTCAAGACCGCGCCGCTGGTGACCAGGTAAGATGACCTTCTTGGTTTATGTTTATGGCAAAAATGTCATTTATAATGTTTTCGTGTCACAATGTTCGTTACCGTACTCCTGCGAAGCGGCTGAAACGATTCTTTTGAATTTTTTTTATATGCATTCAATAGTCGCTGTTGATGACAGAATCTTCTAAAAGTATAGTCTAATTCTTGATAAGAAGCAGTATGTGATGCCTATTTCTCACTGGCCGTGATCACGAATTTACTTTAGTTTAACTGCCCTCACTTAATTATCATTAGTTTTTAACTCATTTGTATACAATATTGTGACAATGTGTTTGTAATCATTATTCATGTCAGCCTGCAATCGAACATTTATTAAGAAATACTAAAAATACTACAAATTTTAAAGGTTCAAAAACGTAGCTTCAAAATAATCATTTCTCGTAACAATGTATTCCTCTCCTGATTCCAGGTGGTCCTAGTAGCAGCAGACTCTTACGATGGCCTGTACCGTGCCTCAGACCGCCTGGACGACGAGTACGAGCCCCGCGCCCTGCAGCGCCAGCCCTCCAGGCTGAAGCAGCAGCAGCCCATCCAGGAGGGGCCCAAGCAGCCGCCCGTGCAGACCATCAGGAATTACAATAAGGTGGGTCTTGGAGGAAACAGGGGGAAAAGAAATTAATGAGCTCAATGATTTAAGAACCGTCAGTAATTCCACTCTTTGTTTGTGCATGGAAAAATCTTCCATGATGTAGACTTTTTTGGTTTTGATAGTTTTCCCTACATTATTTGAATACATACATTTTAATTGTCGTATGTTTTGTGACTATTGGTAAATAATGAAATTGTTCCAGGTAAATGACGACGGAAGTTTTACTTTCGGTTACGAAGCGGCTGACGGTTCCTTCAAGGAGGAAACAAGAGGCACCGACTGCGTCGTCCGCGGCAAGTACGGCTACGTCGACCCTGATGGCAACAAACGAGAGTTCACCTACGTGTCCGGCAACCCCTGCGACCCCAACAAGCCTGATGAAGAGGAACAGGACAACGCCGCCCCTGACTCCGCCGAGCGAGACGACCCCGAACCCAACTACCCCACGAGACCGGCCCCCAGGCCCACGACACCGCGACCCCCTACGACCTTCTTCCAGAATGACTTCCGTGATGCCGATGAAGACGAAGTTGAAGAGGAGCCCCTGCAGCACATCAGACAGCGCGTTGTGCAGCGACCTCAGCCCGCCAGGAGGCCAGCCTACCAGCCACAACCCATCGCTATTACTCCACGCCCGCTGCAGGTTACATCACCCAGGACCTTGCCACCTGCGACCACTTTCAGGCCTCAGCTGATCCAAGTGACTGCCAAGCCCCAGCCTCAGATTCAGTACAGTCCTCAGCCGCAGTACTCACCTACCCCAGCCCCGGCTATCATCACCACCGCCAGTCCCGCAAGACCTGGCCAGATTGACTTCGCCGCTGAATTCGCCAAGTTCCACCGCGAGAACCAACAGCAGTCCACTACAGCTGCCGTTGCTAACCCTACCAAGGCGACTTCTCCCGCACAACCTTCTCCCAGTGGCAACCCTCTGTACTCGACCGAGCTGGTTTACGACCCCTCAAGTGGGTCCTACAACACTCAGCTGTTCCAAACTCTACCTCAGACTAAGGGAGAGCTCAACCTAAACCAGAGACTGCAGCCCTACGTGGCCACTCCCCAGCACCAGCAGCAGCAGCAGCAGCCGAGGCCGTTCGTGCCCTCTCCCCAGCTACCTTCAGTGCCCGCGTCCCCCGGACCCAGCGGCCCTCTGTACAGACACCAGCTGCAGAACCCGCAACAGATCTACCAGAGGCAACAGGCTGAGAACCAGTTCCAGAACTCGCAGCAACTGTTCGCGCAGCAGCAGCAGCTGCAGCAGAGCCAGCTGCAGCGGGACCGCGCTGCGGCGCGCGCGCAGGCGCAGAGACTACAGGTAGCGCCCCAGGCGCAGGACCCCAACGCGCAGTTCTACTTTGTGGCGCCGCGCGGCGAGTCTCCCTCCTCCGGACAGATCGACGCCTTCCTCAGAGGGCACGGCATCCAGTTCTAGTCGCTGGAGCCACTTAGCTGAGCTAGTTAATCGCTATCGACCGATCAGCATCAATCTCTAAGGCAAGGCCATAAAGCAATGTACAAGTCTCCGATTGGTCGAATAGTATAATCGAGTGCAGAAGTGTGTATGTTTATATGTAGTGTTTACGAAAGGACAGTGGTGGTCTCCACCCGTGTACATAATACGCTGTGTCTAATCAGTACCTTAATGTAATTCTAGTAAATAGTTTTGTAAGTATAAAATATTGTAACGGATGGAATGACTTTCGTGCGTGACAGTCCCGACGCGCGTTATGTAAAAACTTACAAATGATCATTTGTAATATTTTTTTGTTTTAATAATAAATTATATTTTTTACAACTTTTTGCGTGTTTTGATTTGTGGGCGCACAATGCAATCATTCTAGTGATTGATGTGCAGTGGAGCGAGCGCTGGAGGTGAATAGTTAGGCATGACCAAATCGCGGGATGCCTATTATACCAAACATAATACCTATGTTTCACAAGTGACCGAAATATGTCCATGAATACAATGCAAGCATTGAGAATGTTCTTAAAATATTATGTAGTAAAAAATACTTACATAACTAGTTTATCATGCAGATGCAGTTTAAAATTTAAAGATTCGCTTAAGTATTTATCAGGTTCGATTCCTGGGTACTATAAAAAATACATTATACTTTTAGTACTGGTATAAATAAGCAGCAAAGCAAATTTTTTTTCTATCCTTTAGCGTCCCACTGCTGGGCAAAGGCCTCCCCCAAGTCCTTCCACGATAATAAATAAGCTTAAACAAGTATCGGAATAATAAAAATAAAATCGGATGAACATCTATCCCGCTTCAAAATTAATCTATTTACAACAGAAAGACCCACCTTTATCTACTACGTAGGTGAAGACACACACAAAAACTCATAAATATACATAGAAAGATCACATTAAGCGACACCAATCAGCACAGAAGCCGCAGCCATCTGAACTGTAATTACCTTTACGTAAGGAGATCACATAATTCCACAGCATACATAATTATTAGCCACTCGATAAATAGCTTATAATGCACCTGTTTATGTCAGGCACGAGGCTTCCGCATTTTTATTGGAGAAATCCGTTAATAGTCAAATGAGCTCGCTTTCATAATTCTTAGAACGCTTCCGACGGACGAATGGTGGGTAGGCAGTGGAGGAAAATTGTTGTTTTATTACACTACTGTATTTTAAAAGAAGTTTGTTGTTTTCGAGTTTCGTCTATGTATGTAGGTGAGTTTTTTTATTGCACTATAACTTCCGAATGAATTGATCGATTTTATGTGTCAGGTGTTGGAATATGAGTGGCGCTAGGTATTGAATAATTATTTTTTAAAAGGAGCAGTGAATGTATGAAACCGATTTTTAATTTTTAGAAAATATGTTTCCAGAAAAAAACGTATCTCTCATATTACTCGTATACTCATCACAGTAAATTAAAGAGCTTGTTTTTCCCTTTTTAGGTACGTAGCGGTTGTTTTTGCAGTCGGGTGTTTTGGTTTATTTATTATTGGCCTCTTGGAAAACGTAACTGTCGAATATGTTGATCCCTGTTCCATGAACCTTTGGTTTTTAAAGTATAGTATACGGTAAAAAAGCAAAGTATAAGTATCAAAAGATTACGTCCTTTAGAAAACTCAGACATCAAAAGATCTAGGATGCTTATATTTATTCACTGCTTATATGAAACTATACCTACTATACTTACCTAGATAGTTTTCTAGTAACGACACATGCGCCATCTATCGTCTCTCATCTGAAACGAACAGGCTTTGTTAGTACCCACGTAGCTATAAAACTATGAAGTATACGATCACTTAACTCTGTACACTTAATATACCTTTCGAATTCTTAGAAATGGTTCCCTCGTGGAGTACTAGATGGCGCTGTTTCCGAGTTTGTGTCGCGGCGGTCGCGGCTTAATTTTTCAACTTGTTCTCCAGTACTCTTAGTTCTAATGAATTGAAAAAATAAGTTGTATTAGGAAATCTATGTACTTTACAATTTTTTTTGCTTTGCGGCTAAAGGCGTTTTTTTGTTTGACTGGATGTTTGATGGCCATTTTAAGTTATTTTTTTAACAGCAAATTATTTCGAGGTTTTTGAATTTAGTTTGCCTAGTTATAGTTTATTTTCATGAAAATTTATTATTTAGTCATGGAAAAAGTATTTTATGACGTAACAAGACTAGGACCCAGTCTGACGTCACAAAATAATAATTTAATCAATATCTTAAACGCAATTTCCTTCACTTCAAAATTATTAAAAACACGACCCTTAATCGACACATAATTCACTTTTAATTTAGCAAAAGTCTTAATTCCCAAATAAATACATATATCTTATTTACGTAGAATAAACAAATATATCATTATAAGTACATTAACAAGTTATTAGGCACATAAATCTGATTGTTCGTTAACAATGACGATTGTGTGTTACATGGGATTGTGTTCCCCATACACTTTCCCACGGAATTGCTACAAATACATTTATGTACTGCGAGTAATTCTTAGTAGAATATGAAATAGTTTATACTTTGTATGTTGATAATTAGGTCTTTAACTTAAAGAGCTTGGTAAATAATACGACTGCACAGATAGCCGAGTGGTATAGGTCACCACGCCAATTACCACTGTGCGCCACGTGTCACAGGTTTGATTGCCGCGTAGGACAAGAATTAGTGTGTGCCAGAAATGCTTGTTCTGAGTCTGGGTGTCTCTGTACATGTGAATTGAATGTCTTTAAAACCCCCCGCAATACAAGGATTAAATTTCTTAGTGCGGGAGTCTAAAAAGAGTTTAAAAAAAAAAAATCACTAAATCCTGTTATATCAAAAAAGTATGATATCAAATTACTAGAAGAGTATACCATAAATATTTACAACATATCCTTTACGATGAGTATCGTAGTATGATCGTAGTCAATGGCTACGGTTTAATAGGTTAAGGATGCAGCGTAGCACATCGCTACGAAATTACGTAGCGCATCTTCAATTTGCGATTCATGCGGCGAATATGTTAATTGTACAAGAAGCATAATGTCCACGTATTAGAAGGTGTATCACCACCTTTAAAATTAGACTTTGTTTTTTATTTATTCTCTAAAAACAAATTCGAAATTTCGAATGACTTTCTTGAGAGATGACCGAGTAACATAGTCAATACAATGTCATGGCTAGTTTGCTATTATGCAAATAGTAAAAATCACAATCTTTACGTGAATATAACAATACTTGAACAAAGAAAACTCTGTAAAATCCCACACTGTCATCTCAAACCTAAATCTCAATACGTAATGTTTCTACTTCTATCGAGAATCATTCGACACCACGTAACTCCTTTTAGATAAGTAAGATTTTTACAAGCATTGACTAAAACCAGATATCTGAAGTATGTATTATGTAACCTATACCATTTCCACTGATTAACAATAGGAAAAAATGGGACTTTGAAGTCAAACCATATTAATTATGTATAGAGTAAGTTAAACGTTGTTTGTAAATACCGTAGTAAGTGTAGACTTACACTTACCACAATTGTACATTAATCATTAAAAATAACTATGGTAACAACAATTGTATTAGTACACAAAAAGACCCATTAAAACTATAACTAAAACATACACATAACATATCAGAATTGAACCTTGTACTTTACTCATACACTCACAATAACAACCGCCCAACCAACACGCCGTGGGAGAATCGATAAGAATCATGTTAGTATGAATACTTTGCGTTTGTACCGCATGTTCGGTAGCGGGTCTAAAGGCCGCCGACACTGATAGTATTCACATTATTTGATCTGTTATAGAGTTTAGTGTATTCGGCCAAGTGCGAACCGGACTCGAAGGGTTCCGTGCACTATAATTATGAAGTATTTACTTTTTATCATTTTGCAGGAATAGGTTCTTAGTCAATTTAAAACAACATAATATGACAACAAATCGTGGCTAGAAATCACAAAAGACAGGGAGGTTTGGGAAGAGAAAGAAGAGGCCATTGCTCAACAGTGTAATCTTATATAGGCTACATGAAAAATATATGACAACACAACTATAACTCGTTGATAGAGCTAATTAGACGTTAGACATACGGCAAAGCAGAAAATTCCGTTCATATTTCTAGCACGAAATCTTAAAAGGGGCAAGGCATATGTAGCTTAGTAATAACCAAACATTTTTTTCGTTATACGTTGCCTGTAGTTTCTCACAGCTGGGCAAAGGCTTCCCACAAAATCCTTCCATAATTCTCTATCCCATACCACCTAAAACCAGATCGCCTGGTTCCCCAGGATGTAACTGCTATAGGTAATTCAATGATATAATAATATGTTTATTAATCTCTATCAAATTATCATTTCATTTTAGGAACGAATTCAACTGCCTTTTGTTCAGATCAATACTCTACGGGGTCGCGTGTTGTTAATTTCTTATTAATTACTACAATCGAACATTAAGAAGTGACTCACAGCAATTGCATGAGCATGCGTGCATTTAATTAAATATCTTTTGTTTGGTTATTAACGCTTATTTGAATGCTGTATTTCTTTGGAAAAAGAAATAAGTACCTACATACAATATTTAATCGGCCATTTAGGTTATTAGGTTTTAGAACACATTTTACCATGTTCTTTCAGTTAAGAAAGCAATTTAGCTAACATTATCGGACGAAAGTAAAATATGGCTTGTCTTTATTCTCAAATAATTTACTACCATAGAGTAATTAAGAGTTTATTTTTATTATGAGAAACAAGGAACTGTGTAACCTTGAATGTTTATTAACTATATCCTATTTATATTCTTCAATGTTTTAACTCAACATAAACTAACTATAATTAACATTGGCGTGACCTAAAAACTGCAAGTGGTTATTACAAATTTGACTTTGACTACCGTGGGAGCAGACAGACAAACAGACCTCCTCCTGAGCAATAGAGCGGACACAAACAATCGAACAATTAAAATAACACGAACACCGAAATCTATAACTCGCCCTAAAAAGTGAATCTGTCCACATACATATTTTACAAAACTATTTGGACAATTAAACAATTGGGAGCTTACGGCACAAGTGTACCTGCAGAGAAAAAGATTTTCCGTTTCAGATAATGAAATGACAACAATAGTGGCGCTTGCGCAATCTTCGCACGGCGGCGTTCAGAGTGGGGCGATATTTTTATATAGGGGAGTCGCGGGCGCGGCGCAGCCGTACCGTCGACATGCCGACAGCCCGCCTGACGAGATGATCGTCCTCATCATCATCGCGTGCATCACCACCGCAGCGGCCAACAACTCCACCAAAGATGCCACGACCGAAGCCCCGACCAATGCCACCAAAGAGATACTCAAAGCCAGTGAAACTGCTGACCCGAAAAAGGTTCAAATCGTGAAACAGATCCGACGTCTGAACGAAGATGGTTCATACACCATAGGATACGAAGCTGACGATGGGACCTTTAAGATTGAGAATAAGGACGTCCTTGGAAACGTGAAGGGTACTTTTGGTTACATCGACCAGGATGGCGAGATAAAACGTGTGACGTATACTTCTTCGAGTGACAGCACTCCAGTCCCGGTCAGCACCAGCACGACGCCAAGCACGCCGACTATGATAGTGAGGGTGAATAAAACAGTGTCGTCGACCACACGGAGGCCTTCGCCAACATTAGTGTATCCAACTAGAGGGTCTTACACCACGCGGGGGACTGTGATACAACCTATCCCGAGACGACGAACTCACGGCAGTTCAACAAGAGCACCCCCAAACTCAGAAACTACGACTGAAACCCATAGGGTTGAAGAAACCACGAGTAATATCTTAAGTTTGTATAAAACGAAAACAGACGACGCAAAAACACGAACACAAATTTTGAAACCGATGTCAGCCTCTGTGAAAGATGACCTTATCACCAGACAGACGACTACGAAAATCCCTGTGACAGTGAAACCAGTTTACGAACGTGAATCGGAGAAAGAAGAAAGTGACATAAATAAAGCAAATACTTTCCGTCGCGAGTTGAGTGGGACCAGCCCGAACCCGCGCATGATCAGCCTGCAGCAATCCGTGGGTGACGACTCAACCGATGTTTATGGAAGCCACTTATCAATGGGAACTGTTCGTCCTTTGTTTACTACGACAACGCCTCGGCCACGATTAGTGCCTATACATTCTTTAGTGGCTGCGAGACAAAAGATCCAACAACAATACCAAGAAGTACCTATCCAGGAACAAGAGACCACAATAGAAGCTAGTACAGGGCGGGTGTTTGATCATGTCGTTACCACGAACGCAGTGCCAGTTGTTCACATTCAACAACAGCAGCAAAGAGAGCAGGATGACGAATTGTATCAACAGCCCTTATTTAGAAGACAATCGCCAGCGTCCGTCCACTTCCGTACAAGAGAATATTTGAGAGACAATCCTGGTGCACCTGTGCCTATTGGAAATCAACGCCCCTATCTCCAATATGAGTTTGCGCACAAAGTATTGGACCCTCAGTATGTCAAAGAGGCTCCCCAACATCCACAACGTACACAACCTGCGCCAGAAGCGACCCCGCAGCCTTACGAAGTGAGACCAGTGACGCGTATCATTCCTATTCCTGTGGACGACAGAGGAGTCCCCCTACAAGGCTACCAAGGACGCTTTGTAAACCCCTACCCGAGGCCGCCGCTCTACCAGCGATATGATCCCGTAGAGGAGATGACCAACATCGCCGCCCCTGTGAGTACCAGAGATTTGCGACGCTTGCTACACATTCTGATATTACGGCAGAACAAATTGCAAGTTTTGATGGATCATATGCTGCCGGGACCGTCCATGTATCGTCAGGATAACGCGTACCGATACCAGCGGTACCAGGATACCGACGACCGCTTTGACTACCGGTTCGACGGGTACCGGCAGGAGCCGTACCAGAACCAGGAGTATGAGAACCAGTACGAGAGCCAGCGGTACGTGCCGCGGCGCCGGCTGCCGGTGTACTCCCGCGTGTACGACACCGCTAGCTCCTCCACTAACCATATCGATGAAATGCCGGAGTTTCTCCCTCCTGAAATAAGAGAGGCTTTGTTGTTGAAGATGCTGATTCTGGCGATCAGTCCGGACTTCATGCCCTCTCCCGCGCCGCCCACGGAGCTCACCACGGCCGCCCCGCCCAGGAAGCAGGTGAGGAACGTGCAGATCCTGGGCGAGGAGGGCTCCATGGGCGACAAGCGGCCGCAGAGACACTGAGGTAAATATTTATTGATATCATTCTGTAGAATACTCATGTAATGTAAATAGTACTTTTTTATGTAAATTTTGTGGTAATGAAACGTTTTAAAAACTAGTTTCGTTGTTTGATTTCAAATTATTGGCATTCACTCATTCCTTATCCATCAAATTCAGCGAAACTCACTAAATATTATCTACTTTATTTACTTGCAAAGAAAATAAGCAAGTACAAATACCATGTCGCCGAATGCACCATGTTTAACTTGAGTTCTTGAAATAATTGATTCACAAAAGTCTAAAAATAGTTGGCGATAGTCACTTAAAAACACGTATAACAAACAATCTAACATTTAATAGACCTCAGTGTATAAAAATATCACATTTATTATTTTAAAATCACAACAAAACAAACATTAACGTCACACTTTCGCTTCTTCACGCTATTTACAATTGCCGGGATGTGCAGGACTTGAAGCATGACACACACATACCGAGAATATTGTCTTAGTTATACTTATAATAACGTGTGTGATACAACAAACTGTTCGCAACATCCGTTGCGCGTACGCAATCAAATTTATGCCCCATATTAGACGAGTGACGTATGCAGATGAAGAAGAGAGGTTTTCTTTGTCGTTAAATTCGCTGTATTATTTCTATGATATGTCAAATATGGGGCGTTTTTGGACTACACTGGACTCGCAAGTGTTATCAATTTTTTACAAGCCGGACCAGCTTGTTGTAGTAGATGTCAATTATTGTAAATGATTAAGTTAACCACGTTATTAGAATATTGTTTAAGTGTTCAATTGGCAAAATCTAAGCACAATTTGAAAGTAGTTTTTTTTTTCGTATTAGAACGGGAAAAGTAACCAGTTTGTAATTTTATAAAAAATTTCTTTAAAAATGTTCGCTTTCTCATAATATCAATACTTCTCAAACTAGCTAAGTTACCCAGACACTTGCTATGAACTATTTTTGTAGAACATAAGTTTTTGCTCTGGCAATCGCAGCCGACTGTTGGTTTAGTGCACCTTTTAAATAACTACCACTATAATTATGGTTTAATTTTACATTAGATTCAGTTAAAAAGAAATAAAACTTGAAATTTTCTCCAAAAATTCATATATTTTTTTCGTCTAAAGATGTGTTGATTCTGTTACTACGATACGAATTATCATTTTAAACTTTATAATTTTGCTATATATAATCATTATAATATGTAATACGCAAGTAAAACCGTAACCTTCGTAAGATCACTTTGTTGTCCGTTTACCTGTCTATCAAAACCCTTAATTTCGATAATTCCTGGAAGTATCAAGTTGAAATTTTAAGCGTATTATTATAATTTGGTCTATACATAAATTAATGCACGGAATTCTTGGCTTACGACTCCAACACGCACTTGCCAATTTTTTTTATATCACGTAGCATTTTTCGTGCTTCAATAATATTAGTACAATTTGATCCACCGCATGCTAAATTGGTAAATGCCACATATTATCATCTTTAATGGTCTTCCTCTTTCTGTCAATTCATTGTCTGCACTCTGCATTTAAAGTGGTTTAACTACTTTATTTTCTGACAGTCATTTATAAGTCTTTTGATACACAAGGCGAGAGAGAAAATTTCTATTTTCAAGTTTATGTGGCTGTAGACGACTGGGTACCTACTGTAGTTGACAAGGCCTGACAGTTTTTTCTTCACCAAATGTCCACAGCTGGTACCTATGACAGGCCTGTTAGTCTAGTGTTTAGTGGCCTTGAGTGCTATACCAGAGGGTTCGATCCCCACCCAGGACAAATGTTTGTATGGTGAGCACGATCATTTGTCCCGTGTCTGGTTCTAATTTATGTATAGAATGTATGTATTTAGAAGCAAGTATGTTTATCAGTTGTCTAGTACTCATAATACAAACTCTTCTTAGTTTGAGACTAGATGGCGTTGTGTGAAAGTAGTAGAATATTTATTTATTACAACAATTCTGCTCACCCTTTGTTTCTTAAGAGCCGCAGCCGTGAAGGTTGGCTATTGTTTGTACACAGCGCTAATATTTTGGGAAAAATCCTTGACTCTCTGCAACATGTCTCGACTAATGAATGTATTGTAATTAATTGCTCCCACGGTCGACGAACTAAACGTTGTATAGTCTAGAGAACAATAATGCAAGCTAGAACATATTAATAGTGTTAAATATTAAACGGCTTATTACGAATGGCTAAATTAAAACTAAGCGCTATGACTGGTATTAATTGATTTCCTTTATTTATTTGTATCTCTTTTTAATTCACGAGCTAACTTCAAGGGAAGAAACCCGGTCCTTTTTAACGGCTTACACGGGGACACAGGTCCAACATGCAGAGACCTTGTTGAGAACTTTAATCTAAAATGTGATAGATAGGGGCATATCTAATTACATTATTAAGTGATATTCTTTAATTGTGCTTGCTTAGACGTCTTTTAATTTTGTATAAGTAATTCGTTTTCGTACGGGGTATAAAATTGGCATGAAGACCTTTGATGGTACTTTCCCTTACCACGGATTATCTAATAATATGGCGCACTCTATTATTAATTACAAACTACATATTGTCAATAATAATATGCGTGCGACTATAATTACATTGTTGAAGCTTGAATTAAACTGCCTTGTCAATGCTATAGTGTGTGCGACTAGCTTCTACAATATGGTTACATAGCAGGATCTATCAATATTATGATTTACCAGTATATTGTATTGTTTGTCTATATAATATCAACTTTTTATTGTCTATAATATTATGCCAGCGTATTGCGGTATTGTTCAATGTTATTGTGGAGTTATATGTTCTGACAATTAACGTGATACGTAATGCTTTTCTATCATTCTGTTTATTATATTAAATGCGCACATGATGTGGAGGAATTATGGCACAAAAAATGACAACAGTATTGTGTAGTGTGCGGATCAAAATATATAAATGAAGTTAGACAGTCCTATATTGTGTGTTTGCTAGTCGCCTTTTATAGGGACGAACCTCTTAAAAGTTTAATGACCAGAGTCGTAAGGTTGAAAAAAGCATCATTAAAGTAGCAATAAGTGTATTCAATATTACTTCTATTATTAAGTCTCACTACTCGTATTTAAAATGGCCTGCAGTGGCAATGGCGACGATAAAAAAACAATTTAAAACTTACTATAAAAATATACAAAGTTATAAACAGTAAAACTACAACATCCATTGTATTCACCTTCCGCTTTACAAAAGATAACCACAAACAGTGCACTTTACTTATAAGTCCTAAACCATTTAGCATTACATTCTAAAGTAATACATAACAATATGAGATTGCGCAAGACTTGAGAAATAAGCCACACATGCACGTAAGGTATTCCCATGCGTACATAATGGTGGGAATAGGTCCCACGTCCTAGATGCAGCTGGCAAAAACTTGACAAAACATACTCGATAGTGGAGTGTTGTGCAATCCTTCGAGTTTGATCAATACGCGTTATCAGAGAGTGTAACTTGCACGAGATAGAGTGTTCGTAACGTAAATATTATAACAGAGGCTTATAATAAAAATAAAGATCATGTCTACCGTTCTTTGACATTTTCTCGATAGTGTTCGATTGGAGGACTTAGATAATATATTCAGGGACCTTATTTTTAAAACTTATTAGGTATTATTATTTATTACCAGCTTGAGATGTCCCACTGCTGGGTGAAGGCCTCCCTACTCTTCTTCCACTTGTCTCTCTCAAGAGCCACGACTGACTAGTTGGGTAGAAATGAATCTAGGTCATCTCGTCATCTCTTTTAAAACTTAACGACAAAATAACTTTCAGGTTATGAACCCTAAATAAACAACAGCTTCCTAATGAAACATGAATGGTTTACCCATTCTCTGACTTTCAAGAAAGAACTGCCAGTGAGATAGCTTTTCAACTAGTAATTTAGCAAATTTAATCTATTTCTTGTTTTTCTATTTTTTGGTAAGTATTGTAGGTTAGCGAAGAAAATAAGGGAAGACGGCAGATGTTAACATAACCACTACAGACTAGTACAGACCTATCAGATCAAGCTTAAGTGTAACATGCACACATAACAACTGCTGTGAACATTCTTGATGCAACTTAAGATTATGAATAATAACTAGCTTGGTGTGTACGCTGGAGCGGAAGTCTAACGATAGTCTCACTCTTCAATCTTATTTGTTTGATAACGTTCATGTAACCTCAAGTGACCGAGCACATGTTCTATTTCACATCCTGCCCATTGTATGCTGGGGTGTGAGTTGTGATGCCGAGCTCCGGATGTTAAACGGAACTTAGAGGATGTAGATCTCCAAAGATGACGTCAGTTAGTGCAATAGAATAGCTATCTGATCTACTCATCATCATCTTCCTGCCCTTATTCCATTTTACTTGGGGACGCAACACGTTTTTTTAGCTATCTTCTAAGAACTCATATTAATTGCGCAGCCTCAGGTTTGGAACAGGTTGAAAAGGTAAGGTATAAATATTTGAAAAATACTTGTGTAAGTTAGGAGTTGTCTTCAGGACATACTCGTAGATCGTAGCTTAAATAATTTGGTAACGATGAAGTTATAGTGTTTAATATTACCAGAAGATCACATACAAGAGTGTGTAGGAGCAAGATTCATTAGGAAGCTATGTATATGGGCTTTAAATAATTAAGTAGAAGGCACTGAGAGGAATTCGTAGAGGACTTTCTGATGTACATCTTTATGACGATAGTTTGATTCTGCGAAGGTCTAATGTCGTTAGTCGATGCATAACTTGATGAAGATTTGAGGAGACAAAAAGGTAGCACAAACATCCCATTTTATCAAAATAAATTTGATAAAAATCTCAAATTTAGTTTGTTTTTAATTAATAAAAAATAATCTACATATTTACAAAATGAGATTGATATTTATTCTTATACTAGTAGGATCCGAATGTGATGTCGTGGAGGGGGGCGGCGCCGTTGGCGGGGAGCTCGTACTCCTTGAGGAGCTGGTCCAGCATGGAGTAGGGGAGGTGGCGCTGGGCGAAGTTGTTCTGGGTGGCGGGCGCGGCGGGGGCGGGGGAGTAGTCCTGGCTGTACTCTATCTGGGGTTTGGGCGCGAACTGGAACTGCGGCGCGGGCCTGAAGTCCTGCTTCTGCTTGAACTGGCGCTGCTGCGGCTGCGGGTTGAAGAAGTTGTCTTCGGCGGGGGCAGCTGGCGCGGGCGCGGCGCCGGCGAAGAATGCGGGCTGGAAATTAGAGCAATCGTGTTACGTACATTTTTGTTTATTTATTTATTTGATAAATAGTTGATATTGGGGTGTCGTGGGAAATGTTTATAATATTAAAATGCGCTTGATGAAATCAGCGCTTAATACCTAGCGATATCTTTTGAAATTGTAGGTGACAGCGTCTAGAATTTAAATGAGTCATAGAAGCCAGAGGAGTCTGTACAATTTTTTTAAGACGTTTTTCGTATATTAGTTTCCTATACGTCATTCTTAAATTGCATAAATAACAATGATCTACTTTTTGGACCAGATATCAATAGCAAAAATTCGTAAAAATAGTTATGATACTAGACGGGAGCTTACCTTAGGTGGTACTGGTCCCGACGACGAAGGCCTGTACTGTTGCTGCTGCTGAGGAGCTGGCCTGTACTGCGGCTGCGGCTGGGGCGCGGGGGCGCGGTACTGCTGGGGCTCGGGCGCGGGGGCGCGGTATTGCTGCGGCTGGGGCGCGGGGGGACGGTACTGCTGTTGTTGGGGCGCGGGGGCGCGGTATGGCTGCTGCGTAGGGCGCGGGGCGGGACGCGGCGCGGGCGCAGGCTCATCGTAATCGTAGTCTACGGCTTGCGGGGCAGGACGGTATTGAGCGCGGCCAGACTGTGGATTGAAATATGGAGGCATTAATGATGATTACTGTATAACATGTTAAAGGAAAGTCTACTTCTACCAAACTCGATGGAGAGGCGATCGCAATGTTTGTGAACAACTTTACATTCTGCTCAAATACAATCTTTCGCTTCTGTTTGAGCCTTTCTATTTAAGTGATTTGTTTAATATAACCCATGAAAACCTACCTGTCCTTTACCAGGCCTGTTGTTTTCCTCGTTCTTAGTCTCGTCCACCAGTGTGGGTGGCGCCACTGTGATGCCCTCACCGGCCGGCTGGAAACCGTACTTGTTGGCACCGTATTCAATCACTCGGACCTGGAAACGTATAGGTAATTGTTATAATAATTGTGGAGTTAAACATTAATAGGCAAATTATGTTTGTATGTACGATAGGCGATAAAATATGTAAGTATGCCATCCTTTTTAAATAACTTCAGAAGAGGAGAAGGTTTTAAAATCAACTGTAGGTTTTTTTCTATCAACACGACGTCAATCATTTTCAAAATATTGTGTAACATCATGGTAATCATATCGAAATATATTGTGGAAACCTTTGGTAGAGAACTAAAAATAAGAAAAACTATGTTGCTATAAATGGAAAGGATTGATTCATATCACTTATTTACTATGGTTAATTTAAAATTAGCATTTGGCATGAATTAATTAAAAGTAATTTTGTAATTATTGTTATGCCTTTTACTGTGTCCTAACAGGGTTCATAATTGTACCTAGCTCTGAGCCTCTTCAACACCTATTGTAACATTAAGGATGGCAAATAAATATATGAATATGTAATAAAACAAAATGACTTTAAATTCAGTATACCTTGCCAGTGTCATCTTTGTATCCGTATTTGCCTTTGACCTCTCCGGCGGGCGACTTAGTTTCAATCTTGAACGATCCATCGGCGGCTTCGTAACCATATGTGTATGACCCGTCCTCATTGTGCCTGAAATGTATAACGTGTTGGTTTAGAATATCGTTTGATTGTGATGGATTTTTGTCCAATGGTAATGTCCAATGGAGGGAGTAGTTAAGGAGGGAGGGATAAGTTGCCATACTTAAAATGAAATGTAATAAATTATAGGGTGAATAATTACAAAATATTTAGAAGAATAAGAGGAATTGTTAATATAGGTAGAAGTTACAATCCAATTGCAATGAACACTTAAAAGTTTTTCAGCTTCAGGACTAAAAGCATAAACTACAAATTAATAAATAAAGATTATACAACACAGAAATAATCAATTCATAACAAAAGTCATTAAGTTTGGACGGTGTTACGCTTAACTTACTAAGCGAATTTTGATAAACCTTGGTACGGTTACTCGGAGGTTCGCAATAAATAAATAAGTTCCTTATAATAAATCAATGTCAAGCTTTCCAGGTATTTAGGACGTATTTAGGCCACCGCCTCGCCCAGAACATGTACTACAATAGCAGTGTGGGCGTCTGTTTAATTTAGATAGCTGCGAAATTCAATCTAGCGAGAATTGGGTATTGATTTTGCAGGTAAGTTTTTGATGTGGTGTCTACTGTGTAGTTAAAGATAGTAGTTGAATAAAATACAATAATAGTATAGTAATAAATAGATCCTGTTATAATAGTATTACAAGACTTAGAATTTAGGAAAAGATTGACACTTGAAAATTATGAGGGAAGGCATTTGTCAGATACAGGCTAAATATAATATAATATTATCTAGGTCTAGCTCTTCTTTATCTAAATGTGTCTATTTGAAGATAGATACTAAATCAATTTTAGGTTTTTAACGATATGCAAGAACGATAGCACCTAGTCCTTAGCATCGCCATCTTTTCTGATATCTTTTCTTCTTCTTCTTCGTAGCTTTTATCTAAATTATGTCTAGGTTTTAGTGGATCAGCTTATTAATTCAGTTATTTTCATACATTGTCAATCAAATCTGCGCTACTCAATTCAGAATGGGAAATAATCCATATTAATCATCATCATCATCATTAGCCTATTGCAGTCCACTGTCCAAGTGCACGCCACTGAGATCTGTTTTAGCCTCTCGCATCCAGCTCCTACCAGCCGTCTAATGAAATACCTTGTTAAACCTGTTAATGTATTCTGATGATCTTACATAGATTTCCGTGTCTTTTTGTTTTTGAAATGTTTGTCAATAAATTTTTGTTTAGGAGATTTCCATCGTCGGTTTTGACGGGGTTCTGCTCGTGTCTCTTGTTTTTCTGTAGTCTTAGATGCAGGCCTTAAAATGTTTAATTTAATAATTATTTACTTTACTTAGTCATACAAAGAAAAACAACTGAAGGAAGAAAAAATGTTGATGAATCTTGCCATCATCGCACCTTAAAACAACTTTTAAAGACAGAATTAAAAATCGGATATTTTTAGAACTTATTTTCGTTTATATGTTTCAATATTAAGGATCTTAACATGATCCGTATCCTCATTTCTATCGTGGAAGTTTTAGTGCCTCTTAACACATCCCCTTTCATCATCATTTACTGACTATCGAGTGGTATAGGTCTCCAAGCCAATAACCAATATGCTCGAAGTGTCACAGGTTCCATCCCCGCGTAGGGTGTATCTGCGCACATGCTAGACATTCAATTCACATTAATTGAATTGTGAGGTTTCACAGTTTTCCCGGCGACACAAGAATTAAATTCTATAGTGCAGGATCCGTTAAAAATAAATTAACCAAGGATCCAAGATCAGGTCAACCAGAAGTTAATAGAAGATGAGATAGTTAAATGATACGCCATCATACCAAACGCGTCTTGACCGTGTCTCCTTCTCTATTTTATCCATCACCTCTTGCAGCTCATCCAAGTATGAGGGATCGTCTACTTGCTCACCATAGTGACTTGGATGTCTACGTTTAAAATGTGGAATTAGTTTATGATGTATATAAATACCTAGCTATAAATAAATCACTTTTTCTGTAAAGAATGTGAAATGACCCCGCCCGCTGTGGGTGTAGCGGGAGAGAGTGTCAGACTTTTACTGACTTAAACCCACTATGTTCCTTCTGGAGCCCTTTGGGTGCCGGGCGAGCGGTAACTCTCGCGAACATCCCGCAGCCCCGGCAGGATGTCTTGATAAGGCCGTGGAAATATTTCTGGTCCAGTTTTTTTTTGCTCCCGAAATGAAAAGTCAATTAAGTCTACCCACTTTTGTAAAACAAATTATTGCATTACGCAGGAGTCATTGCCTTCTATAAGTTTATCACAACACCTCTGACCTCCGACACTACCTCCTCCTCATGATAAAATAAGTTGACCGAGGGGTTTTAACCAACCAGTATATCCAGTTAGTGATTATTATTTATGACATTAACAGCAACAGCAAAATATCGCCATTAGAAGTCACGCTGGCTTCGTCATTGTCGAGTCGACTATGAAGATAAACAAATACTTACGCGTTTAGAACGTGTAATTGTAGTATTGTCTATACAATTTTACGTACCGACATAAAGTACCCTAGGAATGGCCGAGATAGAGTTTCCGAGGGAGTACCGGAATCGAGTTTCCTAGAGAAAACTGGGCTAGAGTTAGGTTAAATTAGGTTTTTTACGTGTACTTTTTATTATACTTATAAATTTGTGGTAGTAAAGTGTTCATCATCATCATCTTCCTGCTCCATTTTACTCGGGGTCGGCGCAACACGGTTTTTGTGGTACAAAAGTGTTGTTAATGGTCACCGGAAAGGTTGACGGCAGGAGACCAAGAGGACGTAGCCCAACTAGGTGGACTGACCAGATCCGAACAACCTTGGATACCAACTTACACGTTGCCCTCCATTCGGCCAAGGAGAGAAACAAGTGGCGTGCAACTGTTCGGAGCAAGATCATCCCTCAACTAGGGAATCACGACCCTCGGTAATGAGGATAACGACGCGTGGAGGAGGAAAGTGTTGTTACCTGTTGATTTGCTTGAGGATGGCTACCGGCGGGGGCGGGGTCTGCTTGGGCTCGGACGCGATGTACCGCGGCGCGCGCTCCTCCGCGTACTGCGCCTGCGCACACGCCACTAGAGCTAGCACCGCCTGTAGATGTAATGAAACATTAGTTAGTAAAATATTTTTTATTGCCTTAGGACGGAGGGCAATTTATGGAAAATGAGAATTCAGGCCTTTCTTGCTTAGTGACGTTTAGTTTTTAGCTTTTTTTGTATACCTTAATCATTTTGTTTCCTACCTGCTAGGTAAAAGTCGTATGGCTTGTAGTATTCTATTCTAAAATGTGGCTAATGTTTCAAGATTTTGTTTTTAGGTTAGAAAGATTATAATGTATAATTAAGATCTAATTTTACGAATAATTATAACTACATGTAAAAGGTATAACATTTTATCGAAAGTTTCCTAACCTTTCTGTGTAACTGCGTATGATGTCGTCAAGTAAGTCAATACATAATTAAGTTTGCTAATCCGGGACAATCTTGGCTTATAGACAGTGAAATGGTGCCGATAATTACACGACATACGAGTATGTGGCGACACTAACATTACGTGTATTTGAACCTAGCTTCGTTGGCGGTTTATCTATTTGTTTAATACTAACTACCATTTCCAGAAAATGTGACGGTTAGATTAGACGTAATTAATATAAAAATAACTATGATAATTGAGAGTATCGGGTTAGAAACAGTGCTACTGAATCATTTTGTACCTACTATCGCAAGATAGAAGAAATGTATTGTTTAGTTACCGACCAAACTAAATAAGTTTTATAAGTAACGGAATTTACTAAATTACCTTCCACATTACTCCGACTTCACTGCTGTCTGATCGAGCGTTAAGTACGAACACAGAATTAAACATTTGACACGCATTGTTATTATAACTCCAAGAGAATGTCTGGTGGAACATATCAATTAAGATATCTGGTACAATTACTGCGCTGGTGAAACGCTGGCCTTGACACCGGTCTCTTGTATTATAGAGTTATGTGTCGTACTGAGGTAATTGTGGGCGGTGGCGCAATTTGTAAGCGGTAGCGAGCGAAGAATATACTTATTCGGTTTTCTTGATAGTAGATTCAAAGTTATTTAGCTATTGTTCATGATTTTATGCTATTTTTGTACTAGCAGAACAAGGTGAAGGTTTAAAACAAGAAAGCATCACCCAGACCTAGAACAAACGTTTATGGGTTATACAAGTAGGTACTATAGTCACCGATATGCAAATAGCACGTCCGACGCAGGGATTGAACCGGTAGCACAACGCTCATAGTAGATTTTTTGACATGGTGTCAGAAAGCACTCGCTTATCCGTACAATCGTAAAAAGAGCCCGAAAAAATTACACAATTTTTTGATAAAATTTATATTTAAATTAAATTATTACACAAACAGCATTAAGCTTATAACTTAGACCACACGATAATGACGAAAATTCACGCATTGATGGATTTACGTGTCAAATAGGAGTCTGTCACAACACACCGATCTGAACTTAGGACTATATCCAGTGCAACAATATCTACGGTAGGGTTGTTGCATCATGCCATTACGAAATGTGCTACAGTTGGTCAAGTGTGTTGCTAAATAATAATGCTCAAATAGAAGTCAATTTAATATGAATATCATTTTAACTCATCATCTTCCTGTCCTTATCCCATTTTACTTGGGGTCGGCGCAACATGTTTTTTTTATAAACATGTTGCTAATGGATTTGGCTATGATTTTATAGTCGGCCGCCTGCCTGACACTAACCCTCTTTGGGAATGCGATTGTTGGTAGTTTACCCGCCACCATTCGGGTGACCCAAGGTGCTTGGTACAGTGCACTAGGTCTTAAGGTCCATTAGTCGCCTTTTACGACACCCAGTGGAGGATATGGGGTGGGGCTATTCTTTATATCCGGACACCACACGGATAGAATATCATTTTAACTATAGGACAAAAAGATTTTTGTAGAGCAGGCAAAGATGTCTGGGAGGGGAGTATGTAAAGGAAGTCCAAAGTTATCACATTTCTGGTAAAGTAAAGATATGAATAGAAAGTGGAAGGAGGCATTTTCCTGCCTGTGGGACAATGTCGAATAAACATGGATTAATTGGTGCTGTTCCAACAGCCTGCAACCGATTTTGTTAATTGGAAGGGCACTTAAAAACGAATTATGTTTTACACAATATGTTTATTTTCTAGACCGTTGAAAAACCTGACGCGAGACACGTGAATAAATCAAGTTAATTAATTGTTATTTTTAATGTTATTTAGTTCCAAATCAGTAGACAACGGGACCATATGTGTTTTTACTAAAAACATACACTTTTACGTAACAAAATAAATAAAAACTCGAGCTCGTTTGTAACACGTAACTTTGTTTTACCGAACTATAAAACTACCATAAAGAGTTAGCGATAAAAACAATAAGTTACGTTTGTATTGCAGAAGTATTTACATAACAATACTACTGTTAATATATATCAGCTTTTGACTATTGCACTGAAGTATAACATCACTTTTATAAAAAAAAGATATAGAAGTTAGAAACGTTCGAATACTGTCAATCAATTTTAAGTAACTGATATTAAATAACTCTCGTGTAAGGCTGTACGTCGTATTCATAAACGACATTCAGTTCAAAGTGCCCTGTCCTTTATTTTAATTTTTATTTTTCGTGAAAATCATCAAATGACCCCGCCCGCTTTGGATGCACTTTTCCCGCTACTGATATCCTACAAAATTAAGTTGTTGTGTCAATTTAAGTAAACGTCGTGAAAATAATGAGTATGGAATTCAGTCACATTATGCATTCATTCATATACCATTCGATAACAATACCCAGTATAACTTATTCCTGGAGTGAGTTGGAAAAACGTAAACGAAATTATCCTTAATGTAAATTGAGTAGTGTTAGGTAGCTTTCCTAAAAATATTGGAAAGGTATTTATTGTTGAGTTATAAGATAAAATTCAGTATACGAGGGTTAGTTTTATCGCATGTAAGAAAAATGTTTGTTTCCTATTGTGTTCAGTTATGTAAAGGTCATGGTCACGTAACAATAGATTATCAACATATTTTTAAATGGCCTTTTCAGTGATATTCATAATTTTGATTAGGACTTAAGAGTTATTTTCATGAAGATTAAAACAAGAAGCATCAAGGAACTGTTTCAAGATTTGTTGATTCAAGACAAGAGACGTTTGTTTTTTAATTAATATTCTTCTTAATGTTATACATTCTACTCTTAGTTTTCCGTCAATTCTTAACGTTTACTAAGATCGATTCCTGGTTGCATTGTATCAAGTGAAACCTATAAGAATCCCTCAAACCATCCGCAGTTTACAAGTCAGCATTTCTTTTTAAAATTGTGTTCTTATCAGAAAAACGCTTTAATTAAAAGAAACTTGTTCAAAGTACATTCTTCAATCCATAATCCATTTCAGGCGCAACAAAATCTCTATAATAAATGCTTTTATTTCCTAGTCTAGAGGTGGACTACTATTATAATAATACACAGCACAAAGGGGCCAGGAAAGCACTGGTTAGAGGCCACGGCCCGTTCACCGCCACGAAGCAGACAATCCAGTAGGACCAGTCTGCCACGCCCTTGGAATGATAAAACTAGTTAATCAAATTTAAACCTTATTAGCAACTACTATGATTGATTTTTGATTACTTTTTATCATGAACCAGTTAGGAGAAATAGCAATTCTTTTGGTTATAATTAAAGTTTTGGTTGTTGTTCGAAATTGGACTGTGTTTGAGGTGGTTACGGTCGAATTTTATTTAAAGATTGAAGTATGCGGAAATGCAACGCATGCTTCGAGACGCACGATTACTTTTTTACTGTCAAGGTTTTTATTAATATTGATTTGATTATTTTGTTAATAAAACAAAAGGTGTAGAGATCAATGTTCGCGTCAAGTTGACTTTATTTTTTTACAATCTAGGATTAAATGAGATCTGAAGGTCAGAACTTCCGGAACACCTTTTTTGCCAGCTGTTTAATTCACATGTCATTTAATTTCAATCCGCGTATATTACTGATATCAATTCATTTTCCTAGACTGTTTATTATGCAGAATTTACGATATTATCACCCTTATAGTGACTAAAAAATATACTTGAAAAAGACGATGAAAGATAAAGATATATGTACGTTTTATCATTCTTCAACTCAATACAAATTTCAATATTTTACTATCATTCCTTACGACAAATTACGACACTAACATTTTCACAACATTAACCTTCTGCTATCAAATTTCGCTGGACGCTGCGCACGCGCATACCGGCTGTCCGGTATGTCACAGCTACAGATCAATTTACAGCTTTATGGCCGCCAGTAACCTGATCATTACTCTCGAAATAACTAAGTAACTAAATACTTTATAGTTAAGTTTTTTGGATAATTTAAAATTCGAAAAAAAAAACAAAGCAATTTTTGACACTTTCCATCTTTTTCTTGTCAAAATCAAATGATCCTTATTACCCGATTGCTGAAAAAGAGTGTCAAGTTTTTTCAAATATTTTTTTTTGAAGTAGGTACTTTCGATAGGCAGTTAGGCAAAGATTAGGTTTTTGCGTGATTTTAAATGTAATTCTAAAATAGTATAGTATTATATGTAATTCTAATAAAAATAGTTCAGCCATGAAACAAAGGCGCTTATAACTGCAAACAAGTTATTTGCAATCAATTTATATACAGAGTTATTATATCGAAATTATTAAAGTTTTATGAAAGGTTATTATAAAAACCAACTTTGCAATACCGACGAATTTATCAAGATCAACATTGTATCAAGATATGAAGTGGCTCAACTTTACGAGATTTACGAACTGGACTCGTAAGCGCAAGGTTACGACTTCAATTCTGGTTCATATCAAAATGACAAAACAAGGTTTTACGAGTTTCGCGACAAACTAACTTTATTACTATAACTTTTATCTCTTTACCCGAGAAAATTTGCTGTAATATAACCTTCAAAATGTATTTAAAAAGCTATGTATAGAAGAATATCAATCAATAAACCGGTGATTCTTGCCGGTTCTTCTCCATAAGAATGATATTTTGGAACCGTACAACTAGAGTCAGTAACGTTTTGAAAGTGCCTAAGAATGATTACTCGAAATAAAAACCTTTGATTCTCATTTTCATTCACAATGAATTTACGTGTTCAGTTTTCAAGTATTTTGTTATGCATCTATTAAAAATCTAGCTAAATAAGTTTCCTAATAACTGCTAATTTTCACACTAATATCACTAGCTACAAGCACTACAACCTCAAGCTGGTTTCGACGTAAAACATAAAATCCGTTGCCTAATCGTTATCAGCGATACAAACTGCAAAACAGGTTCGATATCAATAATACAGATATCTATAAGTATAACTAACTAGCACAAGTCTAGGACAACCGCATTCACAATTACTTTTATCTAAACCTTACTATAGACTAAAACTTAGGGCTAAAATGACCAGCTCTTTGAAAGCCTTTTAATACACGTAGAGCTATTAAAATGTTTGATGAATTTATATCGCATTGTCAATGTCATTCACTTTCGTGTATATAAGGTACAGGTGTGAAGAAATAATATAATGAGTGAGAAATTAATAAGTTAGTCGAGTTTCATGGTCACTAAAATGCTTCTTGCATATGCTATGGAATACCTAGGCACTCTACTGATCGTTATGAAAATGTAGGTATACTTTGTACTCAACTTTGAAAATAAGGCACTGAATTCGATTGTCTTTATTTCCTTGTTAAATGTGTTATGAAAATCAAAAGGCAGTCGCTCCCTGTAAATTAGGGTATTTAACCGAATTCGGGAACACTTAAAGCCGACTCAAATATAGCTTGGGAAAAGGCAAGATAGTAGGTACGTCATTGTTATAACTTGCAATGGACAATGTTCGTTGCGTCTTCGAAGGAGAAAAAGGAATTCCTTGGTTTAGTTTATTTGCTTTTTTTATAAGATTTATGCAGCAAGTTTTAATAAGGTTTTTTTTACTGTAAATGTTTTAAAACTTTCGCGACTTGTACACATATTTTAGACAGCTAACGTCTTATTCGCGATTTAATTCGATATTATCTTTTACTGTTTAACCGCATAAAAGCCACAAAATTTTCCCTTGTAACTGAACCAATATTAAAACGATTTTCCTATACTTTCTTAAGTTCACTGATGATTATTTTACACACGCGAGATTTATCACCACATCACATAAAACAAAGGAAACAGCACTCCGTGACGTCACTTGTTCAACTTTCACTTAATTATGAAAAATAAGTAATCACTTACTGAAATTAAAAATGTAAATAGATTTTCACATAACAAAGGCGCAACCATTACAACATTGTTCTTAAAATTATGTAATTAAAATATTTGTTTAGTTATTAAACTAATTATTTAGCATTGCTCTACAAACAAAGACGTAACTTGGATTAATTTTAAGACTAATTAAAAATATAAAAAGCACTTGATTAAAAATTACAATAAAGAAACAAAGTATTTTTTTTTTCGTTTGCTCGTTACGACTTTTTTTTGTAACCCAATACCCTTTTTTTTCAAAAAATAATTTAAATAAACAAGTAACGTACCAATCGCGTGAACGGTGTCATGTCGGCAAGTCGGAGGCGCGGCGCCCGCGCAGCTGTCTTTTATATCAACCACGGGGCGAAACCTTTCACTCAATTTTTATATTATTTGGTTTTAGGGGTGACGGGGTTTAAACCATATCGAACCTAGGATTAAAAAATATCTCCATCCATCTTATATATAGGCAAAGAGCAAGTATATAGTATATGTTGACTTAATCACTTAAATTCGTTTGTTCACAATCATCTGCCAATAAATATAACTGGAGAAATAGCGTTATATTCACATACAGTAAAGTTTTATGGTATAGCAAATAAAATAAAACAATTTCTCAATTTATTTTTAGTGCGGTGGCGATAAAAAGTGTTTGTATGAAATGTTTTGTGCCATTGACCTTCTGCTTGATTTAGGATAAGCATTTAGAGGTAAGTTGGCTATTTGAAATGTGAACCACTTGGATCTAATTAAATCTACGAATACAGGTAACCCAAGTCCTCACAAGCGTCTCTCATTACCTTTTTTTTATACAGCCTGTTATATATATCATTCTCTGAAAAAAATATTTCATTTTCATAAGACATTAGAGAAACTCGTATCATTTTTTTTTCTACCTGCAACTGTCATTACAGATTAAATTTACTTAACAATAGTGTAGCAATCTTATGTCTTATAATATACTATCATGAATTTAAAAATTCTATTGCTAGGAATAAATATGTGGATTTCAGTCTACAAATATTAACACAACGGCTCGAAAATTGTTGTCTACATGAGGAGGACAAATATAACCGCAAAATTTATGTTAACACCACAGCAGAGGATGTAAGACCTACAAGAGCTAAGCAGTGCATGCAAGTGATCTAGGGCCTCCGGACTGGACTAGGTTCTGTATTCGCAAAAGGACATAAATAAGCTGATTAAATAAAGCAATCAATTTGACTACTGTCAGCAGATCTGATCTTTTCATAACACAATCATCATCATCTTCTTGCCCTTATCCCATTTTACTTGAGTTTGGTGCAATACGTTTTTTTCTTCCATTCTCCCCAATATAATGTCACACTGTCACAGTATAATTTACTCCTTTTTCATTCACATCATTCCTTATACAATTCATCTATCTTTTGGGCTTCCCCTTACTCTCCATCCATCGACATTTATACCTATCACACTTTAATCTTACCATAACTTTGAAAAATATGTCAACATTCATGAAAACTCACGATAGCAAAAACAGGTCCATTAAAAAGCGTCATATAAGTGATGAAAATCCAATCGATGAATATACTCGTATTTTCTCACATAAATTACCATACGTGAGACTGATGTCAATACTCGTGGGGCCAGGGAAGCGGGTTAATTGAAGCTCTATAATACAAAAACATCTACTACGGCTTAGTTACCGATAACCTACCATTTCTTGAAGTAAGACTGTTGGGTTTGTGGAACTGAGATGCCGTTATACAATCTGTAGCGCGCCGTCTCTTTCTCACAGCGACGATAGTCTTAATTTAAGTGTCGTTGGTAGCGTCCTAGGTGTTGCTAATGTTTGCCTGTCAATTAGTAGTACTAAAAATATTTGATATTATTCTATGTCAAGTATATTTTTTTCGTAATAAATTAACCCAAAAATAAATTTAATTAGTGTAAACGACTAAAAATAACCAAAGTACTAGGGGCTAAGTTGCTCAAAATCGTGACGTCAATTATTTCAAATCGTAGTATGAAATTACTGATTATATACAAAAAAAACATTATTACCTATTACGAAAGCATAATTAAAAAATATATATTTTTATACGTTGGTACAATACCAATGAAAATATGTGGAAATAGAATAATGAAAATATATTATAACTGAAAAGAAAATATAAAGTTTTAAAAATAAGATGCTCAATCCTCAATTTTTCTATAAGTATATTGAAATAGGCTTTTTTCCGGCAGTAGTACAGTTTCAGGCTGTAATATTATCTGATCTGCCGGGGCTGCGGGATGTTCGTTATAGTTACCGACCCGGGCTTCAGGAGGATCATAATGGATCATAAGTCTAACACTCACTTCCGCTGCGCCCACAGCGGGCGGGTTCATTTATTGATTTCCTAAGAAAAATAAAACTGCAAGATTATTCATAAACTTTTTATACTATTATTACACTGTTACATATAACTCTGGTTCGAGTTACAGCCACACGTGAGCTATAACCTTGGAATAACAACGGAAGAAAGTCGCGCCGCAGCTGACACATCAATGTCGAAGTCTAGATCTAGACAGACTAGGTACACTGTAATGTAGCTTTCAGATCACGAATATATAACTGTTCGAACAAAAGATATCTGAAAGCGTGTGGTATTGACCCTAAAGATTGGGAGGAGCTTACCTTAAATAAGTCATCTTGGCGCAAAACCATCTACGAAAACGTCAAGTTATTCGAAGAAAAAAGACTGGAGGCTTTAGACGAAAAGCGCCAATGACAAAAATAGAGACTTAAGCCTTCGTACACCTATACTCTCATAGTACGGGTCAGTTGTATTTGCAGTGCTTGCGACCGGGTCTTTAAATTAGTTTAAATCCAAACTCGATTTAGCCAGTCACATCAGGGCTCACGCTAGGAAGTGAATTTACCATGGGTCGCCGCTATCGAAATCGATAAGGAGGACTGTATAGAGACACCGAAATCAAAAAAACATACGTTTTATTGCAAGTGCAAGGGGCAAAAAATCTACTCAAAGATGTCAGTTCCTTACTGTAACATTCTAAGTCTAAAGAGTAAAGATCCTTGTAAAAACTCCTTTCTTCAAATAGCCCGTATAAGGGACAATTACAGACCATTATAGTAAAAGGTATAACGTTAGTACTAACTCCAGCCACTTGTTAGTACAATGTCGGAGTCTAGACTACTTCCTGACTGATCTATATTAGAGTGCGGTACGCGTTGCATATTCTAAAGAGTAAGAGGAAAGTTACGCGGCTAACGAGATGTTGTATGGATCTTGTATTCTTATTAAAAGGAAAACAATAGATTTTTAGGTAAATTATGACTTTTTTTAATGCAGTAGAAATTGCTGGAATTTCCTTAAGAATGTTTTAAGTTTGTAAAATACAGATTGTCAGATTCGTGGAAATAATTGTTAGGTTTAAACATAAAAATGGAACTGTGTGTTTTTAATCATGTCAACAAAAATTTTTGAAAAAAAAATTGTGTTAGTATTAGTTAATATCTGTACCTACCTACACATAAAGAGATTAAATGTTGTTATAAGGTCGGCGATAATTCCTTTAAAAGTAAATTTCAAAACCATAACCATTCCTATTACCGTAATTTCCTCTAAGACTCTTCCTAACCGATTTACATTCGAACATCGCATGTGATACAGTGCTCCGATTGTAATTGTTAAGTTCATACATATTGAGTCTAGACAGTCTATAGGCACTACACATGTATAAGATGTAATTTTCTAGTAATGTCACGTTTTATGGGGTTTTTACCCTATGTATAAACAAAGTAAGCGTAGAAAAGGAGAGTATGAATAGTAAATAGAAGATATTCAATAATGCCTATGCCTGGATGTAATTTATCTTTAGTATGTATGTATTAAGACGTGAATAAGTGTGTTTATTAGTTGATTTGTACTCATAATACAAGCTCTGTTTAGTTTGAGACTAGATGGTGTTGTGTGAAAGTCGTGGAATGTTTATTATCTATCGATCACTAAAATGCTGAAACTTGAAGTTAAAATCGCATTTCTGCTACTTATAATATAATGTCTTTGACTAGATATGCTACAAGGATATTTTGTGAAGTGGATGACATTAACAGAGGGCATTAATATTCGCAACAAAAATAAATTGTACTGTCTGTCAAAACGAATGGTTTTTCATATATGAAGGTATTTCCGGCCGGTTCTTCTACATAGGAATGACATTTTGATTATAGAGTCAGTAACTTAACTTGTAATTTGAACGTTTCGTAAGTGCCTGTTCACACCTACTGGAATTAAAAACTTTTTGGATTTGATGATTTCGGCCACCTGCTAAAAGAACTTTATGCAATTCGATACAATGAAAATTGATAATGAATGAATAAATGATGATGATAAATATACTTGTAGCACTATAGCTTTTACCTAAGTTATGCTAAGATCGGTTAATAATCTTGTTATTATCTTTTTAGAGTAGTCAATTTTACACAAAGTTTAACTACCCTGTCATTACTGCTATCTTTAAGTTCCTTCTCTCTAAAGGGCAATACTTAATATGGTGAAAACAAAAACCTTTTTTTTCTGGTCTTATCTACACCACATAAAAGCTTATTACTTAACCCAACATAACGTTTACATCACTTTACCTTTCGGGTCGCGTATTCGTGTCTCGGTTAAAATCTGCACGATTTTTACGAAGCGATGTCAGCGCCGGGGCACGCATAGCAACCACGCTGAATACTCTGAACAGGCTAGTTATGACTAACCTATTTTGACCCTTATATCCAAGAAACATGACTTATTTTTATTTAAATAAAAAAAAATAAGTTCTAGTCCCTATTGTTAAATTTTAAAGTAAGAAGATTGCAGTTGAGGAAGAGAGACACTCTATTTTGACCCTTATACCTCAGTAATATGATATATTTTTGTTTGAATCCTGAATTTAAAGTTCCAGAACCCTACTACTACATTTTAAAGTAAGAATATTGCACTTTTGGAAGAGAGACACTCTATTTTGACCCTTATACCTCAGTTATATGATTCATCTTTATTTGAATCCACAATTTATAACTACCACTAAATTTTGAAGTAAGATTTTTGCAGTTGTGCAAGCGAGATAGAACACTACAGAATGTAGAGTGGTGTTTCTCTTTCATATTAGCAGTATTATTATTGTAAGAAGTTAGTAGACCCTCTATTCAGTCACAATGTTTAAAAATAACTCGGAGTCAACAAATGTTTACATAATATAGCTAACCTTGTTTAGTATTTTCTCCAATGGTTTTAGATTATACGGATCAATGGCAGTATCTGTAATAGCGGACACTTTCTGTGCTCAGGGTCGTGGGTTCTTTATCCCTCTTGCTATTGTGAAGAGAAAAAACTTCATTGATAACGAAATTACAACATAATGAATCTAATTTAAGTAAGTGCACCTATTAGTATTTATTCGAACTAATGTTATTTTTTAAAACATAACTTGGGTCTTTTTAAGTCTTGTATTCCCGAGTTTTATAAAGACTACAATTTAGGTAATTAGTACAAGCACTGTCGTATCAGACTGAGTCTTCACCTAAACCGGTATTTTTTGGTGCCCTTTTGTTAGGGTGGGGGGAGTTCGTAAGTATGGGTGGACGGATGGACGTTTGTCACTCTTTCATGCTCAAACGAAGAAGAAACGAACATCAATATAATGAAATTTAGTATGGAGTTAGCTGATACCCCTGGAGTAACACATAGGTTCCTTTTTAATATTTCTGCAGCTATGACCGACATTCGCTCGGGCGGAGTCGCGGGCAACAACTAGTAAAAAGTACATCCCACGCCTGTATAGTTTTAGTTATCTACTACGTTAACTTCATTCTATAAATACTCTACTCTGAATTAATAACTTGTCGTATAACAGTGTCCTTCACCGATTCCACCAATGTCTTCTGTACCTTATACATGTACCTATACCTGTAATGACTATGTTGAACCTAAGTTAAACGGATAACTTGGAGTGGTGCCAGCCCTGGTTGACCTTGTGAGGGATTCGATCAAGCCCTTAATACTCGATCAAGCAATCTGGCACGGAATTTGATTAAAAACCTCTTTCAAAACAATATTGACATTTGGCATGTTGATTGTATTGATGAGCGCATGTAATTGTGGTATATTACTTTACAACATCACAGGGAATCTTAATATAGAAGGGTATACTAGCACACATCACCAAGAAGTCTTTAAATAAGTCACTAAACAGCTAACGTTAAAATAGCAAGATGCCTACGGTATTCAAAATTCCGAGTCTTTATAAAAATCTTATTCTAAGAGAATTAGAAAATGAATTATTAAAATTAATATCCGATATATATTTAGGAAACCACTAGCCTATCCGATAAATCGATTAATTTGTCGTATCAGACATAGAGCAACTAATCTGACGTTATTTTTTAGCAGAAACATTATTCACAAAAGTGAGATTTAATTGTGATGCCTTTGACGGCATCACAATTAAATCCTTGGGCATGTTCTCACAAAATACTTACGTTAGACAAATATAAACAGTTTTAATATCACTTACTGTTTATCTAACATTGAAATTCTTACATAGATGTTACCTTCAGATTATCTTACGAGACATGTTTTAAACAACAATGCCTATATTTTTATAATAACTTTCGTGAGGATGATTCTTAATCATGAGCTGACGCGGCGGCGGGGTCGCGAGTCGACTCAGTCGACCAGTTCGACTCGCGACCCCGCCGCCGCGTCAGCTCATGATTAAGGACTCCGGTTGGGTCCGAAACTAGTCGGGCTATCCCGATAAATACGCGTGAGTAAACCGTTATAACGTTTTAAGTAACAATGCCTATGTAGAAGCCTTTACGTAAGAACTGTGTCATCCAATTCTTAATAAAAGACTCCAATAGTCCATGAATAGCCAAACGATTTCGAAGACACACCTAATTAAAAACATTGCTAGTTCTGCCACAGTTCTAATTAAAAAAAAACGACTTTCCCACTAAGGAATTTAATCCAATTCCAATCCAATTTAATACAAAAATACTTTTACAGACAATCAATTCACATGCACAGAGACACCCAGACTGAGTACAAGCCTCTGTGGATCTCACAGATTCTTGTCCTACGCGGGGGTTAACCCACGACACGTCGCGTACAGTGTTAACTGGTGTGGTGACCACGTGGTGTCACTAATTAGGTATAAGTTACATCCAAAACTGCTCTGTAGACTCTCGTGGGCTATTTTAGTCTAGCCTATGTTGCTCTACCGCTAGAGAAATCCTTCATAAAGTACTTACGTCAATCTATCCCACACTCCAACGTTCTATTTATTATTATTTATTTATTAAGGTATCAAAGGTACATATTATTCTGATGAGGTAAGACAGTGTCTCACAAAACAGTATAAACTGTTTGAGTTCGAGGTCAATATACGATAAAAATCTATGTATGTACGATAATAAGGAACGTCTCCAAAACCTGCTCCGAGATTACTTCAAGTATTTAATTAACTTAAAGAGGCTCTAGTGTAGTGCAATTAATCAAAATTTGCAAACACTTCAAGCTACCTCGTCAAACAATAACGTTGCATTGTTTATGCTCAGCTGCCAGGACTGACAGTGGGACTATTACAGGCTAGTAAGTGCTAATAATATCATTATATTGACTACTCTGATTTGTGTACTGAGCTACGTACAGACACCGACGTCACTCTAATTTGGCATAATATTCGAATAGTAAGTAATGCATGAGTATGGGCAGAGAGTCTTAATTCAGTAGAAATGTCCGTTTAGTATAAGTTTCGAATCTTCAATTGCTTAAGATATTATGTTTTTGGAAATTTTAGACGGCTAAGTTAACGAATACTTAATTAGTCGTATGACTCGAAGTGATAAATAAGCGATTTAAAAAAGCGTTCTAAATTCTACATTAGTCTTATAGAGATAATTATTCTGTTGAATATCAGGAAGCCTACCACCACCACTCAAAATATGACTAAGTAGAGTTTAGAAAGCGAGACAGAGAACCCATAGCCCCTTAGAGCTTCGTCTCTCTTTTACAAGTACAACAATTGTAGTTAAGAAAATATATTTCTCTCTCAGTGTTATACTTAACCGTACTACTCATTCGTTTGACGTGCGTAGATGATTAACGAGCAATCTGAACGCAAGCAGTGCGCATGCTCCGTCGAGCGCAGTATTACAAAGAGATTACCCTCCTTATCACTGATCACGGAATACTTGTCTACTGCTAATTGCTTAAGTATAAACTTTCTGCATTTGCTAATTATAGAAAATATCCTTTTTTTGTCCTACTGGAAATCCACATAGACTATCTACCGTCGGGGGGTCGCCAAGAGGGGAGGGGGTGTCCGATTGCTACCGGCTAGAACCACTGGAGAGTCCTCATCTGTCTATAACCAGGGAAACGGGGTTCACTTTCGCATTCCCGGCGTACCCGGTTGGAAAACTTCTGAGAAAAACGCCGGATTACCAGCTCGTTTCAATCCTTTTGATCTTATTACCTTCCTTTTATTTGACTTTAACACTCCGACTCCTAGTTGTAAATCAACCATACGGCAAGAAGAATTAAGATACAAACATGATAATCTGCAAATTAGTAACAATATAGGAAATAGTAATAATTATGTTATAACCAAAAGAACTATTACGGAAATGGGTACTTATTACATACGAAAACATTTCAGAAAGCGTATCATTCCGTGAATTATTTATAAATATTTATGATTGTGTAATTATCAACGTTTCGACAGCTCACTCTAGGTACATCTAATTACATTATAACTTTTACAAAACGAGAAATTTCCTCTAATTACATTATATATTTCATCTCTCGTCTGCAGTCGAAACCTACCTACCACCTGTTTAGACCGTCTTTTCGTCAAAGTATAACTATTCATATAGTCGTAATACCAGCCTGCTACCATTGATTTGATGAAGTAAGCCTAAAGCATTGTTTCGCTTACATTCTTTCTTGCTTTCATTGCTTTCGTCTTAAATAATCCAAGATAGCGTCAACGAAATCTAGGCAAGTGAAAACGTCAACACATCTCTCACTACGCTTTTTTAAACGATAATAACTTGTATGGAGACAAACAATTTCTAGAAATGCCATAGTGAAATGTAAAGTAACTAATTTTGCATGCTGCATTTTGCTCAACATGTGATCGAATTGGACTTGTACAAATAAACATTCTTCTTAATAGAAATTTAGTCTTAAGAGTGTGATAAACATCTCCATACTAACATGACATAAAATAAGTGGTTTTTCAGTTTACCGCTGCTTAAAAATTCCCTAGTTTTTTAATCTAATTAGAACCTTAACTCAAAGTGGTAAAGTACACAATGTTTAAAATAAATGGGCGGACCACCTCTTAAGACTCCATAGCACTTTTAACAAAGTGATATCAATAAGTTAATGTGAAATGTCGTCATGGTAAGACTAGCCCGCCTCGACAGATCTGCATTCTTCGTGCAAAGGTCACACAGGCCCGCAATGAATTACTTTAAATATCTTTAAATTATTTTACTTGTTAATAATGTTTGTAGTCTATTACAAGAAGCTGTTGTGATTATATCACTGTTTTGCTGAATGTCTTAATTATACGGCTGTTAATTTTAAACGGTTTCCATCTTGTTATGAACGAGATTCGGAATATTTTAAGATGTGATCTTAGGGAAATGTATAATCTGGTTAAAATATTTTGGTTTCGTTTTTTTCGTTTTTGTTGGGTTTGAACTGTTTTAGGGTATAAAAATTCCATTCGATTTTCCACTTGATTCCTGGCAAATATGGTATGGAGACATGCCTAGGTTTCCTCTTGTAAAAGTGGCAAGAATGTCCAAGAAAATGTATCCCGAAGAAACTGGGCAGAGAAGTTTGAGATCAAAAGGAAGACTCCAAACGAGAGACTTTTGCCGCAGTAGTGCTAAAAATGGTTTCAGAAAAAAATTAATTACCACAAATAGGTACCTACCTAATGTTGTAATTTATTTTTTTCTTTAAGCGATACCTGCATTACCCACGTAATTTTCGACTATTAATTATTGATTTTAGTCCTTACTAAACTATAGTGAAGCTGCACGCCTACAAGTTACCCAATTGTACTATATACATACTTACTTAAAATATCCATCAAACTTATCTACAACTATATCAAAGTCAATTACAGTCTCAAGCTTCAGGTCTCAGCTTTTAGTTCCTACAAAGAGAACTAGATGGCAGCACTATCTTCACTTGACCGCTACGCTTGAACAAACCAGTTCGCGTACATTATGTATCGAATACCAGGGCATGTTACCAGGAAGTCAATGCGACCTTGAGACCACTTTCATATGTTTACGACTGAGTAATGTCTGGTTGCAAGGATTAGCGCCAGTCTGCAGACTGCATGCATGTATATTCAGGGTAAAAGTAAGCTTATGTTAAAGGGATAAGGTTCGTTTTGGTACATAAAGTGACTGTCTGGTGAGTGTTATGTCTATAAAAGGTATATAATTGCGAAATAAAAAGAATCACGTCATCTTATGGATTTGTGAAGTCCAGATATATGTTTTTACATTTTTTCAAGGATTTTAACACACGAAGGGCTTTGTTGAAAACGAAAAACAATAGATAAAAAATCTATGATTTTTCAGAATTCAAATTAAGTATGAAATAAAAAACAATGTCTTAAAAAGCCATCTCGCAATAAAATATCTAACTGACTACTGACCATACAGAAAATGTATGCAACTTTTACCCCTCACGAAAACTTAATAGCAAAAAAGTCAGCAAACAAAAAGTTTACATCATTTTCCCGTGTAGGATCTGTTGCATATTGTTCCGGCTTTCAAAATGTCAAAGGAGTTCCAACAAAAAGTATCTACTTACTACTTCCAATTGTCAGATACCAATCAATTATTTAGGCTATTACCATAAGCTCTTGGGAACTGACATAAAGAATCCCATTAACAGATCCTCATGTAAATAAGACCATGAGGACATTCAGGGTAAGGACAGAAGTGTTTTACAGATCACCCATCAGTCACATTCGTACGAACTGCGATCATATGTCTATGTGGCAGAAGGTTCAATTTCCTTTATCAATTTCACTGACGTGTACTAAGTTGTCTACATGTCATTGGTGACAGTTAAAAAGTGACTTAATGATTAGGGCAGTAAGGTGCAGTTTTGTTATTTGTTGTTGTAGTGACGTATGTGGTATAAGGTGTAAAGGAAATGACATTTCAACACTAGTATGTAGAGCTTTAAATTTGAACGTAGAGTAGTGTAAAAGGACAGAGGTTTTTTATTGATTCGGTTTTTAGTTAGAAAGATTATCATTAATGAAGAAACTTTTTAAATATAATATGTATATGCACATTGTATACACATATAGGTCCTGTTAGCCACCAGCGCAAGTGCCACAAGCAAATAAATTATCGCGGCTGCAGTTTCAATCATCTGTCATAGATGTTTGAGGCCACTGATGATGCACATTGGAGTCGCGTAATAAAAAAAAATAACCAAAATTAAAACAAATACTTATATCACTTACAATACGTACAGAAACTATTTTCTACCTATTATAAACTTAAAAATCGATCAATTATCTTAATAGAAAATATTTACATACTCTAAATAATATCACAAGGTACCACTAGTTCTACAACCTCTGTATTCACCTACTCTATGAACACGTGTACAGGGTGTGGTTGAAATTACGCGACGAATTGGCTCCAAGTCATTGCTTTGATTTTGAAGGTCCGGGCGACCTTTGGGGGCCGATTAGTTACCATTTATTGCCGATCAAATATGTTACTGAGGTCACTTTAATGCCAAATATATCGGCATGTGTGGTAAATAGATTTAAAAGTGTCATAACTTATTATCTTGGTCACCTTAGTTTTACTTTTCTATATTCATTTTAATTTTGTAATTTATCTATAATATGTATGTATTTAAAAATATATAAGTATGTTTATCAGTTGTCTAGTACTCATAACACAAGTTACTATCGTATACTTAATTTGAGACTAGATGGCGTTGTGTGAATGTTGAGGAATATTTATTTATTTATTTATTTAATTTTAATAATGTCATAACAAGTATTTGACTTCAAAAGTTCTTTAATTGAATTGTTGGGTGTGTTGGAATGCGTTACTTGTGGACCAAGAAATACAGTAACCAAGTTAGATTACAAGTATACTAATGTCCGGACCGATTTCGGCTACAGCGGCTAGTGCCACTATGACACCATCCAGCTATGCAGGACATATTATTATAGTGCAAAAGCGTGTGCGCAAACATAGGTGCAGTCCTTATTCCTTTACTCTCACAGCCCGATGAGACGGCAATCGGTCACGACCGGAGAGAGATCAGGCGCAGGACCCACATTTTTACGTGCCTTCCGAAACACGGATGCTGTGATATTTATTTCTAAAACTCACACAACATTCGAAAAGTCGGTGTGCACCGTGGGCGTCGAACTTGAAATCTATGACTTTTGACTTCTTGCGGTCTTAATTGACAGTCCTGAAGTCTTACCACTAAGCTATCACAAATATAGAGCAATGTCTGTAAACACATAAACGTTCAAAAAAAAATCAGATTCAAATAATACCTAACCTTAAAAAATTACGTGCTCTATATTTTTCGCCATTAAAACTTCAATATCTTTTACATAAATCCAAACAGATTTCAGTAATAACCAGTTAATTAAGAATACGCATTCCAAGACAGTTAATATTAATTAAATCGGAACCTATCAATTAAATGAACGATATTTCATTCAAGTATTTATTTTAATGGCTTCCGTTTTTGGTCTTGAAGATATCGGAAGTAAGTACTGGTTTTTGGTCTGGACCATTAAGGTATTAAAATTATTATAAAATTACTTATTTTAAGTATAATGGTGTTTTTAAAGGTCATATTATAATGGTGGACGTTGCGATGTCAGGACGTTATTAAGACGGTCGTTATAATTTACCTATTTGCATGGCGTTTATTGAAAGGAAGGACGTATATGGACAGTTCGATTGGGTAATTTAATTGGAACATGTACTTTTTAAATCGTCATTTTTTTAAGGATAATAATAATGTCCGGACGCAGTAAATAATATTATAGTGCACAAGCGTGTGCGCAAACAAAGGTGCACTTTCTATTCCTTTACTCTCATAGCCCGATGGGATGGCAATCCGACACGACCGGATAATATGGGGATGATACTGATATTCATACTAACATAAGTAGTACAAATTTTGTAAATGATACGCGCACCTTTTTAGGGAATAAGATATTTCTCTCAATAAAACACACTAACTAAGAAACCACGAAACCCTCTTTATGATCTCTTTATAAAAGCAAAGTTAAACTAACTTCACAAACCAAGAACGAATAGCTTGAAAATATTGAGCAGTCCTATATACTTGCCTTTGAGAATGATCAGGAATGTCCACAAATAGATTTACTATTGAATACTCTTTAACCTGCTCTTCTTTACAAAACCTATGCACCAATAATCTGCCAGACCAAGACCTCTAAACATAACTTATTACTAGCATAAACATACGGCCGTCGCCAAAACTGGAGCAATAATTACCGCCATTTATTGCTTGGTATCTCTTGCATAACGCAAGTGTAAGACAAGGTCGTATTATGTTACGGCAATATGCAATACGTATTGATTAGTTGACAACCAGGCAATAAAAGAAATGTAACTGTCAATATGTGAAATGCTTTATCATATGAAGATCAAACGAGCATTGATAACAATGTTTCTCGAACAGTGAACTATGAAAACTTATAAAAAGCTTTTTACGTTTCAACAGAATTTGCCATCATTTTCAAACAGTGTGGTTTATTAAAACTATGCCAGTAATATTTTTTAGATACTACAGTATATTTTTTTTTTAATTAGTAGTTATAGAATACGATTCGCAAATACAGAGAAGAATGTCATAAACGAAGGAAGGCCTGTACATAACTATGGGTTTTACAGGACTGAAAACGTGTCTGTGATGATAATAACTATCACAACAGCAAATTATATCAAATTCAGTCCTCAAAGCAAAGCAAACTGCACCTAATAATACCACATACAACAACAAATACCCAGCCAATATATTCGGAAGTTCAAGCTTAGCAGCAACTGGTAATACGAGTAGACACGGAATACCGTAGGCGGCCTGCATCCGGCACGGACCGGCCGGCCTTGTGGACACTCACTAATATAATATAGTATGTATGTTGATAACAGCATTGTTTAATGTCTGGCTTTGTGATAAGGGCTGTTAAAGAAGGCCTTTGCCTGTAGATACTTAAGTTCCAATTTTTATTTGTATGTATTATGTAGTAGATGCTAATAACGGTGATAGGTGGTACTAAATTACTAAATAGCACTATTTTTTTTATAATATCATAAATATAATAGAGAGAAAGAGAATCTCGTGGTAAGGAAGGTGCTGAACAGGAATGTAGATGTATATAGGGGAGGAGGACGACCAAAGAAACGAAGGATGGATTGTGTGAAAGATGATATAGCTGCAAAGAGTGTTGCTTGCGAGATGACGTCAAATAGGTCGAGGAAGAAGACGACGAAACGACGTGTGGAAGAAGAAGACATGCTGCGCCGACCCCTTATAGTAATTGGGATAAGGGCAGAGGAATAATGATTCCTATTGTAATGTAAGGCAAGAATTTTACTTATTTGCTGTACCCAGTTTAAAAAAGGTTGGCCAAAGATGATAATAAAGTAAACGGTATGTAGACCGTATTCATATTAGAATTAGATTTTTATAAACCAACATCTACAATATTCATAAAAATGCAGCACTGCGTGGGTCGTAGATATAATCTCCGATCACCAAATGACTTAGCATGTCTGCACAAAATATGAATGCACTGCATAAAAATGATTTCTGACTTTATTTAATTTTAATCTGACGTACAGTCAAGGAAATGACAGGTAAATCATAAAGCGATATAACTACTTACTATTTTTAATATAGGTGCAATTAACGAGTACGATTTAAAAGTGCAAAAAATACTATTAGGAGAACTAAGCATAAGCTTTTTACAGGATTTTCTGACAGACCAGCTCTAATATACCATAAAAATTTGATTATCAACAAACCTGTAAATTTAGTATTTTTAGAATGTCAATTAAATAAGTGTTAGTAGGTAGTTTTAATTTAAAGTTTTTTTACTTAGGTATAGTTCAAGTTAAATCAAACCTCATAAAATGCTCTTACTACTGTCCTATAAAAACTAAATATCGATGCAATGCATAATCCTTTCTACAAGACCTATACTATATTACTTCCTATGTTATACTCCCTACATTCAAACGGAAAAACCATCTCTTCGCGCCCTTATTTGCAATTCTCTATTTCCTAACAATATCTTCGTATGTTATACCTCCCGCATACCAATTACCTATCACAATACTCAATACTCCACTTTCCCTTTGAATAAAAACACAATATACATTACACAACACTTTATTTATTCAATTATTTACAATCGGTACACGTACATAGGACCGCCATTTTGAAACCCGCGCATGCGCGCTATCAATAGTTCGTTTATTGAATATTTATTTCATCGTTACATTACAAAATTATATTTATGTTTATTGAAATTTAAGTGTATTGGCAACACAGACCAACAGAATATTAATAGATTAATTTTTTTGTCTTACTTATAATGTAATAAGTAAAACAAAAAAAATAAATCAATTAAGAATCGGCTTTTTTTAAATTTTATATGTATAAGGCAGAAATATAACATTTTGATGTTAGTTAAAGCTTTCTTTAACATTGCTATTATAAGTTACTGGTATAAAACAAGGATAAAGACCGTTTTTTATAGTTAACTTCAAAATTTTTAAACTAAAAATATCACCTTACCGTCGCATTTCGATTTCATGCAACCTGCTCACTGCTATGTACGAAATATTAATTATTACATTTCGTTTAATAATAAATAATTAACTTATATTTTTAATTTAAAATTCACAAACTAGGCCTTTTTCTACTCATAATAAATTTTTGCGTATACTTAAAACCATTTATCTATTTTTGTATAATATTATTAGATTAAATTTAATATTGTAATTTTAGTTATTTTCTCTAAAAAATTGGCGGGGATGTCAATCCGTGTTGCTAATGTCACCATCTTTCTAAAAGCTATTGATTTTCTTACAGTTACAGAGATTATGTACATAATTACATTTGTTTACAATATTTGTATGAGAAACGTGCCGATATGAGTAAATAATATAATATGAATACATAAAATATATAGATAAATATGAAAATGCATAATAAAAATTATATTTACATCAAACATGAATATAATAAATATATACGAATATTATACATGAATATTATTTCATAAAATATACAATTACTACATAAATATACATTTTTTAAATAATAATGATTGTACACCAAAATATAGTGGTATCTTATACAAGCTTGTGTACATTCTTATTATTTAAAATGTAATACATAGTAAATTTGAATAGATACATATAAAATATAATAAATAATTTAATTAGTATCGTAAAAACAATACAATTAAAGCCTTCCTTCAATATTTATTTGAACATCGATGTAATTGACTAGTACTAATAATATACAAAAATCGTAAAAAAGGTTCGTTCGTCACTTTGGATACCCTTAAATATTCATTGTTTGTACAAAATATTATATTAGTAAGTAGTGTTGAGATACACAAACCACAGGACGAATATAAAAGTAGTACATTTTTTTCGAAAAAGACAAAATAATCTGAAAATATACAGATCTGAGAGAGATGCAAGATGCAAATGAGATTCGAAACAGCACACAGAAAAGTTCCCCCCTTCTGGATCAAGTTGGAGTAGTCGTATACCATGTTCACAGTCGGTGAACTAATGGATCAGATTCGAGATTTTCCAGTAGCCTGTCTATCCCACCACTTTCAACTAGCTAACTCTTAAACTAAATAACAGCATTCACTTAACCAGTGAAGTTAATAGAGTAAGACCCAGAGCTAGGGTCGAAGTTCTGTGCGGGGTGCCCGAAGAACGGGTTGTAGTTCTGTTGCTGGGCCTGATAATTCTGCTGAGGTTGGTACTGCTGCTGGAAGCTCTGCGTAGGGAAGCTCTGACCCTGGAAGTTCTGGTACGGCTGCGGGGTGAACGCCTGGTACGAGAACTGAGGCTGCTGGTGGTACACCTGGCTTTGAGGACGAACTTCTTGGTTTTGGGACGGGAACTGCTGAGGCGCTTGGTTGAAGAGGTTGGTCTGTTGCGTGTAGACAGGCTGGCTTTGCTGCCTGTATTGTGTGTATTGTGGCGCTGGTGCGGCGGTAGGAGCCGGTTGGGTGTAACGGATGGGGGCGGGGGCAGGCGCGGGTTCGGATTGGTGGTACTGCCTGATGGGGGCGGGGCGGGGTTGAGCGCGGCTGTTGTACTTCGGGTCCTCGTAGATGCTGGGGTCCTCGCGGTACTGGCCGTCGTCCTCCTGGCCGTCCGTGAGAGCGTTGGAAGGGCTCTGGTTTAGAGTCGGAGGGGGGACCATGATGCCAGCTCCTGGAAGGTGAGAGGATTTGTTAGACATTTATGTAATTGTCATGTGATAAGGGTCGAATAATATGATACTTAATTAAAATAATATCAAATATCGATTAAAGTTATAAATGCATACATAACAACTCTGGAAAGAAAAGGGAAAAATTAAAGGAGGGCCATGCCCAGCAGTACAAATAAACAGAAGGACGAACGAAGGATGGGCCATCAAAAACATATTCATAATTCCTATTTTTAATTTATGCTTAAAATTGAATTTAGAAATGAAATGAAATGAAATGAAATGAAATGAAATGAAATGAAATGAAAAATTTATTTATTACTTAAAAGAAATCACTTAACAAGTATTTTCCTATTGGCCCCAAACTAGGCAAGCCTGTATCTTGGGTACCAATTTCGGAGGGTTTCCCATGTAAACATTTCTTATGTTATGTTATGTTCGCATATTAATACAACGAAATATATTATTAACTTACAAACTAACAAAACCAATTTTTTTATAAGTGAAAAGAGAAAATAAAAGTAATTAAGTTACAAAACAAAAAAATAAAAAATAAAATTAAATACAAATTTAAATGAAAACAAGGTTGCCGCTAATTTTTGTAGGGTTTGGGTGAAAAAGTGCAGGGTGTGTAAATGTATGGATGTGTTTGGTGTAAGTGGGTGTGTGAATGCGGATGGGATGGTGAGTGAGTGATACGAATCTAAGAGCAAAAAGTATTTCCGTGCAGTTGCGATGAATTATTATTATTATTTTAACACGTTAATTACTTTTTCAGTTTCTTCCAGCGATAGTTTTAGAAGCCAGGATGTAACTGTATTTTTTACCTGTTTATTTGTCAGGTTTCTAATACTGCACTGTTTATTCACCTCGTTATACACGTGTGCATGCAAGAAAAAGGGGAGCCTTTGCGCATAAGCAGATTTTGTTGCGGGAGTCGGGACTCTGAAAACTCGTTTTATCTGTAAACTGCGCAAATCAAACCTTTTTGGAATTGCTCTGTGCGCCTTTGCTGTCACGTTTAAAATGTACAATTTCCGAACACTTAACAGAGATGTCTCCGAGTACAGATCTTCCGTCGGGTATCGGTAAGGTTTACGTAGCAAAGTTTTGAGAACTGCGCGTTGAGCTCTTTCGAGGATCAGTAGATGGGATTTAGCAGCTCCTCCCCATATGTTAATGCAGTATTGTATTAGCGACTGGCATAAAGCTATGTAAACAAGTTTCTTTACGTCAACTGGTGCACTATCACGTAACATTTTCATCACATAAATTTGCTTCCGTACACGTTTGGCAAGTTCCCCAATTTGTGATTTGAACCTTAGGTTTTGGTCGATGATAACACCTAAGTATTTTATTTCGTCGACTCTTTCTATTTGACTACACGAGCATTGACTGTCTCTGATACCAGAATTTGAGCACGAGTTCTCATGAATTTTTAGATCCCAAGAGGGTAATATTGTAGCTTGCGTTTTTGTAAAGGCTATATATTTTGTCTTCTTAACGTTTAGTGTGAGTAAGTTTGCATCGAGCCAGTTTGAAATCTTAACCATTCCCGCCTCTGCAGTCTTGTAAGCTTCTTTCCATTCGATCCCATGGAAAAGTATAGCGGTGTCGTCCGCATAGCAAATTAGTTCAGCATTTGAGATGGAAGTTTTAAAAATGTCATTCATGTATACGGTAAATAATGTTGGACCGAGTATACTACCCTGCGGGACCCCAAAACTAACTACCTGTTCGTCACTGAGTATATTACCCACTCTGACGCATTGCCGTCGGTTGCTCAAATAACTTCGAAACCAGTCGAGTGCTGTACCTCTTATTCCTGCTCTTTCGAGTTTTTTGAGAAGGATAGAAATAGAGATGGTGTCGAATGCCTTAGCGAGGTCCACGAACACCCCGATGCAACATTCGCGGTTATCCGTATGTTGTGCTACGATGTTTGTCAGAAGTTCGACTGCATCTGAGGTTGATTTTCTCTTTCTAAAACCAAATTGTCTATTCGATAGAAGCGAGTTCTTTTCTAAATATGTAACTAAGCGGTTATTCATTAGTTTCTCTAGAACCTTAGAGAATATGCAGAGCAGTGAAATAGGTCTGTAGTTGTCCGGTAAGTTCTTTGGTCCGGCTTTGTGGATTGGGGTTACTATAGCTACTTTCCAATACTCAGGGAAGACTCCAGTCGACATACTCAGATTGCATATGTGGGTAAATGGTTCTAAGATTGTGGTCCTTATCACTTTTATTAGTGACGGTTTTATTCTGTCTAGGCCAGGGGCACTATCGTGTTTTAGGTTTCCTATGATAGAGTTCACTTCAAACATATCTGTAGGCGTCGTGAACATCGAGGTAGCTGGCGAGGTGGCTGTATTTATATCGTCGGATAGCGCTTCTTCAGATGTTGAGAGCCGCGTCAAAATCCGCTCAGACAGATTCTTTCCCACTGAAGTGAAGTAGTTATTACAATAAGTTAGTGATTCCTGCATGGAGCTTTTAGCGTTCAATAGATCGGCAGAGTCACCTCCTTTTTGTCTCATCTCACATGTTTCTTTTATAGCAGACCACAATTTCCTGGTGTTTTGTTTGTTATCTTCTAAGATTTTTCTATTGTAGCATTCTTTCACTCTACGTATAACGTTTATGAAAAAGTTTCTGTACCTGGTGTACGACCGTTTAAGAATGTAATTGTTAGGGTCTTGCTTTAGCTGTCTGTGTAAGCTATCTCTGTGACGCATACATCTCATCAAGCCGGGAGTTATCCATGGCTTTAGGTTATACTTCGATCGACTGCATTTCACCAGTTGTGTGTGAGTATCAAAAACAGAACTGATTATGCCGTTAAAACAGTTCAGCGCTTCGTTTACGTCACCTTTATCAGTAACGATTGACCAGTCAACGTTACGAAGATCCTCAGCTAAACCCTCAAAGTCTGTCTTCAAGAATGTCCTTTTCTTTTTGTGTGGTTTTTTATTTGTTGTGTTCAGGCCGACCATCGCGAAATCATGATCTGTTACCGTGCATTTGGCAACCAACCCTAATGTGGAGCCATTGCCTCTGACGAAAATATGATCCAGGCAGCTGTTCCCCCTTGTAGGTTTGGTCACAGCGGGCAGAAGGTTGTGTTGTGCCATCAAACATTGGTACGCTATGTTGTCGGGGCTGGGGTTTGTAGTGAGTGTGTCAATATTCAGGTCTCCGAGCAGTACTACTCTAGATTTTTCTTTGAAACTACTTAAATTTGCGTCGAGAGATACTAAAAAATTTTCTAGATCGATTGTGGAAGGAGAGCGATATAAGCCTAGAATGTTGATGAAACCGTTAATACTTGCCAACAGGCAGTCAGCATCATTTATGTTAGGTTCCGTCACAGAAACTGTAAAGGTGTCCCGTATGTACATTAAAACACCACTTGCCTTGTTTTTGTGGCGAGTAGTATTAAAGGCGTTGTAACCATCAATATGTCTGATCACAGAGTTCTCGTGCAGCCAGCCCTCTGTAAGTACAATAACGTCATACTCTATGTCCAACCGTTTTAAAGCTATCAAAAAACTATCGAAATTGCGTTGTGCACTTCTAATGTTTACAGTAAGTAATTTGAAGTTATATTCGCAGTGAAGATATCCCTTACATAATTCGAGGTTATCAAGTAAGTGACATTCTATAGTTAGAGTTTTGTCAATGTTATCAAACGTTTCTAGGTTATCCACGAAGAAGAAAGCAGTTTAATGTATGTGGGGGTATGATCAATTCTGTCACTTATTTTAGATAACTGCGTTGTAGTAATGCTCTTTTGATAGTGTATCAGGATGCAGTTGAGGGTGGTGATGATGATAGATGAGGTTCTGTAATGATGTGTGTGAGGGTGTGTGTGTTGATGAAGAGTTTCCAGTGTTGCGTGATCACTAAAGTGTGTGTCAGCGGTAATTATAAAAGTGTACAATAAAAATACAAATTCAAACAAAATCAGTCGACAAATTATAAAAGTTACGTAAAAAGAATAACAAGGATAACAACATTTATTTGTACACCTAGTCGTCGGACTCAGTGAGTATTGCAGGTGACGTTGGTTGGTTGGAGCTGGTTGAGGAATGAGTTTTGGAGGCATCGTCGGAATCTGGTATGTCGGGGTCGAGAAGATGACTGACATCAGCCAGGCTACGGATTCGCATAAAGGGCATCCCCTCTGCTTTCCGGATGAAAATTTGTCCGTTACGGATCCAGCAAAACTTGTAGCCTTTTGCTTGCGCTTTTGTTCTTGCTTCACGAAAAAGCAGCCGGTTTTTCTTCGTCAGATGCTCGTTTATGTAAACTCTTCTTGGTGGCCCTTCTGCGATAATATCTTTGCAGTTTAGCGATTTTCTACATTTTGCAGCCTTTATAAGTTCGTCTCTTTTAGAACGTCGCATAAGTCGAATTATTATCGGTCGAGGCATTTTTGCGCTCATATCCCTGGCGACCTGTTTCTGAGCAGTACCAGTCCGAGCCACCCAGTCAATATCGTCTTCCTTAAGATTCACTCCGATTTTTGACGCGGTCAAAAGAATTGTGTGTTTCAGGTTTTCATTACTTGACTCAGCTAAGCCCATAATTTCTACTTCATTGCACATTCCCGCTTGCGCCTGTGCACTTAGTTCGGCTTGAAGCTGAGCGATAGTATCGTTCAGTTCCGATATTTGATTTTTTGTTTGGGTTTCCAGTGCGGACAGCTTTATTTCAGACTGAGTGATTCTATCTTCGATACTGTTGAGTCTATTTGTACTGATAGTTATTTCCGTAGTTAACTCGTTCAGCTGAGACTTTATTTGTGACATATCCTGTCGCATCAGACGAATCTCGTTGGTAAGTGCGTTTAGAGCACTTGAGTCACTCACAGGTGTCTGAATGGGTGATTTCAGTGTAGTACGCTGGGAACGAGGTAAAATGTTAACATTTAAGTTATCGTCCGGTGAAAAATGTATCGGTCTTACAGGAGTGTTCGAGTTGTCGCATTTTGGTATCTTTCCTCGGCAGGTGGGGCAAAGCCACTTGCGTGCAATATGTTTGTAGTCTTTTTGGGATATATTTACACATAGTAGATGGAAATCGCCATGGCAGTCAGTACATCTGATTGTTTCTGAATTTGACAGTGCTTTGAAACACCCGCGGCATGCGTGATCCATTTTTAAGACTTTAGAGTTACTCAGCTCGTTCATAATAATGATGCTTCAGAAATGACTACTGCAAAACTGGAACGTTTTTAATAGATACCGCTTTGTTGACACTAGATGGCGTTAGTGGACGGATAAAATGCTTATGAATGTATCGTAATTAGATATGGAACGCGCCAGCTGTCATCAGCGAGTGGGAGTCTCGGTGTTGTTTTAAAATATTAACGACTTCTGTTTTCACTGTTTTAACACACAATTTGAGATTTAGTCACTGTTTTTACAAATTTTGCACTTCATTTATGAGTTTTGGTCCTAGGTTACTCACTTCCACGACGTAATTATGGTTTTATTGCGTATTCGAGCCACTTTTATGTTTGTTTACAGTTTTATTGAAGAACACTGTGAGTCACACTATTTTGTCTGTTTTTGTGTTTCTGCGTTAGTTTTTCACTCTGCAAACGATGTCACTGAGCTATCAGGTGTTTATAAAGAAATTTCTGTAGTTAAAAGATGTTATACTGCACTTTATATAATAATAAACAAAGAATTAGCAAAGAGTTGAACTTGTCAGCTTGGCGATTACAGCGCCCTCCCTCCCTCCATTTAGGTATGTTATTTTTCGTGCTTTCTCTTCATTTCATACAAAAACAGAAAAATAACACCCAAATGAATTACCTTTTACAAACTATACTGAGTCAATTAAAGTTACTGACCCTATCCTATTAAAATAATTATAAATAAGATGTTAGTAAAACAATAACTGATGCATATAGTTTAAACACTCTGCAACAAATTGTTAAGTTGCTTTTAACTATTAAGTAATGTGATCTCTTTAACTAGTTATGTCAGTAATCAGCGCGTGAAGGTCGCCAGTTAAGGTAACTGTTGCAGTTAGCGTATAAGGTTTAACTGGACCATGGGGTCATTGTTCTTCATACTGTGACGAGTAATAAGGTCGTTATGGCAAAGAACGTTAAATAAGATCCTTTTTTTAGAAAATCTATTCGTGTACGTAAAGTTAGACTGCATTTTTTCAATTAATTCAAGATTCGAGTATTTTGAACGATAGCACTGAAGGAAGAACAAATTTACACAACATATTATTATAATATGCTAAATTCCTACAAAAATGACTACGATTTGATTACAACTCTACTTTTTCAATCATATTTTTTTAGAGATATCTGATAAAGTTTTAGAGCTATGGTCAATAAAGCTAGGCCTACAAAACATCGACTCTTTGGATTAACTTTCAAATTGATACATAATTTTATATACAAACAAACTATAAAACCACGATTACAGACAATTTTCTAGAATGACACGGATTATTGTCACAGCACAGTGCTCTACAAATAAGCGATTCCGCGTCCGGCCAGCTAATAACGTTACACCACAAGTGTCCCAACACTACGCATGATAGTGCGAATTAGTGTTGTAACGTATGTTTGTTCGTGTTACGTCCGCGACAGTTCGTAATTGTTACTCATCAGTTTTTTCATTGATATAACTACTTAAATATATTATGTGTTAGAATGATTTTAGATTGATTTTTGTACTGGTCGGTTGTGGTACTTATGATGCATTCTTTGTTTTATGTTACTTTCTTTTTGTAACAGTAAATAGGTAGCTTAAATCAAATTTAAGTTTAATGACTTCATCATCATCTTCTTGCCCTTATCCCATTTTACTTGGGGTCGGCGCAACATGTTTTTTTTTTAAGTTTAATAACTTAAGTCCAGAATAGCTAAAATTGTCTTTTGGTTATTTTTTATCATTTTTACCAAAAAACGAACTGTGTGGTATCAGGAAATTGACTAATTCTAAAATTCTGTGCGCCATTAAAAATTACTATTAACCTCAGACATTTGCCGAAAATCCTAAATCGAATACCTACGCAACCTGCTAAACCCTCACTCTCAAAAACAGCACAGCTAGCACAACAACCATACCTTGTGGCTCGAAACCTCTCTGACTGCTGGCTCCATACGAGATCTCCCGGGTCTTGCCATTCTCATCAACATATCCGTACTTCCCGGCCACATCACCGTTGGGATACTTGGTCTCGATCTTGAAGGAGCCATCAGCAGCTTCGTAACCATAGCTGTAGGACCCGTCGTCGTTCTGTCGGTTGATCTGCTTGAGGATAGGGACTGGTGTGGTGGTAGGCCCGTTCTGAGCCTCGCAGATGGTCAGCCAGGCTGCGCAGAGGATTAAAGTCTGGAAAGAGAGATTTGGATTGAGTACTTATTTCATGTATGATATCTAAAATCAAAATTAAGAGGTTTTTATTTCGAGTGGGCCTTTTCAAGCACTTTTATAACGTTACTGATTGTAGTTGTGCGGTTCCAAGATGTCATTCTTATGGAGAAGAACCGGCAAAAAATTCCAACGAAGTACGAAGTATTAAAAGTGCTCGAAAGGTAGTATTTTGATTTTGGAGTCAAGTCGAGGATCAATGCTAATTGGGGCACATTATTAATTGCAAATACAGTTGAATTAATATTATTTTTAAAAAATTACAACAGCAATAAACAGTCCTAACACTTCCCTAATATTACGAAATAGTATATTTCAATGCAGTGCTTTAAACAAGAATAAGCATTGAAATGTAAATGTACGCTTTAAAATCTGCTATTCAATTAGACCTGGCTAAACCAACCTACATAAACTAAACGCATAATAGTATCAAATGCTTAGAAAACCTTTAAAGCACAGCATTAAATTTTACATCCTTAACAAGCAAACGCCGATATTTCTAATAGTAAAATCCAAGATTAATATACGATACGATCTGATATTCTTGTCCAAGAAACGAGCCACATAACTAACGCAATTGCAAAACCGGACAAAAAATAACAGTTTCAATTTATCGTGAACAGCGCCCTTGATCTTGTAAAAGTATTGTGTAAAACAAGTTAAGGCAGTTCTACATTCGTTTAGTAACAGGTGTCATTAATGGCGGCACCATGCCATGACTATAGTTTGGCGTTTTGATCGAATCTTATGACATTCTTGTTTAGTTTGGATTTGAGAACAGGCAGAGCCTTTTGGTCTAGTGCTTACTGGCCCTGACTGCTGTACCTAGGTTCGGTCCCCACCCAGGACAAATGTTTGTGTGATGATCACGATTATTTGTTCTATGTGAGGGCGTAAATTATGTACAATTTTTATGTATTTGAAAGTATCTATGTATGTAACTATGTTTATCAGTCGTCTAGTACTCATAATACCTAAAAGTTCTGCTTAGTTTGATACTAGATGGCGTTGTATAACATCGTGGTATATTTATCTATTTAAAATGTATTTATGAATCTGTAACTCAATCTCTCGGCTTCCTATGGTGCAATTTTATAACCAACACCTATAACCTACCTTTAATATTAATTTTATTCTCTCGCAGTTATAATTTCCTAAACATACGCAATGTAAACCAGCCTTAACACGATATAATTGAACGTTTGTGTATATAATGTCGGTGTTGAGCACAATGATCGCTGTGTAAGTGAAAATTAAAGTGTTAACTACTGAGCAGTAGCTCTAATTACACTGGTTATGATTTACATCACCTTTAATTATGGTCATAGAAATTGGGTCGGTTTCGTAACTTGGACTCTGAGCATGGTGGTTTCGATGGCGTTTGTATTTTACATGTCATAGCCATCTTGTTATGGTTAATATTGAGTCATAGGTATATTCGATGTATTTTTGAATTGGAAAAGTAATGAAATTTAATTCGATTCAAGCGGTATTTAGTTAGGAAATGAGGCCTCTGAGTAACGTCATTATTTTGTGTATGACGACATTTTTCAATTACAATAAAATAAAAATTACAAACACTTTCAACTGTTAATTAAACTTTATGAGGCAATTCATTTTTTATTACTATTTTAATATGTTACTCTGAAATTTATTTTTTTCATAATTGTTTACCAACATACTGACCAACTGCATTACATTTACAGAAAAAAAATAACCGATTCTTTGTTTTTTTTTGTCTTAACAAAGCCTAGAATTTTCCATAAAGCAACCTTAGACCTACACAATCATACAAATTCCTTGTATATTTACAATGAAACGAGAACTGAGAGAATGGCCTAAGTTAGCCTTGTGGTCAACCAACACGCAACTCGGTACATATCTAGTGCATTAATATATTACCTGTGGGCCTACAAACGCTTAAAGTTACATTATTACAGTTGTGGAAAAGAGATGCCATTATACACTTTGTATTGCGCTGTCTCTCTTCCACACTCGCGATTAATCTACTTTAAGAGTTAGTGGTAGTTTGTGTGGTTTACTCGACGGAATTCACAGATCAGTAATAAAAAATGAGGAAAGAGCTATTTGTTAAGGCCAGTGAGTCATTTTTAAGTTTTGTTGCAGAAATAAATGGTTCGGTTAATTGATACCGGATCTGTCTGTGACGCTGAGCTGCAAATTTAATACACAAATTGTATCTACACTAGCCGTTGACCACGATTTCGTCCGCCCAAAATTAAATGGCAATTATAGCTGAAAAAACGTTACCCCCGCCTGACGCAGTCGCATAAAAAGTAGCCTATGTGTCAGCCAGGGTGTCAGGTAACTCCAAACCAAATTTCATCAAAATTGTTCTAGCAGCTTGAACATGAAAAAGCAAAGAACATCCATCCATATTTACAAACTTTCGCGTTTATAATATTAGTAGATTAAAAGTAAATTGTTATTTACGAGTATTGCTCAACTTAATGATGTGCATACTAGCTGAAAATCCCCGAGTTACTTTGTTCTTATATGAACGTTATAAAAAGGTTACGCTCACTGATCGTAAAGGAAACGATTTTTCTTTGTAATAAATGTAGTAAGTATACCTATTCAATATTAAATATACTTCATACAGATTCAATCAAAATACTTAAACGTAATTAATGACTTTGCATACTGTGATATAAAAAGTAAAGTAAAAAGACCAACGTTTTGTCCTATCATGCTTTAGTAATAGTCTGTGTGACACTTATTAGATATTGAATACTGATACACGGGTGGTTAGCAAAAACTGTGTCACATTGTAAACCACAGCATCCTGCATCTACTAATAAACAGTACTGAAAAATATACTTACAATATGTATACTAGAATTTATATAAAATGTGTTTTATTTTCTTGCAATTATAAATTAATTTCTAAAACCTTTTTTGCAGAGCAGTCTTAAAAAAATACGGTCGGGATTTTCTTTTTCTAATTTATAGTATAGTAACGAAAAACGGCATCCGATGTCAATACCAAATCATAACCAAAACGTTTTTATTTCGAGTAGGCCTTCTCAGGCACTTTCAAAACGGTACTGACTCTAGTTGCGCGGTTCCAAAATGACATTCTCATGGAGAAGAACCGGTAAGAAACTCCATAAGACACTCAATATAACAAATAATTAAAATTAAGCACTATTACGAACTCGTGGTCCCTGGAATCTTGTTACATTTTCTCGATTAATTAGACAAGGCCAACGAGTCGACATCGTATTAGATTTATTTATCGACAGGAAATCGGTTTCAATTTGAGTTCCCTTTGAGGAAGTATCAAAAACGATTACATCAAAAAGAGGTTCTTGCTGTTTATCTTTGATAACATAAAAAGACAGAGCAATTAGGTAATATTAACCAAGTCAACTCTTGAATTTATAGCATTTTATTTGAATAAAATTTGTACATCCACTGACAAATCTTTTGATATAGTTAGTCGAACTAGTTTTTGTTATAGTCATTAAATATTTTAGATTCTTGGTAAATATGAAAAACTGTCTCCAGTCTAAAAGACCTAACTTTTTTGCACAGCCTGTGTGTGCCCATGTCTGGGCTACAGCAACCTTTTAAAGGAAAACAAACAAAAATAGCATATACACGGTCACATGAGAAACCTTCTTCTTTATTGAAGTGGGTTAAAAACAGTTGCAGCTCTGAAAAAGTGACAGCTCTTTTTATGGCGCAGAGCGGCTTCCCTCTTCCAGAACTGCAAAAAATCTGTTTAAAAAATATCGGCAGGCGTTCAGGAAAAGACCGGTATTGATAGACTTAATTACCGCCGAGAAAATCAGAGAAAACTCAAGCTCACCCAGCAATTATGCAAAATAACCTAACAACCACCTCTTAAACGAAATCCATCGCAGTTGTGTAAATGAGATAGTGCTCTACACAGCGTAGAGCGTCGTCTCTCTTCTTACAGTCAACCAGTCTTACGATATTTAAGAGAGTAACTGGTAAGTCCTAAGGTACTTGTCAAACAAGTCAGGTAGTACAGACATTAGGTGCGTAACAATTTTAATAGAGTTAGCTTATGTAAGAATTAGGGCAACCTTCGCTTCCTACTGCGAAGGCTCTGTTTACTGTTTACTAATACGCGATTAATATGCATATACCGTACCGGAAAAATGGATCAGAATATCAGGAAATAGTCTAGTAGACTGAGTTGAAAATATACGTGATTGTAATATGTTCTTTTTTTTTAACGACTCCCGCTCTAAGGGATTTAATACTTGTATCGCGGGAGGTTTCACATCACAGACAATCAATTCACATGCATAGAGACACCCAGACTAAGAACTAGCTTTTGTAGATCGCACAAATTCTTGTTCTACGCGGGGGTCGAACCCGCGACACGTCGCGCACAGTGGTAATTGGCCTGATGATTATTCCGCTCAGCTATCCGTGCAGTCAATATAATGTTATGTAGTTATTCCTTTTGGTGTGGTAAGACGGGGAAACCTCATGGGCAACCCCTTCCTCGGGGGAGGAAATGTGTGTGAGACTCTTACTGACTAAACTAGAATCGTCATGCAACGTCTCCCGCATTTGATCGATACGCGCCATTGTTTTGCGATTCATCATGAAACCTAATAATAATTAATTTACATATATCAAAATTTTGTTTTGTAGATTAATTTGTAATGATTGTTAGCATGTAAGCTGAAATCTAAAAGGATAAAGAAAAGATATGACTATCTCGATTGTATGAATCAGAAAAATATAAATAGCATTTTGACGTAAGGCTTAAATGTTTCATAATGTTATGCAACATTTAAAATATCTCTTAACAACAAAAAAAACACATCAATCTTCTTTAGTCCTCTGTAATACTATGCCATACTGCTTACCTATTTAAATTACTGATAGAGCAATCTACTTCTCGATATCGATAGAGTTTTATGAACAATCCCAGCATTATCAAACGCCTATGATGACATGATCAAGTAACAAATATTATGTCCTCATTAATTCTGATATAATTATTCCATGTTCCATACCTGCCTAAGAATGTGGTCCTAGGCAGGCAAATGATATACAAGTTTATAAGGGCGTGCACACACTAACAAACTGTAGATAAATGTCAATTGCATGTAATATCCAATGACTGTAAATTACAATTGTCCCATTATTGCTTAACTTATGCAACCTCATCGCTTATCTATCGCTGTTGTTGTTTCAACATAAGAGATTGTTATCTTAATTATTTTCTTTTTTCAAACTGGTGATTTTTAATCCATAATTATTGAGATAATTATGAAACTGGTTTGTGATATCTTGCACGTATCTTGCTTATAGCTGATATGCTAAATTCTTCGAATCATTAAATGTAATAAATATAAGTAGCTAACTGACGCACTTGGAGACAAGATAATAGTAAATATGCTAAAAGGATTATTTATTACCGATTTACGTAATTCAACTCCCTTCTCTTCTTACTTTATCAAAACTAATAATACTCCTATCTTACGAACTAAAATAAACTTCAAAATTTATTTTTAAACTAGTTTTATCAAAAGTTAATTTATTAAGCAACCAAGATATTTATTTATACTGGTCGTGGGTTCGATTCCCACCCAGGACAAATGTTTTTGTGAAGAGCACGATAATTTGTTCTGTGTCTGGGTGTAATTTATCTATAATGTGTACGTATTTAGAAGTACATAAGTATGTTTATCAGTTATCTATTACTCATAATTCAAGCTCTGATTAGTTTGATACTAGATGGCGTTGTGTGACAGTCGTAGTATTTATTTATATCACTACACCAAAAAATCCCAAAACCATTTCACGAACGCTCTTCGGCTATCTTCGGCACCAATCGTTTTTACACACACATACATACATTATAAGCGTATTACAATAGCAGCCTGTCACTACCACATTTACATAAGTCATACGGTCTGACCGCGTCCTAATTCCGTTCGAAACTGTTCTAAGGTCATTTTTTACATCACATTGATCAGGTACTTAATTAAACCTTGCAAGGTAAGTGTAGGCTCCAATAATTAGGTATTGCGACGATATTATGACACTTTGGAGTCGTAAAAAGTTGTTCATTGCCATTTCTTTTGATAGACGATGTTATAAATGAAATGACAATGTTACTCGTTTGCTTACTTACGACAACAGATATTAGATAAATAGATAGAATATTTTTTATTGCATATAAGAAACAGATTTGACAAACGTAAAAGTTACATGGTGCCACAATGGGCGGTCTTATCGCTAAGAGCGATCGCTTACAGACAACCATGGGATGGACTTGGTACTGAAGGGGTCACATCAGTTAAACAATTACATTTATTTTCTAACTAAATTATTCATTTAGCGTACGTTGCTCAAATGCATATATTGCAAACACCTAAATGTTGAGTCTTTATAGAAATTGCTTTCCAAACTTTTATCACATAATTTTTACATCAAGTTAATGGTTTCCTAAATCGCAAGTGACACTCATTTAAACAATAATCTTGTTAATAACTTGTATTTAATACCACCAATTAATTGAACACATTTAATCCGTATTAAGCCTGCATTAAGACTCAGTAATAACTATTCACTGAGACTGGCTTTGTTCAAATTCGATTACTTTGACGCAACAACAAATTGGTAGATTGTTTAAAGATATAAGCAGACATATTGGTTAATAACTAGGAAATGTTGCATTCCCAAACACGAATTGCAAACTCGTTTTTGGAGTAAAAGTGATTGCGTAAAATTGATGTCTGAAATCTTTCATTCGAACGATAATTTGCATTAGATCCGGTTTTAGGAAACTATCCCGGTCTACTGGAAATCTAGATTCTATAAAAGACGGAGGATTCTAGCAAAAGCAAGCTGTTTTTAGTTAAATGCTTTGATCGTCACGCCCTTCAGATTATTCGAAAAGTGTCTACAGAAGCAACACTAAAAGTTCTGTTTTAAAACAATAACCGCATTATCATTTTCAAAGGCACAACACAAACAATTGCCTACCTAATTATCTAATATTCCAAGACAAAAGCGCCATAATTGAGCTGTAACAGAACAATGCTTCTAACACCTAATAACATGCGTAAAAACAATTTCACAGTTACAGTCATACTCAGAATAAAGGCACAATTGCATATTGTACCTTTTTGCTACAGAAAACAGAAGAATAACCTCAAAAGTCATTGTCAAACAACTGTCAACTGTCAATTGTCATTGTCATACAAACAGTTGGAATTTGAACTTGATTTTCAACAAAAGTAAGGTATTGTTTGGTGAACAAGAATTGCGTAAGACGAAGTATGTTGTATTACATTACAGTTGTGTGCGAGTCTGGAATATTGATGGACTGGCATTCGGAATAGTAATGAATTGTTGAAGCCTAGATTTTGAGGTTAGGGACTTGGGTTTCGAAATTCAATGCGGATTGAAGTCTCTTTGGCAACTACCACATGGATATGAAGGTGTTGGCAAGCGAGTGATCCTTGTTCCTATTTTCCTTTGAATGTTCTTGACCGATATTTAACCTTTTCTTAGGTAAAAATGTGTTTTCGAATTTTAGATTTTTAGATAGCTACCAGTCTTAATAAATGTGTGACAATTCGATTTATTGTTTTATTACGGCGTTCTGCGTTCATCATGCAGAATTATTTTTATAAATAAAGTTAATGATGTCAAATTTTGGGTATATCGTATAGCTATATTAATTCATATCTCTGATAACAATGACAATAACAAACAATGGAAATTTTATACATCTTGACCGGAAGAATAAAATACATGGAAAGTTTATACAATAATATAGATATAGATAACACAAAATCAAAACAAATTAATCTGATAATAAAATAAATAGACCAGTGTAAGTGAAACGTTGCTACTTGGTAGTGTGTTGTCTCTCTTCCACACTGACATTGCTACTTTGTGAAATGACTAGCTGTGGCTCGTGACTTCTATCACGTGAATGTCGGTTATAACGGCAAAAACATTACCCCTCTAAGACAAAGTTGGTTTTAAAGTGGCCTTTGTGTCAATCTAGGGTATAATTTAGTTAACTCCATAACAAATTTTATCAAAATTGATGAAGCCGTTATAGCACGAAAGAGTAACAAACATCCATCCATCCATCGATCTATCCATCGATCTGTCCGTCGATCTATCCATCGATCTGTCCGTCGATCTGTCCATCGATCTGTCCGTCAACTTATCCATTGCTCTATCCATCCATACGTCTATACGTCCACCCAACCTTACTTACAACCTCTCGCGTTTATAATAATAGTAGAATACCACAGGCTCAGATTGACAAATATCATGAAACTTTTCTTAGTAATTCACTTCAGTACCTATTCAATTTAGTTTTCGTGTTGCAAGACATTTAAGCTTTGTACAATGCAATTATTGTAATTAATGTTGGCTCCGTTTTTACTTCCTATTAAAGGCAAATATCATTCTTAGTTCTGAGTCAGTTCAGCACCTTCTATATACCAAGGTTGGACATTAAATGTTTTTCCTCTAAAGGTTGGCTCAAACCAAATCGTATTAAAATGATTACAGATTGTGGAAGTGGGTAATGTTAATTATGTTAGTAAGGTTTTGTTGCTTTTTGTAAATTATTTACTAGACAGAGACACCTTAATTGTTTTAAGTCCTTTTTAGTATTCATTTCTAGGTTTTCCTTATTTATTGGTAATGACTCCCATTTTCTGCCGAAGGCCAAAATTATAAATTTATTATTTGTTGCCACTATAAATTTGTTTTACATTATTTACAATTTAAGTTAGATTTAAACTTTTCTACACTAACTTTCCTTCATAATGACATAAATTATTTTGTTGGAAGATCGCAGCGACCAATTTACATCCCTTCAACTATCTTTTGTAATTGGATTCAATCAAAAATTAAAACGAATTTATAAAAATTAGACCACAATGTAGCACTTTTGAATCGTCAAAATAATGTAAACAGCTCCTCATCGCCCACCTTTCATAGCTTCTTATGTTTTTACTGTGGTTGAAGAAAATACAAAAACAAGTTCCTCTAATTTGCCAAAATACCTGAAGACAGAGTAAACAATTTTTCCTCAGCTATAAGAACCCCATTACCGACTTGTTATTGCACAAGCTTCGGAATGTGGAGTACAAAGTAGGTGGGCGCGGCCGTTGCACCACCTCTATCAACTACCATAGGAGTTAAGTCGATCGCTCGACGGGGAAATAGCCTGTTTCGTACACAGATTGAATAATTACAATGAAGTATAGCTTTCGTTTGCAATTGGTTGTAATGTTGATGCTTTTGACAGTTACGTCTTGGGGTCAATAGAATAGCATTACAAGGCAGCTTCTGGTTAAGAGTTCACAGTAAGCCAGCTTCCAAGCTTACGTGCTTACTGTGAAATCTTAAGCTGTTTAAGCTAAACGGATACCGCAGTGGAAGACGCCGCTACGCAAAGTGTGGAGCCTTCCGACTTCTATCATGACAAGAGTCCTTAATTAATAGTTCATAGTGCTAGTACCGACTGAAAGAGAATTTTAGGGTAATTAATTGAACGAGCAAAAATGCAAAGGCACCGATAAAATGAGTGTATTTGCAATTTACAGTTCTGAAATTGTTAGAAATATAATTGCAGAAATTGTTACAGTTTATTTTGTTGACTGATAAATAATCCATAAAAATATAGGGCAGGGGCAAATGTTGTGATATTTTAATAATAAGGTGTTTAAATAGTTTTGCACGTAAACACATTGACTAACATACAGTTCAAAATTTGCCAACACGACACTCAAACATAAATTACAACATTTTAATTAAAATGCGGAATGAATGTGGTTTCCTAATTTATTATTTTTACGACTATGTCTCCAGGCTGAACACAGATGATCGGAATATGCGTAACTATAACTAACAGACATCACTGCCGGTGGCCATATTGCTAAATGACGTATGAAGTATTAGTAACTTGTCACGGTCATAGCAATCAATTCTGTCGACTGCCCTAAAGATGTAAAGATTTTAAAGAATTTCATATCTATCTTGGTGTTCTATGTGTTTATTTCAAGAATGCTGCTGTAATACCTGAGTATCTACTAATTGGGTTAGTTTTAATTATAACCTGAACGTTTCGCATATTATTATTTTTTTTCCTAGCCTATTGTGTCCCACAGCTGAGCAAAGTCCTCCCCCAAATCCTTTCACGTCATTCTATCCTGCGCCACATCGAATCAGTCCCCGCGATGTACGATCAAGTCATCCGGCCACCACTTCTGGGCTGGTAAATTGCTATAGATAAATATAGTATAGATAACTTGTAACACCTTAACGATAGGGGTCAGTTCTAGTGTTCTTCGTGTTTCAGGATCACCCGACTAGTTATGGACCGGATTCCTTAAACATGAGTTGGCACAACAGTGTCGCAAATCCTTCTTCCATCTTAGATCCGTTACTTGATGGATAATGTCTAATATTTTGGATAAGTAAAGCCCTCTCCCGGTGAAATAGGTTTGTTAAGATCAAATAAGCAACAGTCAATTCAATTACGGTAGGTATATAGATGAATACGGCAAAACTGAAAGCCGATTCATCATTATCTTCCTGTAATTATCCTATTTTACTTAGGGTCGTTGCAACACGTTTTTTTTTCACTAATCATAAGAAAAAAAAATACTTATCTCCCAGCTTTATTACATTAACCAGACAGTTTAATAACAATCAATGAATGAGACATATTTTCAATTGATCCTTATGGACGGAATGCGAGCACATTTTTTCCTGCCTCACTATTTACGGAAGCAACGACCTAACTTCAACGACCTTCACCAGTAACAAAGAGCTCTAAGAAAAAAATCTACAGAAATAGAGCATACGTATATTGCGTCATCCATTGCGCGTCGGACACTAATGGACGTGTACAAGTTAGGTACTAAACATGACATGTATTACAGCGTGAGAAATTCACATAAGTGTGCAATGAATATGATGTTAATGCGATGGTGATTACAATTTGATCATATACACCTGATAATTTGCATCATCGTTTAGTATGCACAGAAATGTATGTGAAGTAAAATGTTATTAAGAGTTAAATAACTTTATAAAGTTTGTTGCTCATCGAAATGATAAATTTCGAGTAAGTAAGTTGGTAGAAACCAAAACAGAACATTAAAATATTTTATCCTGCACCATTTATGTACAACTCACATGATAGAAATATTAAATACCCCTGCTTCTCGGAATCTTGAAGATTTTTTTATGATGTTTAAATTCAAAGTGGTCAAATTACCTAAATATCAAAAAACGCCTTAAGATGATGCAAGAATTCATATTTAAACACTAACCGACACTCAAAAATATAAAAATCGTGGAAAAAATAAACTTAAGTTGGTTTATTGCTAAAACACAATCTCAACGAAACCTTTTCATATCAGTAAAAACGAGGTACTCTACGATTTCAGCATAATGGCTTTATAATTTGCGCATAGCGCCGGCTGGACGCACTTCATCCTAGATAGTTGTTTACATAGACACAAGAAATTCATCAAAATAACATTACACACAAACAACTTATCCATTAACTTAATCATGTCCAATACTTGGCTCTATGATGGATTGCTTGGCAAAATAAACAAAGTAAATGCGTTATTTTCTCACTAAACCATATAATAACCACTATACCTAACATTTCACGACTTATTACGTACAATTACGAGACAATACGCACTGTTCACAATCACTATAAAAAATGGTCTTGAAACACTAAGTCAATGCAAAACCTTTAAGTAAAATAAAAAGAAAATTTAAAAGTTGAACGTCAAGTAAACGTCAAAATTTCCCGCCAAATTTTACTTTTTAAAAAAGGTTCCGCTAAAAAGTTTAGACTCACCTTTAATAAAAACATGGCTGCTTGTCAAATTTCTCGCGTTTCGCGCCGGCAATGGCGTACGATCACTACACAAGTCTGCCGCCTTCCACACGGCCACTTGTATTTATAATGTCGCAGTTGCCACAGTGGTTGGTCCGATATTGTTATTCTGTGCAGAGCCTTAACGTAACACCCTCGATGGCCAGTTATGTTTTCGTTGACACATTTTATAATGATTCATGAAGGAGCATTGGTTATTCAATCTAGTTTTTGTGTGTAAATGAGTGTAACATGCCAATATGTCTGTCTGTTTATCGCAATAAAGAAAGCATTAATTAACGCGATTAATTTGTGTAATAAATTATTGTGCGTCTTTGTTTTACGGTCAAGATTGTAGAACGAACTAGCCAACAATAGTTATGCGTAGTATAAATTAATTTTAAGTGAATTTATGAGCGTGAAACATATTACATCAAGAGGTTACAGCCTAATTAACCTAGTTAGCAATTATACCTAAAGCATAATCAAATTAACGTTTTGTTGTAATGAAAAACAAAAGTGAAAATTCATCATAGGATTTAAAATCCTATGACGAATTTTCACTTTTGTTTTGGTTGGCAAAAATGGGCTCTTATGACAAAATTTCCCCTTTTTCTTATACAAAGTTGTGTGCTTAGAGCCTACTTATCAAGAAACTTAAGAAAGATATCATTGTAGCCTTATTTTTTTTGAATGAGATAAATACAAAGGTAAATATCACGATACAGAGTTGATTGATTTAAAGACAAAATAGTAGGCAATAATATGTAAGAGAGAATGTTAGCAGCGTGACCAGCGTAACAAATTTTCTCGGTTAGATTTTCCTTTAAAAGCGCCACGTTAATTCCACATTCGTTTGCCGAACTGGGTCAAAGCTAAAGGTTGTGTGCGAATTGCGTATATAACCTTCAAAACACCTAAAATAGATTAAAGTATGGACAAAACGCAAACAATATCCAATTCAACTTTAATTATTACAAAACAATAGCAAAAGCAGCAAAGAATGCACAAAATTTGAAATCTTATATATAAAATTCCCGTGTCACAATGTTAGTTGCCGTACTCCTCCTAAGCGGCTTTACCGATTTTTACCAAATTTTGATATGCGAATTCAGTAGGTCTGAGAATCGGCCAACATCTATTCTTCATATCTTTTTTTTCGCGAACGAAGTTGCGGGCAACAACTAGTTGATATCTAAAATTTTCACTGCCATTTGTTGACGCTCTGTTTTTGCAAGATACATTATACGGTTGCCTTGCTGTTCTGTATTAATCTTCTGTCATAAACGGAAAGGTCAATGCTGATGAGAATAATGAACAAAAAAACTTACTTTAGTTCTATGAAAAATTAAGCATATCAATGTAAGTCATTTACAAAAAGTAGACACAAAAAGATAGCAATACACATTAGTTTGATACAATTTCATTTGATGTCTTTGATACACAAAAAGCTTTTAAGGTAGTTTGAAGCTGTGATAGCCTAGTGATAAGACCGCAGCAGGACTGCCAAGCAATGGTCTCGAGTTCAATCCTCACGGCGCGCACAGCATTTTCGAATGTTGTGATATTAAATACAGATTCTTACATGTTTTCGAAAGTATTGGTACTCTTTGTAAATCGGTTTAAGCTAACTGGAGACCACTTCCATGTTTCGGAAAGCACATAAAAATATGGGTCCTGCATCTGATCTTTCTCCGGTCGTGTCGGATTGCCGTCCCACTGGGCTACGAGAGTAAAGAATAGAGAGAACTTGTTCAAATGAAAACCTAACTAATAATATTTTATGCATGAAGTTCTACACTCAGTACATACCTAATATTTAAAAATGTGTATTGAAGTAAAGAAATGCGTTGTTTAATAAAACATGCTAAATAAGAAATGTATGATCGCAATTTCTATTTATAATCAAAGCTATTTAGAACAGCCTACGCGATACGCACCATGCGATGACGTAGTCTCAGTGTTTATAGATCAATTCATAAGGTGTGTTGAATTACGTATGTATCATAGTCACTATTACAGAAAGTTTTTACAAGAAGTATGACTTTATATAGGGTACTATTGAAATAGAGTCCGGATTTTGAGGATAGTCGTAATTTTTAAATATTTTGTGCTTATCTTGTTATGTAGATTAAAAATACATAGAAGAATAAGATATATAGGTATATAAAATGCCTTAACATTCACACGACCCCATCTAGTCTCAAATTAAGTATACGAGAGTAACTTGTGTTATGAGCACTAGACAACTGATGAACATCCTTATAAACCTATTTCCAAATTCATACATATTATTATAGATAAATTACACCCAGACACGAAACAAAATTATTTATGTGATCTTGCTCAAACTTTTGTCTTAAACAGGAATCGATCCCACGACCAACAGGACCGTCAAAGAAATAATATGTAACCATAATATTTGATAACAAAAAAAAATACGTCATTAATGTTCCTATATGAAAATCGTTATTGTGCTATTGCGCAATTATTTTAAATTTAATACGATGTCAAGCCTAACTCATACAAACAATATTTGAATACTGACATACCTACATAACAACGGTGACCGAATATCAAATCGAGAGCCGCCATTAACTTACCATTCAAAATTCGTTTATTATTACGAAACTATCATTATTATTTGTGCTAGCGTTTGGCCCTTCTGTTATAGCAGGTAGCCCGCAGCTCTTTAGCCACTTTAAACTATATCAGACATAAAGGTTATTTTGTTACTATTATAATTATTTTTAAGAGATACGGATAAGGCCGTATTTAAGCTAAACTTATAGCCGAAAGTAGGCTGATGGTGACCCCTGACGCAGTATAATCATAAATACAGTGTGATATCTTCATATAAATGAGCGCACGTGAGTTATACCTACAGTGGCACAATGCAGTCGCGAGGGTGTTGCTTTGGCGAATGGACGGAGTATTGTTGATGAAATTAAAATGCTGTCAGTGAGCAGCCCTATCGTTGTTACGTACCGCGCGGTTATAGGCGTTTAGTCGTTGGAAAGGGCCAAGTTAAACTACTGTATGTTTGAGTACTGTGCTCCCATTATAAACGTGAAATTAAACGGTAGTTTTTAGTAACCATTTTGTCGGTTAGGTGTCAACGAAAAAGTGAATCTGAAGAATACGGAAATACACGTAACGCTACGTAATCTATCATAGATTACGTTTGAGAACCTACGTATAAGTTTGGTTTGGACACGGTCTAGAGGTGTAAACTAAACCTTTTTTTGTATTCCAGTGAAAATTCTCATGGACTGTCCCTCGTCAGGGGGTTGACGGGGGTGTGTGCCGGACTTTTACCCGTAATACCACTGTCCTCTTTTATTAAGGGCTTCGTCATACTGCAAACCTTTTTATCAACCAAAAGTTAAACTATTTCGGGTTTAAATAGGATTACTAGAAAATTGTTTCAGACTAGTCGACCACTTGCTTGTCTGGTGTGCTCAACCAAAACCGACTGTACCATTGCGAAATGTAAAAATGCAAGTCTGTCTGCCAGCTAATCTGAGATATGACTAAGACTTTATCTGAGCTATTTCGGGATTTGGCTTACCTGCCCTTCTGCTGCAGAATGTCATAATCAATCTGACAATTGCATTGGGCCAGCGTTAGCGCGTTCGACCGATAAAAAAAAACACAAGTATAGTAAATAAAATACAAGTGCCCCTAAAACTGATGACTTTAAACCATCCTATATTTAAATGATCCTCTAAAATATACCATCTGGGTTATTTTTAACCAGTAGCCATTCTAGTAGCAATAATATTATACGGTTCCAACTTCCTACATATTAAATTAATACACAAACTAATTGCTTTTTGGCAATTTAATTAATAAATGTTTTATTGCCTCCACTAATACACACGAAATCAAGTAATTTAAAGCTTTTTGTGGAACGATATTGACATTGAAATAAATAAGTAAATTTCTAAGAGTTCCAACTGTTCTAACAAGCAACTGTAAGTGTTCATAAATAAATTGGGTTTTCAATACAAAATTATTTTTAAAAGACGTCACACATATTTTTCGGTTGTAAACTTAATTTCTTAGAGACATTTGCGTAGCATCATGCACAGAACCTGAAATATTTTTATCTTATCACGTTAAATATTGCAGATTGTTATATTTTCAATATAAAAACAGGAATCAATCTTCATGCATATTTAGGAAGTACATACGAAGACATATCAATAACATTAAGATACAAATAAGTAGGACCCTTGAAGCCTCCGCAACATATTCTAGACGCGGAGCAAGGCCAAGTACGACCAGTCCCTCTACAAGTATGTAGGCTAGGAGCCCGTGGACATTGTATCAAGTTTGTCGTAAAATAATAGCAGGTCATATATTTTTTTTCGATACAGCGAATAAATGTGTTATTATGCCATAAATGATATACCACAAAAATAATCAGAATGATTTTATTTTAGTAAGCTTTCCAAAAAAAGATGTAGATTGATTACATATTAATTAGTCTAATATAAAATGACTTATTAAGCATGGGGGAAAAATTCTGCCACGCTATTTTGTGTGTTGCATTCTGTTCCTTCAAAGAAAAATATTATATCCTTTTTTTTCTTTTGCTGATCGTCTTTTCTAGACTATAAAACACACCAACATATGGAATGCTACTAAAGAATTGAGTATTGAGTCTTAAAATGAGCTTTCAGTATTTTTTTCGTGGCATGAAACCCTCAATGTGGATAGGTGACAGACAAACAATTATTTTTATATAAATATCATTTTAAATACGCTTATGCGTCAATCTTATTTAATATATTTAATGAGGAAATCAGATTATATCGATAAGATAATTAAATAATTATGCTTCACGTTAGTATAATTATCAGAATGAAAAATCAGTAATCCAAAGACCGACCTCGGAATCTGTGGTCAAAGTTCAAAATATGTAATACTGGCTTTCAAACACGGTTTAGTTTCCCTTAGATATTGATTACTTCACAAAAAAAAACATTCACGATAGTAAAACAAACAATCCAGAACGAATTTTAATGATAGTTAAAACATCACTGAAAAAGAGGTAAAAAAAATCAAGAAACTGTGTAAAAAATAGTAAAGATACTTCAGATAAAATTAATTGCAGACACCAAGCTCTGCGCCTACAAACTCGTCCGACATCGCAAGTGATCGTAATGTATGCGCACGCGCAAGGAGACAGATTTCATCTCCTGCGCATTCCAGTGACAACCATATTTGTATAGGTAATGCGTTTATCAGGACACGTGGAATTTCTTTGTGACGTAGTTTACTTTCACTTTTATATGAAGGGCTTTTTATATAATGTTTTTTATTTTACTACATTGCAAAGACATTGGAGGTCACAGGCTTTCCAGGCCACATTCATAGGTAGAATTGAAATTATTAAGTTCATTATTTATTCTGATTTTGATAGTCGTGATAATGATTTTTTTATCTTTTCCCTGGATATTGGTTTTGATCTAATCAGTTGCGGGTGGGGCAAGTAAAAACTAATGTAAGTACTTGATTTTTAAAAAAGTTTAAGGTTCTTGCTACTGAATATAAAGGCTGTACGTGCGTAAGTTGTATATTATTATGTAAATACAGAATTGAAAATAAAGACGCTGGTAAATATAACCAAGCAGGTGTTTTACCTCGTGTTGCTTGCCTATGTCTTACACAGGCAAAAACACTACGAAAAATAGGCAAATCAATGAAAAATAGTCTAGAACATTAGATAAAAAACTATAGCTATATGGGTATCAAACAAAAGGTAAAAAAAAATACCTTTTTTATAAAATATACTATATTCGTATTAGTGCCTTTCCACAAATTGTCAAATAACGTACCTTTTATATATATCGAGATTCTATCGTAAGAGAGAATCAGATACGCCTAAAAATAATTAACTGATTTTCATAGACAGGTTTCCTGTTTACATCAATATTTATCACACTCAAGTTAATTAGAATGTCACATCTTTCATTATCATTGATTGAGGGTGTGTTAAAACGAATTATAACCAGAAAAATCTATTTACATCATTTTGCTTTATCTTAATAATCCTTATTACTTTAATACGGCAGTTACATGTTCAATACGTTCATATCTTATTATCATAACAATTTTTTGATTATAACAATTGAGGATTGATGACAAATTGGCTTTAATCCAGATTGACACACCTCTACAGTACAAACAACCCTGCAGAGGTTTACGTCAAACGAATAATTTGACTGCACGGCTAGCCGAGTGGTATAGGTTACCACATCAATTACCAGTGTGCGCAACGTGTCGCGGGTTCGCTCCCCGCGTAGGACAAGAATTTGTGCGTTCCACAAATGCTTGTTCTGAGTGTCTCTGTGCATGTGCACTGAATGTCTGTGAAACCCCCCGCGATACAAGGATTAAATTCCTTAGTGCGGGAGTCATTAAAAAACTCTTACAGTGCTGCAAGGATCTTTTGGCGCATAGGATCATACATTTTGAGAGACTGTTGAGTCGATTCTTGTTGCTTTATATTCACGTACTTTAAGAAATGATAAAAAATAGGCAAATGACTAAAGCAGTAATAGTCGTCCTCTTAAGCATTGTAAGCTATGTCGGAGTCAGCTTGCGGTCTGGCGGTTCAACTCTCCCTTGATCCTTTTATTTCAGGTTTAATATATTTTACTGGGTAGGCAACAGTCTCCCATAGTATTACTGAACTTAAAAATGTTCCTAAAAAGCCTAACCCTGACAAGAAAAAGTCTAGAGGTCAATTTAAATCCACACTTCTCTAACCCATACTTATACCGCGTGATGTTTTTATATAATATGTGAAATCATCAACATGGTCTAATATTAGTTGATGAACACATAATGGACAATGAACCTTCTATTTAATACATAATAAATAGCAAATTTGTGATTGTAATCAAGAATTAAGGCTACCGGAGTAGATAGTTTATACGTCACATGTTATGATAGCGTGATGTGTGGTGTCATGTGCCAAAGACATGATCAATGGCCTAAGTTTGTAATCGAATTGAATAAAAAAAAATCCTGACTAATTAGTCATAAAAGTAAATGGCTTCGTATAGCTATCGTATTCCGTTTTTGGGAAATTAGTGTAAAGTTTTATAACATTGGGCTATCATTTAAGATTAACGATGGTGTCAAACAGGGTGACCTGCTCTCTCTTAAATCCTAGTCTGCTTGTTAATAGCCAAGCACACTCGGAAAAATATTCAAGTCATTGGCGACCTTATGGAACACCAAGGGTAATTGTCATGGGCACGAGGAGACTAGACTAACAAACCTTCAGTTTACATAGTCCGATAACATAGTCTTATTTGCCTCCACAGCTGTTGAACTCCAGACGATACTCCAAGAACTGAGTATGGCAAGCTTCAGGGTGAGACTTTGAATGAATCCGTCAAAAACTAAATTAATGACCGACAAAGCAAATTGTTGAGTTAGTTTATATGGGCAGGAAATACAGTATCGATGAGTCTACTAGGCCAGTTAATATGTTTCGAAAACAGGTAAGAAAAAGAATTCGAGCGGCGAATCGAAAATCGTATAAAAGCTACTGCTCATCGACATGTGTATCGCTTCGCTGGTCGCTTACCGTTATTCAGAAGTTTCGCCTTGGAGTTCGCCAGAGAGCTATGGCACTCAGCATTTTTGGGGTAAAGTTGCAAGACCAGATGCGGAGCACGACGCTGCATTCCAAAACAGGATTCACCGACGTCGGCAATAAGGCTGCCAAGTTAAAATGGGATTGGGAGAGTCACGTGAGTCGGACGAATGGTGACCTCTGGGCGATGGTCACCACACAATGGGAGCCAACAGATGGATGACACCGACTAGGGCGTCCCAGAAAGCGGTGGCGGGGTGATCTCAACTCATGAGGACTCGTTCGAGGCGGCACAAGACAGACAAACGTGGAAAGATTTGGGGGAAGCCTTTACTCAGCAATGGGACACAATAGGACAGGAAAAGGGGGTGTTTCAAAGACACTAATGAAACTTCATACAGCAAAATTGGTTTAAACATTCATATGTTTATGGTGGAATTAAGAAATTTCATATTTGATTGTTATACTGTTTTGTAGACGTGTGAAAAAAGTCAACGTAATTAAATATCCTTTGAAATTTTTCATTTACTTATGATGTTGCTAATATCATGCCAATTTGGTCTTATTCCAATCTGATTGAGGACCCCCGCGGTACTGGGATTCCATCACTAAAAGAGGATACATTTTTTAAAGAGACAGGTTTTTACTAAAATACTACAACACGAGCTCCGTAAAAACATATCACGTAATCACAGCATATTCATCAATTTTCGAGTGATATAAATTACTCGTAATCTAATCAGACTCGTATTTTGAAAACACATTGTTTGTCCCAAAACATGACGCACAGAAGGCACTGGATCAAACTGGCTTAGATTTGGTTTTCCCAGCTAAATATGTTAAAGATAATTAATCTTTTGTGTATCTAAGCGGGGTTGGCTATCAGTACAGTTGCCGATTGACGATATCTCTGTATAGACCCATTGCTGGGCAAAGATTACCGCCAGATACTTCCAGAGAAGCTCGTAATTAGTTTTTCCTGTCAATTCCCAAGGACCCCATCCAACCATCCTCGCCTTTCTTTTCATGTCTGCTGCGGCCTGGTGGCGTTGTTGTGAAGATCAATGCACTCCTACAAATTATATGTGAACTCCTACGAAATGAGAACAAATTTTGAAACTATTATCATTGAAGAAAATTATTTTTAAAATCTGACTAAAATAATAAATATGCTTACCTAAACACCATCAACAAGTAATAAATCAAAAGATAAAAGCATTTGTGATCCGAAAACAGCTTACGATAGTGCTAAAAATGGATCCTATCTAGATCTCAATGCGTGATTCGTGTTGGTTCGCGAAATGTTTTTCAGTTTCCAACCCAATACAGTTAGAATCAATATCTTCCGGCACAAACCGGTTTTGAGTGGAAGCTATCTGATAAGATGATGAACGAAGCAAAAACAAAGGATCTCGACGTCAACATTAAATCCCACCTTTATCAACGGAAATTGATTTACGAAATGCTATTTACGTACCACACGAATTCACGGTGAATTTGCAAATTTAACACTTTCCTTACTTGCCAAGTATCGTCTCATTTTTATTTTAAATCAATCATAACCGGTACTAGTTGCTCCGTAGAATGACTAGCCTTACATTTCTCATTAGAGTTCTGCCTCATAAGGACGCTATGGCAAAGTCGTCAGCGACCCAAGCCACGCTACATGTACAATCGTAGGTTGTCAATCCGAGTGGCAATAACGTCTCGACAGTCAGTTTTTTTTTATAAAAACACTAGCTGTTGCCCGCGACTTCATTCGTGAAAAAAAATAGGGATGAAAAATAGATGTTGGCTGATTCTCAGACCTACAGTTTACTGAATATATTTACAAACAAGAGAATCGGTTTCAGCCGTTTCGGAGGAGTACGGTAACTCAAATCAAATCATTATTACATTAAAGGTTAGTATATTATAGTAGCAAAGCGTAAGGGAATAAGTGCAGCTTTTTTTCACTTTTAATAATTACCGTAAACCTCAACTTAAACTGTATATATTTTTTGTATTTTGAACAAGTATTGCTCAGGTTTACAGGATAATCATTAAAAGTGATATGGATTCCCTACGAAGATCAGCATTCCCCTACCCTTATCACAATTATAATTTGGGGTCGGCACAGCACGTCTTCTTTTCCCACACGTTCCTAACTGACGTCATCTCGCAAGTTTCGTTTAAGCCATATCACCTTTCACACAATGCAATCATCGTTCTGTTTTTGGTCGTCCTCTACCCCTTTATCCATTTACATTCATATCCAACTGCTGCTGGGTTTACGAGGTTTACTATTGTAATTTAGCGTATATTTCATTGTTGTCCATTTTAGGCATTTTCGTGTAGCGTCGGGACATTTTATTTTGTGACTTAATATAATTCGATAATAATATTTTTCATTAAATATTGTAAAAATTCAACAAAATTTAACATCTTTTCTCCGGAGAAATCCTTACAGGCTTTTGATGCCCTGAGGAAAACGGAGAGGACTTGTATGAAACTAGGATGTTACTGTCTAAAACCACTGGTGTTCTACACCCATCCCTTGTATCAGAAGCTACAGGAAAGCGATCCAAACTGTCTCGAATCAGGTAACTACGTGAACCAAATTTAATTTTTTTTTTTTACGTTTCTTGATTTTAATAATAATAATGTCCGGACGGATTTCGGACTCGGCGGCCAGTATTACTATGATACATACTCCAGGGACCTACGCAGGATATAATAGTGCATAAGCGTGTGCGCAAACACAGGTGCACTCTCTATTCCTTTAAACTAATAGACCGACGGGACGGAAATCCGACACGACCGGTGAAAGATTAAGCGGATCACAGGAAAGCACAGGAAGCGGTGAAGGGTGGGCGATGGGGTGCTGTCTATAATGTCCAAATTTTGACGTTCGAAAAGTGCTACATTGTAGCCTAATTTGAATAAATAACTTTTGATTTTGACCGGAAGCTGTGATAATTATTTACCATTCGAAACGTCGATGCGCGTCGATAACATTCAAAAAGGCGATGCGCGTCGTGGGGATCGAACTCAAGACCTTTGACTTGACAGTCCTGCGGTCTTACCACTAGGCCATCACAGCTTTAACTTGACAATGAAAGAGAAAGCATGACACCTTTATAGTATCACAAGGATCTTTTGGCACGTGGTGTGCATATTCACAACAAAAATCAACTCAATTGTCTTTCAAAAGTGATCATTTTCATATATCACGTCATTAGCTCCATTTTCGGCCACGTGTCAAAAGATACTTGTATCACAATAATGAGAATTTTTAATTAGTATCACTATAGTTTTTGCAACTGTTTTAGAAATAAGTACACTACTACGAAGAGCTAATAATTCGTCCCATTAGTAGAACAATGTTTTATCTGCAAAATGTCTACTTTTCGGTAGAGCGATTTGAAGTTTTGCGCGTGCATTATTTGGCTTAACTCTTTTATGGAAAACGTTAGCCATTTCATATTTTTACAATGTACATAGACATAAATACAGCTTTTATTGTTATAAATATTTATTCTTAAAACTACTCCTGTGCGTAGATAGTGTGTCGTATGTGCATACATAACATTGTACTGCCAACAAAAACCGTTCAAGAGCTGTCTCTTGAGCACATGGAACGTTATTTGACCAAATTAATCATGTTATATCTGCATATGAAACAATATTTTACGGAATTCTAAAATTATGTCAATGTCTTTCGTGAAGATTTTTTATATAATACTAGCTTCTCGGAGTGACTCCGCTCGTGTTAAGTAGGTATAAACGTAAGTAATGACGTGAATTTTACAAGTAATGAATTTTCTACACACTTGCCTTGTTTAGTCGTACTTACCAATTTATTTGTACAGGTATCTTTAAACAAATGAAAACAACGAGTTGGCAAATTTTTCTTTAATATAATCTGTATAAAATTTAACAAATTAAGCTATAAAATAAAAAATTTACATTGAGAAATGTAGGTACTAATTTAAAAAAAAAACTAAAATCACTATAAAATCTAGCTTCAGTTCAGCGTGTTTCAGTTAGCATAATATCACATTTATTTTCCTAAACATAATATTATTATTTATATCTCTTTTAATTCACGGGCTAACTTCAGAGGAAGAAACCCGGTCCTTTTTAAAGGCTTACACAGGGACACAGGCCCAACATGCAGAGGCCTTGTTGAGAACTTTAATCTAAAATGTGATGGGGCATCTACCAAGTGCCATCCACCTCTATGGAAGAACAGGCATGGACGGCCCAAGGTAGCTACAAGACTATTGTAAATTATAGAAATAAAACTAATTCCGGCTATTGGCTTGATAGGATTTGTTAAACGTAAATGTTTCCTTCTCTATGAAAAACTATGGCACTAGCCTTTCAATACATGGTAATGCAATAAAATTGGCAGGCGCTGACTCGCCGGCTCAAAGATGGGCCCCCTATTATACCGCCACGATAGGCAGCAGGTGGGCAACACCAGAGAATAAAGGCTTGGGGTGTAGAGAGGTGCGACACCGATTTCGCCATCGCGGGTCATAGACCATACACCCGGAGCTGGTTTCCTTGTTATTACGTCTTTAGACACTTCCACCCCCGAGCGTATAGCTCTAGCGACCCCTCTCTAGCCAGCCAGTTAAGGCAAGAAAGAGCTGGAAGTCCTCATGAAGAGTGACCCCCTGGGGCATTCAGGTTCCGTTGTGTCGCCACTCACAAACAGCTCGCCACACGTGACAAGAACAACATTATACACATCCACAATTATCGCGAGAGCGTTTTTTGTATTGGCGTGGTATCGTTCGTTCAGAAACAGAGCTACATGAACCATAAAACGATTGACTTTGAACTGATAGAGCGGGAGATGCCATCACAGTACTCTCAGTGTTGGACCGAGTTAGGCAAGATTGAGCAATGGGGGATATGAGAGCATCTTGAGCCTTCATAGAATTAGACGAATTAGACGGATTAACCTTCTGAAGAAGGTTCTTCGATAGCTTGCACTTGTGATTGGAGTGGTATGGCAGTATTAGAAACGGAGTGATCTTTACAATGAAGCGATTGACTATGATCAGAAAGAGCGTGTAATGCCTTCACAGTACTCACAGTGTTGAACTGATTTAAGCAAGATTCAACGACGGGTGCATTCTGTTGCGTCACTGAATTAGATGGATCATGATCTGCCTCTGAAGAATATTCTTCAATAGTTTGCAGTTTCATCCAATACTTTTTGCCAATAGTATTTAAATACCTTTGTCTTGATTGTTTCACTGGCAGGTGGCGTTTTCTTAGCCGACTGCTGGGTAATATGATTTCATCACAACTTGTGTCAGATTCAATTGACTGTTCTGAATATATTGGACAAAAATCAGTATAACACTTTGTGTGATACGGGGGTGGTGATGGCATCAAAAATTTGTATGCTTACGTATACAAATTTTTGATACTATACTTGAAATCGTTGCTATACTGACAGCAGGTGATGTTTCATAACTGGATGCACATTGAAGTTGGAACGGAGTTACTGGACGCAGTTCAGTAAGAGTCGTTAATTGATCCGCTGATTTATCACGACAAGTAGAATCGTCAGATACATCACTTGATGTGTCATCCCAAAAAGGGTAGCATGTTGCTTTTCTTAGCAAATGTAAAAAAAAAATCGTTTACAAATGTACAGACGGCTACCGTTCAACCTATCTAGAACCAGTGTTAGCTGGTCTCGCGTTTGGTTGTATTATGAAACCTTCGCGCAGCCAGCTTAGACTGATTATGTTCAGCACACACGGCTGTGTGTACTATGAAGTTAGACATAGTTTTTTTTAAACGACATTAGAATTTTAAAATTTATTGTTATTTATGTACATTTAGGTGAAAATTAGTTATTAAGAAAAGCTGTGTACGATTAAAAGTGTATTTAACAATTTTATAACCCTTTTAGATTTCGAATAATGTTTTACGAAAAACTAATTAACAGAAAAAAGTAGCATAAGCGCTTACAACGCACACTTTAAAAAATAATTTGGTCGAATAATGTTTCATGTGTACATACTGACTAAAAGAAGATATAATTATGCGTAGTAAAATATAATATGTGCATAAGAAACTACAAAATTAGGAAAAAAACTAAGTATGTTCTATCGTATATTAACATGTTAAGAAACTTATCAGTAAAGTATTATAGTGGATTACACTTAAGTTTAATACGACGCGGCAACTTGGTAGAATAATGTTTTATGTGATCTTAAATACTGTCTACTGTGTCTGTGTACTGTCGAATAATGTGCGTTGTTGAGAAGGAACGTCAGAGGAACGCCAGAGCGGGACGGAGATTATCGCTTCATGTGTTCGTACGACGTTATTTTAGGTATGCCGCGTGGCAAAAACTTTATTCGAACTAAATAACTCTTAAAATAATGAATGAAAATTTAAAAAAAATATATCATTGGATAGCTTACGTCATTACGATTACGAATTTATCATAATATCATTTTTGTTATATGTGATGATAAAACATTATTCTACTAATGGGACGAATTATATCATTCATATAGGAGATGACGAATGTTAATGATTTCGGTAGACAAAGTAGTAGCATTTATACGTCCAAGGCGGTATCTTATCTTATCCTAGGACGTTTTAATCACACTACTGAAAGATTACAATATCAATGGATTTTCCAATTCCCCAACAAACGCTACTAAATCTTTTTTTTTACAAAGAAAGAACTTAAGACTGTCCATTACAAACGCTCCCCAAAAATACCTAAAACATCAATACCCTCTGTAAAAAAATAAAATGGCTAATGACGTAGTGTGTTTCTTTGACAAATTCTAACCTAGGTAAATATAACCAGTATCTCTGATAGTGACTCAAGTAATTCTACGATACCCCGTGCACTGTAATCGCTGTAGTAAACAGAACTAGTGGTAGAATACAGAATCTTACATAGCCCAAGAACATCATCATCATCATCATCTTCCTGACCTTATCCCATTTCACTTGGGGTCGGCGCAACACGTCTTCTAGACATGTTGCTTAAAGTTTTGGCTATGGTTTTATAGTCGGCCGCCTGCCTGACACTAACCCTCTTTGGGAATGCGATTTTTTACCCGCCACCATTCGGGTGACCCAAGGTGCTTCGTACAGTGCACTAGGTCTTAAGGTCAATTAGTCGCCTTTTACGACACCCAGTGGAGGATATGGGTGGTGCTATTCTTTATATCCGGACACCACACGGAACATAGCCCAAGAAAGAAACCCTTTTTTAGGCAAATGTGATTTTTTGTCGATCATTCATCTTGAAAGCCTACCACAACCGCTTAAAGTGCAATTATTGCAGGTGTTGAAACAAGATGGTGCATTACACGGCGTAGAGCGACGTTCCTCTTTCACACCCGGAACAATACTACTTTAAACGCTTATGGGAGGCCCTCTGCACTCGCAAAAGATATTTTAAATTCGATGTTTTATTGCAACTTATCGTCATCATCATTATCATCTTCCTGCCTGCATCCCGTTTTAATTGAGGTCAACTCAACACGTTTTATTCTTTCATTTTCCCCTATGAGACGTCACAGTATCATTTACTCGTTTTACATTAATATCATTCCTTATTCTTTAAAATTATTACTTTAAGTTTTTCCTGCGATTTATGTAATTGGCTTCAAATAAATTATTAAATAAATAAATTATTCAAGCCATCCGTCTTTTCTTTGGCCTTCCACATCTTCTCCATCCATCAACATTCATACTCATCACTTTGTATTAACGTATACGTAACGATTACTTTTTTGATTAAACTCATGCATTTGCCGCTGTCTCCATACTTCTGAAATTATCATGGGTATGATGGTTACTCAGTATGACTGCTTTGTAGAGTAGAACAGTTATGTTAATGGCAGATCTAAGAATGTTACTCTATTACTTTAAACATATTGTATAACAGACCTATGGATTGTATAATACTGTTAATTAGGAACAACTTTTAGGTTAGAGGCATAATATCAACTATTAAAGTAAAACAATTTCAGCGGTTGAAGTGTCCATGGATTACCAAATAGATGTTCAGCGAGTAATTTGCCTAGTTTAAACTTATACAAAGCAAACAAACAAAAGATCCACACATAAAATCCATTTCTACGAACTTTATTGCATTGAGAAATTGCTCAGTACAAGAAAACAGTGATGGAAACCATTGTGAAAAAAACTGGATTTCATTTATTCAGGAGTCTAAAATCATCAATTCGCAGTGAGCTAGCGTGGCGATCAATGCTCAAACCTTCCCTTTATGGGTAGAGATCTGTGCCCAGCAATGGGACGTGTATAGGCTGGTTTATTTATTATTTGTTTGGTAAAATGTGACTTATTTTCAAGGGGAAATTCAGATTTTCATGGCAATGCTAATGCCGTTTAATATTTTTTGTTCATATTTTGTACTTTATGTATCGATATACATGATACATCAACTGCCATTCTTGATGTTATATTGTTTCTAGAGATATTAAATATTTTTAATATCTCTAGATATGAATCTACTTATAAAAGAACATAAAACTCAAAAATACGAGTAAATATTATAAAGGAGTTACATTTAATATTATTTCCTGCTTATTTACTTTAAATTTAAATAAAAACTAGATGTTTATAACTAAGTCAAGGACAAAAAGTTGATTAAATGAAGGAAACTTAATAAATAAACTTAATTAAGTTAAAATAATGAAGTGTAATTAATTACTTAATGGTCTTCTTAATTTGTTGGCCATATAATATTGAATATTGATCTCATTACTATATTTACGACCGGATGTCAGTCGGCCTACCTTTTTTTTAATATGCTTTGATTTACATACAAATATCATGATCAGACAAAATCCTTAAAAGATGGACTAAACTTGGAAAAATACAATAGGTACCTTAGGAATTATGAATTTACATAAAACAAAACAAAAAAACCTGAATTCGGGTTTTTCTTAGATAAATCACTATCTTAAAATGCTTCCGAAACAAATTAAAAATTATCAGCTGTTTAAGATATAGTCTAATCATTTGATAAAGTTCTGGCTAAGCGTGAACGTTATATTATTCTTGGGTTTCGAATTTCGCCTTACTTATAAAAAAATACGACAGTTCAGAATAACAGGACTTTTTTTTTGGTTTCTACTAAGCAACGTTGATTAATCAGACTTTTCGGATTTGGTCGAATACCACCCTTCATGACAGTAGATTACTTCTAGTGACACAAATCTGATTCAAAATTACATAGAAAACTCACGAGCCAACTGTTAAGCAATCTTCTGGCTGGCATCCACAAGGCCAGTTATACAAAAAAGGAACTGTATAATGGACATGTTATTTTTTTTCCTAGCCTGTAGAGTCCCACTGGGAAAAAAGCGTCCCCCAAGTCCATCCAAGAATCTCTATTTTACGCCGCTACGAACCAGTTATTTTATTAATTTATTTTTAGATATTAGTACAAACCAATGACACTATCTACATAATAATTTATATTTATTAATGTATCATACTAAATCATAGTTCAATGAATTCGACACAGAACCCTAATGCTGAAATAAAAAGTAGGAAAATACGGAATTGCTCGGAAAACCCTATGAAAAATTTATGATTTGCGATTACATAGATAGAGCAAAGCTATTAGATATACTATTCAGTAAATCAATATAAATACTGTTTCATTAATGAAATTAATCATCACTTCAAAGTACACAGTGAGAACAACAATGCATTTCGCAGTCTTGGCTCTTTTTGTAGTAGCTGTTACAGGTAAGACATCATCTCAAACATCAATATCAATCAAATAAATCTCAAATATTTTTCTTTCACCATTAAATTAAAACTGAAAAGTATTATCAAGTAAAACTAAAACAGTAAATGGAACTCCATTTGTCCCAAAAGACTTACCTTAGTAGAAAATTTCAAGCAGACTAATCATTATTGAAGAATTTTTTCTGGTTTATCCAATAACCATCAATATCTATTCCATTGTACTAAACATTGTCTTCTTTTTTTTCTACTTTACCAGACAAATCAATGTATTTTCCATTGTACTAAACATTGTCTTTTGTTTTTCCAGCTGTGCCCAGAGATCCGACAAGGATCGTGGGGGGTGACCTCACCACCATCGACAAGTACCCGTCGATGGCCGCTCTCCTGTACTCACAGAACTTGCTGCACTACGGACAGATTTGCGGCGGCACCATCATCAACAACAGATCTATTCTTAGCGCTGCTCACTGTATCATGTAAGTTAAACATTATTTTTACAGTAATAGTAATTCTAAACCATTCAGTTCTTGTTTACCTTTGTTTTTGTAATAACTTTCGTGAGGATGATTCATTCTTAAGTGATATAACAGTTCACTCACACGTATTTATCTGGATGGCTAAACTATTTTCGGACCCAACCGGAGTCCTTAATCATGAGCTGACACGGCGGCGGGGTCGCGAGTCGAATCGAGTCTTGCTTACCTGTTTCATTCTCTCATTTAGCTGAACTTTTTCTTGAATTACGTGACATTTTAATGACGGAACAATTCTCATTTTCAGTGGTCCAGTTCCCACTCTCCGTGTTCGCATCGGCTCTAGCTATGCCAACAGCGGTGGTGAAGTCTTGCTCCTTGCCAATACCATCAACCACCCTGAGTACTCTGGAAACAACAATGACATCACGATCTTGCGTACTGCAGTCGAGATCAGATACAGCGACTTAGTGCAGCCCGCCCCTATCGCCGGATCTTCTTACAATTTACTGGATGATGAGGTCGTCTGGGCTACTGGCTGGGGACGCATTGTGGTAAGTTTGCTTCTAGCATTAACGTCAAATGATTCAGATAAGCGATCAGTAAATTCACCTTTTTTGGACCTTTTAAGCTCCTAATGCTTAATTTTATTGTCGTCAACTTATTGAGACCTATCCGCTTAAGTTGTAAAGTAACCTCTTTTGTTACATAGTATTAACCTAGAACCTACGTTTACAGCAAGGAGGCCCGACTTCCGAGCAGCTCCGTGATGTCCAAGTATGGACCGTGAACCACGAGACCTGCAGGCAGCGTTACCTATTGAATCTCAGAAGGATCACCACTGACATGCTGTGCACCGGCTGGCTCGGCGTCGGCGGCCGCGACCAGTGCCAGGGCGACTCCGGCGGCCCCGTCTACCACAACGGTGTCGTTGTCGGTGTCTGCTCATTCGGACGAGGATGCGCTTCTCCCCGATTCCCTGGTGTAAATGCCCGCGTCTCCAGCTATGCCAACTGGATCCAAGCCAATGCCTAAAAAACACAGCGTACCAAGTGAACAATTGTAAATAAGCGTATACATTTCATATGTAAGGAATCCTCAGTCTCTCTACTTTTTTTGTAAATAAACTGTTAAAATATCTAAACGTCTATGAATCTTATTTCGTCAAAACCAAAATCATTACTTTCAGCAACAATAATCTGAATCAGCCGGATCTCTAACTCTTCATCCACTACCATTTTACATATGTAATTGCCCTATAGGTACCAAAACTGATTAGATCAAATACTGAGGTACTATGTAAAAGGTCCTCAAATTCTCTCTATTGAATTCCTGTGGACCAACAAGCCAGTCAAGAAGAAGGCTAGAAGGTTTCTAATTCTAGATCCTTTACTGCCTTGGACTTTGTTCTTGATGGCAGTGATATAATATGTAGATTAGTCACTTAATTGATAAATAGTATGCGGAAAATGTATCAATAAACAGTGTTATCTTCATTTACTCGTAAGTTTTAATCTAATCATACAAGAAATGTTGGCTGAGCGTAACTCGGCCGTGTACTAAGCTTTAGATCCGGTTTCATGATGTTTCATTCAGAAACGAGCTACTAACTTATCCCAAACTACAATTACCAACCAGAATATCGTATGCAACTAAATCAACCCATCGGTTTCACCCGCATTTACAGTGTATGTTTAATAGTTAAGGTTGTTTAAACTAACTTTATAACAAACCCAGTATACAGGAACATTGAAAGGCAGCTAAATAGATATTTCTTCATTTTATTTATTTACTTAATTCTTAGATATACACATTTAAAACTTATAATAATTCACCAAACTGCAACAGTTTGTCAGTGAAAGAGGCGTTCGGTTCTTTAACATTAAACTAGTGTAATAAAAACTAAACTAAAACCTTTATTTTTATAAACAATGATAACATACTCAGTCTCATTATAACATAATCGTGTCATAAAAGTATATTCAAACAATATAATAAACTAATTTTAGGTCAAATCAGGTTCAATCAAAACCATTAAATGGTGAGACTTTGGTGATTCCTAAAGTTTCTTAAGTTTCTTTATATTTTAGGCGTTGATAGAAGCTGTGAAGATAGCCTAGTAGAAAGATTACAGTCAGAGGTCTTGGGTTCGAGTCCCACGGAGCACACCAGCTTTTCGAATGTTGCGTGCGGTTTAGAAATAAAATATCACAGCTTCTATGTTTCGAAGGCACGTAAAAGTGTGGGTCCTGCGCCTGTAGAAAGTAAAAGAACAGAGAGTGCCTCTGCGTTTGCGCACACGCTTGTGCACTATAATATGTCCTGCGTAGCTGGCTGGACGTGTCATAGTACCTAATACTAGCCTCCGTGGCCGGAATCGGTCAGGAGAGACATTACTTTTTAGGCGTTGGCTTGGATCCAGTTGGAGTAGCTGGAGACACGGGCATTGACACCAGGATACCTAGGCGAAGCACATCCTCGTCCGAATGAGCAGACGCCAACAACGACGCCGTGGTGGTAGACAGGACCGCCGGAGTCGCCCATACACTGGTCACGGCCGCCGACGTCCAGCCAGCCGATACACAGCATGTCCCTCGTGACTGGCATCAGGGTCAGTGCGTAGCGCTGGTGGCAGATCAGATGGTTGACCGTCCAAACTTGTACCTCACGAAGCTGCTCACAAGGCTTATCCAGCTGTAATTATAATAAAGTTTATTGGTCAATTTTTTTAGCTAGGTTTACGGCTAATTACAATCAGGATGAGACACAGGCTCGTACTACTTTAGTTCGTACATTGATTTATCTTCAGATTAGAATCAAAATTTATAAGCTCTTTATTGACATGCATAAGAAAGAGATGAAAATGGATGACGAGGAAGGGGAAAGCCAAAAAAAAGACGGATGGATTGTATAAGTAACGATATGAATGAAAAAGGAGTAAATGGTAGTGTGACCTCTGATAGGGGAGAACGGAAGAAAAAAACGTGTAGCGCCGACCCCAAGTAAAATAGGTTGAGGGCAGGAAGAATACGACGATTATTGACATGCATAACCAAATTAAATTCATATATAACAATTAAACTTACCTCAGTTTGACCCCAGCCAGTGGCCCAAACGACCTCGTTGTCGGCTAAATTGTAATTCGCCCCGGCGATAGGTGCGGGTTGGATGGTGGCACTGTATCTGATCTCGACCGCAGTCCGTAAGATGGTGATGTCGTGATGTTCTCTGATAGCGCTATATTTTGGGTGTATCAGCATAGTCGCGAGGGGCAAGACTTCGCCGCCGCTGTTGGCGTAGGAGGAGCCGACGCGGACACGGATCGTCTCGATAAGAGTGCGGCTGAAAAATAAATTGTATTTGCTGTTAACTTGCTTATTTAATCCTACTAATTTTATTAAAGTAAAAGAAAAATGGAGAATCATTGGAAGCTTATTCTTTCACGCTTAAATAGTTTAGCCTATTGGGATGAAATTCAGAATAGAGTTACATATGGGCTACTTCATACCACAGCGGAAAAGAAGGTTAATGTTTTGCAGCTATAACCGACATCCAGGTGGGCGAAGCCGGTCGCGTTTTTTTTTTTTTTTTTTTTTTTTTTTTTTTTTTTTTTTTTTTTTTAACTGTCGTCCTCCAACGTTATTGGAGACGTTTTTTGCTAATCCACTGTCATACAAGTTCTCGCTTCTATGCCTCTCGCACTTTTATTCCGCATACTTGATCTTTCTCTCATCCTTCATCTTGCATTCAAATGGGTGGGATGCCCATTGTTAGGTTTGCCTAATCCTATCTATTTGTTTTCTTTTCTTTTTATTTTGTAACACAGGGGAGTGATTAAACTTTGGGATGAATAATTTTAATTACAATTTTTATAACCTTATTTCTACTTAATATTAGTTACAATTATTCTTATTTCTATTGCTTTTCTGCTTTCTTAGGTTATACAGTTTCTTATATTTAAACTTATGTCTATTCCTATAATTAACTTAATTTAGTTGCTTAGTTTCTATGGTTGCTGGTAAATATATGCAATATCTATGCAACCATAGTTGCAGTTTCTTTGTTTGATTTATTTGCTATTTCTGCAATGTTTTTGCAGAACTGTAGGAACAGTTTCCTTTTACTTTTATCTGACATCATCGCAGCCACAGCGGTTTCGTTGAGTCGTACCTCAAGTTCGGTTTCCAGATCGATTCTCTTAGACGCGTGGATCGGACAGTCCAGCAGTAGATGTTGTATAGTCTGTAGTGTGTCTGGATCGCAGGAGCATGATGGGTTGTCCTTACACTTGAAGCGATTCAAGTATGCGGAGAAACCACCATGCCCCGTCAGTACCTGAGTGATTATACCTGTGGGCTTCACCTGTTTTACAATACGGAATGCTGCTATGGCGTCAGGAAGAAACATTTTTGTCACGGAGGCCGTCTCGCCCGACACATATCTCCGATTCCATTCAACGAGCGATCCCATGCGGATCTGGCGTCTGATGAATGAAATCGGACACAGGTCGTAGTCCGGCTTCCTCCGCGACTTCAGTGCTGCCTCCTTGGCCAGCTCATCCGCGCGCTCGTTCCCCGGCAGGCCGGCGTGGGCTTTTACCCAGAACAGAGCCACAGCTTTGCCCTGGTGTAAAGCCTGAGCCAGGTTTTTTCGCGCCTGCACTGCCAGGGGATGGAGGGAGCAGTGGTTTGCAAGCGTCTGCAATGCGGACATTGAATCGCTGTACAAACCATAGCTCCCCTCAGTGCGCTTGAGGATCAGATCCGTTGCCCTGCATATAGCCAGTAATTCGGCCTGGTAGACCGTGCAGTACGCGGCAAGGCTAAGTTTGAGGTTCCGGGTTTCGCCATCATTATCCCAAACGGATAATGCTGCTCCAACCTTCCCCTCAATCTTGCTGCCGTCGGTGAAGATTCGCACCGCCTGCACGTTTCTACTGTCCACCAGCTGTTGGTCCTCCAAACATTCAAATTCCAAGGCTATCTGCAGAGCCGGATGAGGAGCTTCTGCAAATCTAGCCATACACTCGATGTCCCTGTCCTCGAGCACGAACCGGGATGACCCTCTCCTGGCTTCATACAGGGCGGCTGCCTCTTGTATGCGCAGGTCTAGAGGTAGTATTCCGGATAGTACCAGGGCAGCGTTCAGCGAGACTGTACGGTAAGACTTGCAGAGCTTCTGCGCGAAACCTCTCTGGATGGAGCTCAGCTTCTTCCGTATGCCCAGCTTAGCGGTAGCGGGAGCCCAGGCTGCAGCCGCATAGGTAATAATCGGCTCGACTGCCGCTGTGTAAATTGTGTGGATGATGTCAGTGTTTAGGCCCCAGTTTACCTTTGCCGCTCGAGAAAGCTTTTTATAAATGTCAGCGGCTCTCGTGCAAACGTTTTTCGCGTGTTCGTTGAAAGTCAACTTGGCATCGATGACTAGGCCCAAGAGCTTTATTTTGTCGACCATTTCGATGTCGGTCCCGGCCATGGTCAAGGCTGGGGTGTCGTACTTCAGCTTGTTTGTTATCAGCATCGCGCACGTCTTGTGCGGAGCGAAGTGCAGTTTGTTTTTAACCCCCCAGCTATGAGCACGCCCGAGTGCCGTATTCGTTACACGGGACACCTCCAGTGCTGTGTCGCCATCGATGACGAGGACGATATCGTCCGCAAAGGCTTGCGCGAAGATGTTCTCCCCTTCCATTTGATGCAGTAGTGGATCCAGTAGGAGGTTCCACAGGATCGGACCACCGATTGACCCTTGGACGCAGCCTTTATTGGTATCTCTCGTGCATTCCTCCCCGGCATATCTGACCCTGACTTTCCTGCTGTCGAGGTAACTGTCTAGTAGCCTCCTGGTATTTACCGGACACTTTTCCTCAGCCAGTCTGACCTTGATAGCTGGCCACCATGCGCTATCGAAGGCGCCCTCTATATCCAATGACACCAGGACAATTAGCTTTTTCAGCCGCAACTTGTCCTGAACGTGATTTATTAGAGTATAAAGGGCGTCCTCCGTGCTCTTCTGGGGCATAAAGCCAAACTGACGAGTACTAATCCTCGGTACAAGCTGCCACTTTAACCTGGCTACTATCATCCTCTCCAGGACCTTCCCCAAGACTGGCAGCAGACCTATCGGTCTGTAGGACTTAGGGTTCGTGTAATTTTCCTTGCCCGGCTTTCTGAGGACAACCACCGATGCCTCTTTCCATATGTCCGGGAAGTGTGCCACTTCTTGGCACTTGCTGTAGAGGGCAAGGAAAGCGTCCGGGTCCTGGTAGATCGCTCGACAGCAGATATCCGACGTGAAACCATCCGCTCCTGGGGCCTTCTTGGGATTGAATCCCATCACTGCGGTCTTTAGTTCCAGCGGGGTAAACGGTGGATCATGGTGCTCACCATAGACCCAGTCGTTTACCCGCCTTGCTGCTTCTCGGGTTCGTGCATGATCCGGGTTCTCACCATCTTCAGTGTCCTTCGGATAGAAGGTGTCCGCGAGCAGGGCTGCCGATTCTCTTGGGTTAAGGAATGCACCGTCCTTAACGAGGGTCAAGTCTTCTTGTCTCTTGGTGGTTCTTCCAATGATCCTGTAGATGCCTTCCCACATCCCTTCCCGGTCCTGTTTCTTACAGAACTCCTTCCAACTCTCTGTTTGGGCTTTCTTGGCTTGGCACTCATATTTTTCCTTTGCTTGCAGGTACTCGTCGACGACTACTGTTCTACGAACCGAAGCGGCGCAACGGATGCGGTTCTTCTTCCTGGCGACGTCCTTCTTCAGGGCTGCGAGTTCCTCGGACCACCACGGAATGGTAAGTTTTACACTTGTTTTTAGTTTTGGCATGGACTGTTCACAGGCCATTTTGATTGCCTCAGTGTACTGCTTTACTAACTTTTCTAGGTCGATTTTATTGGATATTTTATTTATTTGTTCTAAATTTATGCATTTTTCTATTTTATTTGTACTTAATATTTCCCTAAACTTATCCCAATCCGCTTTTTTCACGTTGTATTTACGCGTTGTCCTAACAATGTGTATGCCATTGTCCCTTTTTACTCTAATCCTAAATAGGATCGTATTGTGGTCCGAGCTGGTAATGCCAGTATCGACTCGCCATTCGTCTACCAGGTTGAAGAGTTCAGGAGAACAGGCCGTGACGTCTATGTGGCTCTTCAGCACCCTACCCCCTCTGATGGTGTCGAAGGTAGGCATGCTTCCAGTATTCAATACCTGCAGCTCGGACTCTTCCAGGGTCCCGGACATCTCTTCTCCCCTGAGGTCCTCTATGGTGCTGCCCCACCAGGTACTCTTTGCATTGGCATCTCCGCCTATAAGCAGTTTTCTGGTGCTCACTATCTCCTTGATTCGGGACAGCTGGTCCAGGTATGGCCCTATGGGTTGGTCTGGCTCGAAGTAGTAGGAGACTACTGCGATTTCCCAGGCTTTGGTCCGGATCCCCACCACACAGATGTTGTTTGTGGTGAGTTCTGGATAGGGGATGACGTCCAGGCTGTCATCGAAGACGGCTATTGCCGCTTTCACCCTCCCGCTTCCATCGACCTCGCACTGGTAGACTCTCGCTCCTCGGTAGCTCCTCATACTCCTCGCTCCTCCCACATAAGGTTCCTGAATCAGTGCCCATGCGATTGCTCGCTCACTGGCCTCTAAAAAGAGTTCGGTGGTCGCCAGTTCCTTCCGTTGGAGGTTCGCTTGAGCCACTGCATATCCTCTGGTGTGCCCGTTGTTGCCTTTAGCAATACGCTATGTTTGCCCTGGCTAGCGAGTCCCACCTACGTCTGACAGGGCATTGCCCGCTGAACGCGTTGTGCTCCGCGTTGTCGTGCTTTGCCTGTCGACAGTTGGTGCACGATGGAGCCACTCCTGCCAGCCAGTCGGCACAATCTTGCTTCAAGTGGGGTCCCCCACAATGGCTGCACTTCTCTACCGTCTGCGTGCAGAATCTCCTGTTGTGCCCGTAACCCAGGCACATGGAGCACTGCAGTAGTGGCGACTGGTCTGCCACCTGTACCTTGCTCTGCAAGTCTATGCGGACGGTGCGTGCTGTCGTTAGCCGTTGGTATATTTGCGGGGAGACCTGTGCCACAACATGCGTTGTCAGAGAGTTCCGAGTTCTCTTGCGGTACCTTACTTCTATCTTCTGGTCTTCTAGACCCTTGAGAAGCTCCGCGTTCTGGCGACGTAATGCCTGCACGATTTCGTCGTTGCTGTTATAGGCCATTACGTCGAACATGATGACCAGTGGGTCTTTATTGGACACGGCTTCAACCTTTAGTTGGTCGTTTGAGCCCCCAATTTTCTCCATTGTCTTCCGCCTTTCCTCGAGACTACTACATCCGATGATGATTTTTCGGTCCCTGCCTTTGCGTACTTTTTCAACGGCGATTTCACCGTCCCTCGCATTGGCAACTTTCCTAATTTTTTCTAGGACCTGCTCGCCGGTGTCTGTAGCGTCCGTCGAGGTCACCACTAAGGAGTGGAGCGTCTGAGGTGCGTCTCGTCTATCTTTAGACGCCACCACTGACGCATACGTGGCCCTCTCCTTTCGCTCACCGATCAGCAGCTCCTGGAGCTCCTGGATCTTCTCCGAGTTTTTGATGAGCAGCTTGGTGTGCTCTTCCAGTTTGTTGGACCATTCCGTGCTATTTTTTTGCTCGGGAGGAGATTCTTGCGAAGTAGTGGTCTGAGTTATTTGCGGTTCCGCCTCTGCCTCCTTAACCACCTGGTACAGATGCTCTAATGCCTTCTTAACTCCGTCTTTTATTTCGGTTTTTAAATTTTTGGCTGAGTCTAAGAGCCGGTTTGCCTTCAGGAGGCATGCCTTAGCCTCCGAAGTGCGGCTTTTGTAGGTGGCAACTGATGTGACGGGTGTTGGTTTCGGCGATGTGCTGCTCCTCAATGTGACCGTTTTGGGTAATATACCCTTGGGTTTTGGTGGGTCCTTCTCCACGTTTTTAGTTCCCGGGCTCGTGGGTGCTTTATTAGTGCCGCTCTCCCACTCCCCTATACTTTTTCTAACGCGATCGGTCGTTGAGGCTACACCATCGTCGATTTCCGAAGGCCCTGCCCTCGCCCTTTCCATTTTTGGAGATGGCGTTTTTGACGTTTTAGGCTTACTGGGGGTCCTAAACATTGGTGTGTATGTTGGTCGGTATTCCCGACTGCGTACAATAATTTAAATATAATAAAAGAAACAATTCTTAAAAGTATCTTAGGCTCTCAAAAAAGAGTCTAGATATTGTCTAGCGCTGTGGCTGCGCTACGTCAAAAGATAATTCAGGTTTGGTCAATAAACCAAGTCTTACCTAATTAATATTTAACCAAGTCTTACCTAATTCAAACGTCAACAAACAAGTCTTAAAATTAAATAAAATTATTTGCCAATAGGCTACTGTCTAAACTACTACCAGTGAACTCAAAAGAGTCCACTGGGTCTAAAACTAATAAAATTACAATAAAAAAAAAAAGAGAAAAAATTTTTTTCTCGGCGCCGAAAGTTGGCTACAGTCCAGTGTAAAAACCTGATTTGAACCTTACTACACGGTCTAAATTATTTTATTTTAATTACTTAACGAATAAATGGCAAAAAACAGAAAGAAATCAATATCTTTGTCAATTTTAGACTGAAAATTTTGAAAAAAATATTTAAATAAATGTAAAATTATTCTCTACAATATACAATTTTAAAAATAAAAAGAATTAAAATTACTTGAACAATATTTACGAAAAACTGAAAAATTTACAATTTTGAAAAAAAATTACATTAGATCTATTCTAAAAAAATTTTTCTTTTTTCAAACAGGTTCTCCTGGTCAGCGCGCACCGGCTCGCAGCATAAAAAGATGGGGTCGCCGCGATGGATCCGGAGATAATGGTGCCTGAAGTTCAGGTTTTCAGAAGCTTATAGTTTAAAAACCATAAGTCCTAAAATTCAGGTGATTTCAGTTTATATCTTCCTGGAAGACTATCTTGAAGCCCACAAATTTTCACTGATCTAGGATCAGTATCTGTCATTGACCTCGTGCGTTTTGAGGTTATGAAAAATTTTTTATTTATCAATAACTTCGTTGTTTTCAGGCCGATTTCAATGAAAAAAATTTCAGAATCTGCGCCTTAATAAGGTCTATACGACGAACACAAAAAACACATATGTTGTCACTCAACTTTTCGAGTTATACAATAAAAACTGTTTCTCAACTTTGTCACAAACACGTGGTTTTCAATTTTTTCACTATAACTTTTCACTCCGTTTTTTCCCGAACACACGCGATATGTCTGCAGGTGCGCTGCACTGAGACGAATCTTTTGAGGTATCGCGGGTTACTGTAAGTCGCGAAAAAACCACTTTTTCGATTTTTTACTCGAGAGCTTAACAATTTTGCTGCGTACCGGTCTATGGCTGAACACTTTGGTTAGCCGGTCGCGTTTTAAACAATATTCATAATGACAGGTGTATTATAGGACCATAGCAAGAGATATTATCACCTGCTACTATGACGCAAAAACAATAATTCAAATAACTTACACGATGCAGTGAGCGGCGCTCAGAACAGATCTGTTATTGATGATGGTACCGCCGCAAAATTGATGAAAGTTCACCATGTTTTCAGTGTAAAGGACGGCGGCCATTGACGGGTACTTCTCGATAGTGGTGACGTCACCCCCGATGATCCTCGAAGGGGATCTGGGGGCAGCTGAAAGAAAAGTTACATTGTTTTGAATTTCTGATGTATTTGCAAGAATAAGGCCTTCCTTATTCTTACTAGTACTTTGTCACTATATCAAGAGCCTAAAACTTCTAAATATGCTTAAAACTCGCTGACCTCGACGACGAAAGCCTTACTTCGTTGTCGAGGTCGTCCAGGGTTAAGGTGGTGCGACGATCTAGTCGGATTTGCGGGGCGTTCGTGGCCACAAATAGTAAAAGATAGAAAAGTTTGGAAGAAAATGGGGGAGGCCTTTGCAAAACTGTGGGATTTCAGACAGGCTACATAAAAATAATCACAAGAATACTCAGGAAGAAACTAATAGACGTCTGTGGCAATAAGAAATGGCAAGTTTATATTGATATTCTTACCTGCTACAGCAACTACGACAAGAGCTAGAACTGCGATCCGCATTGTTATTCTGTGAAGTGTCAACGATGAGTTCTGGAGCCCTACTTATAACAACGTATAGATCACATATTTATCACAATCAGACAAGACCAGACAGATATCACAATCTCTTCATTAATTATTTTAATCTCTTTAATAGCAAAGATTAAACACCGTGAGGGGTTTATTTTACTTTTTTCCTCCTTCCTTTTTTTTAAGGGTCAGTGTGGTCAGATTTGAGCAAATCTGTTTTTTTTAGAGTTGGCTTATATTCATTTGCTTAGTCATAAATGAAAGAATATTTAAGGTATCCTCGACTTCGTAGCAAGATGAACAATTTTTTGGAACAATTGGATGAATCAATTCATGAAAATTGATTCATCCAATTAACTTTCCTGCGTTGAATTGACGGAAGGACGGAATGAATTGTATCATACCTAAACAGTACAAAAGAAGCTTCGGTTGGAACCGAGGGGCTGAACTGAAATAGTTAAACAAAAAAATATGAATTTTATTACCTACTTTGCAGCCATGAAATATAATAACGTCGGAACCTAAGTTGCATACATGGCAGAATCACGCTTAGCCAACGTCGTGTATTATCTGTCGCGCGTGTGTTACTGTAATTGACGCATTGAAGAATAATTATTATATGTTATCGGTTGAGTAAAAGAGGATCAATGTAAAAAGGATGAATGTACGGGGTGTCCCTTTTGACGTTACGTAACGCATCTACGACATGGGACATAACGACATGGGAATGATAATTACAGAATACTAAGTAAAAGAGGAAAACAAAAATCCCAATTTTCAGCGTACAGCCTTCGTGCTGTAGGCATTTTTATTTTTGAAAATGTGTCGGCACGTTTTGAGATAAATTGTTTTCATATAGGTATTAAGGCACGTAAAACGAATGAATGAAGGAGACTGATGATTGTTCACACAGCCTAAGACTTGAAAAATAAAAGAAGTTAAAAATTACTTTTTTGGGAACCCTAGATCCATTCATACATACTTCAAAAATTATCAACGAACGTGCGTTTGTAATCCAAGAAAATTAAGATATTAAGGGGAACAACATATTACATACGATAATCTAAAGTGATTATAACAGATATGTAGATCGTGGAAAATTAATATGTCTTCATTACAATACTGATTCATAGTTTACTCGTGTGATAAAGTTTGGCTAAGCGTGATTCTGCTGCGCAGTTTGGGTTTCCACGTATTCCTTGGCTAAAAGGTGCAAAGTATTACTAAATTAAATCATTGGTCCATTGAAATTGACGACATATTTGAATGCTTTTAGACTTAGATATTGGTTTTAATATACACATCGCTGTTTAAATTTAAATCTGCACAGTAAATCTGTAACAGTATTATTGGAAATAAGCTTTAATTAGAAGAGAACTGATCTGAAGTGCTAAATGAAAAATTTAAAAAATGTAAAAATCTGCTAAATTCGTTACGAAAAATAAAGATATCCGTTACTCTATTTTTATAAAGCAAGTAAATTAAAAAAAATCACATTTGCTCTATGAGTACGGAATCCTAAAAGCTTAAGAAGGAGGAAAATCAAAATTCTAAACAACGTGTAATCTTCGCGATAACAGAGATAGAAACAAATAATAGATAATTATCTATCCGGAGTCCATATAAACAGTGTAACATTAAACGTTGTAATCACTTCACATTGACAACAACAATGAGGATCGCAGTGTTAGCTCTTGTCGTAGCAGCAGTAGCAGGTACGCATCATCATCATCATCATCATTCCCCTGCCCTTATCCCATTTATTATTTGGGGTCGGCGCAGCATGTCTTCTTCTTCCACACGTTTCTATCTGACGTCATCTCGCAAGTCACTCTTTTTGCAGCCATATCATCTATCACACAATCCATCCATCTTTTCTTTGGTCGTCCTCTTCCCCTATATCCATTCACATTCATGTCCAGGACCTTCCTTACCACGCATGTACAAGAATATTCAAAATGATGTGAAATTACGTATCTCTCTCGATTTCATTTGTTTTTTTTTTTGCTCTTCGGGTTGGCACTGACCAACCGATGGAATAGTTGGCCTTTTTTTTCGTGGGAAATCATCAAATGACCCCGCCCGCTGTGGACAGGAGGGAGTGTCAGACTTTTACTGACTAAAACCCACTATGTTCCTCCTGGAGCCCTTTGGGTGCCGGGGTCGCGGTAACTCTCACGAGCATCACGCAGCCCCGGCAGAGGAATAGTGGGTCCTTGTCTAAATATAACAATGTCATTCTTTCAGCTGCCCCAAGCAATCCTCCAAGGATTGTTGGGGGTGACCTGACGACTGTCGAGAAGTACCCTTCAATGGCTGCTCTTCTCTATTCTGAAAACTTGGTAATCTTCGAGCAAGTATGCGGCAGTACCATCATCAACAACAGATCTGTTCTGACAGCAGTACACTGTGTATTGTAAGTTAAATTTATATTTTTTTCTGTTTCTTATTTTAGCAATGTACCATACAGATTACTTTATAAGTTTATAGAGTAAACATTATATTACATACTTAAATGATACAACGGTTTACTTACGCGTATTTATCGGGATAACCCGCCCGCCGCGTCAGCTCGTGATTAAGGACTCCGGTTGGGTCTGAAACTAGTCCCGCTATCCCGATAAATACGCGTGAGTAAGCCGTTATATCATTTAAGTATGAATCATCCTTATGAAAGTTACTATAATAATATATTTCATGTACCGGTACTTAGAACGCTAAATTATTTTTCAGTGCTCAGCCTGTTGAGCCTTACCGCGTCCGAGTGGGCTCATCCTATCGGAGCAGCGGCGGCGAAGTCTTGCCTGTCGCGGCTATAATACAATACCCAGAAGCTTTCCAACTATACCACGACATCGCGATCGTACAAACTTCGGTGGAGATTAAATTCAGTGCCACCATCCAACCCGCACCTATCGCCGGAACCAACTACAATGTGGCAGACAACGAGGCTGTCTGGGCCGCGGGCTGGGGTCAGACTGAGGTAAGTTCACTTGCTAGATAAAATTCTGAAAGCATACTAACACGTTCATATTGGCGTGTACCACCGGTGAAGCACGGAGTATTTGCTGCCACGGTGAGGTGTACCACCGGTGGCCACGTCACACTATACTTTCAACGTACTAAGAAATTCGTGCTGCCTTGAGAGAAAATGTTGTATTTACCGTTCCTGCCTAGTAAAATGCACAAATTTTCGTAGTGTAGCTCAGGTGATGCACCCCACCCGGCAAGACTTTCGGTTCACGGGCGGTGTTGTAACACCGGTCGCCATATGAAGATTTGCACCGAACGATAGATACCAAGTACCTATTCATGAGGTACCGGTCTGAACATGTTAAGGTACCTATGAGCATATTAGGATCTCGATTTGAGATGAGTGACAAACTATAAGATGTTCTTATGAATATGCTTTTGGTATTTTCACCACGTCTGGATTACCTTCTTGGCCGGGCTTCATTTAAATTCGTTAACACTTTTTATGTGAGCTTGTTATCGTTTCGAATATGAGCGAGGTTTCGATGATAAATTAACTATGTAACTATTATTACAGTTCGATGACCATTCTGAGCAGCTTCGCGACGTACAACTCTTGACCATCAACAACGATATCTGCAGACAGCGCTATGAATCGTTCTTACCAGTCACCACCAACATGCTGTGCACCGGCTGGCTTGACATCGGCGGCCGCGACCAGTGCTTCGGCGACTCCGGCGGTCCCGTCTACCACCATGGTGTCCTTGTCGGTGTATGCTCATTTGGAAACGGTTGCGCTACACCCCATTACCCTGGTGTCAATGCCCGCGTCGCCAGTTACTCTGCCTGGATCCAAGCCACTGCCTAAACTACACTACACATGCGGAACAAACGAAATTTTATAAATGACCTTAATTAAACATTAGGACTCCTCAAAGTTTCTCTAATTCATATTTTAAATATACTGTTAAAAAATACACATACCAGTTTTATTTTTGACAAAATATGTTGTCACATAAGTCGCAAATATATATTTTGTAAATCAAAAGAGTCGTTGGACATGACGAGTCCTAAAATGGAGACCAGGAGCTGACTCCCGGTGATGATCCAGAAAAGCGGCACTTTTTGACACAGTGCGAATCATGGAAAGATTCTCTGACGCCCTAAACACTAGCAGCTTAAACCCTGTTCTTGAAGCTGGTTGGAAATCATTCATAATAAATAGATCACGGACAACTAATATTATAATTTTGTCCCTCTTGTAATGTTATTTCATATAGAGGGTGTCCGAGGAAAGGTGGACGATCGAGAATCTAGTGACAGAAGCCAGATACCAGGATCAACTCTACATAAATATGTTTCACGATTTTTGGTTGTTTTCGTGTTAAGAGACTATTTCGTGATTTTTAACCTAACCCCGAATTATGTAACATACATCACTGCCTTTGTTAGTAGAGTTGCATAGAAGTTTTTTTTTAATAAATTAGGTTAAAAGTGTGCTTATCAGATGCAATAGTATTCACTACATTATTTTAAAAAAAACTTAATACCTATAAATAAAAAATGTTAATGTTGAAACTTACGAGTATTATATCTTAAAATTGCTTCTTTTCTTTTGAGGATCTAACAATCTAAGGCAACTTAACTTGCCATTTTAGTTGTTTACATACCATGGTCATTCCTTAAGGCTATCTCCACGGCAACAGAGTTAATACCCAACTTTGAACAATTAGTATCTTAATTATTAGTTAAAAAATACTCGCACAAAATCTTTTGAACCGGATTTTTTTCTTATTATGTCCTTAGTTTGCGTATAGCGTCTAGCGTATGAACCCTTTATATATGGGTACAACATTCAACTGATGCCATTGAGTGCAACGAGTACATTTATACTCGCTCGATTGATAATACACGATGCCTTTTTTATCATAAAGGAAGTGAATCATCGAAATTTAATTTACCACTTATCCTTATACAGCTGTTCAAATCTATCAATGACTAAAGCAGCAAATCCGGCAAAGGAATGTCAACTTACTCCATCAATCTTAAGAACTGCTGTTGAACTGTGTCATGTTTCTTTATGCTGTATAACAGAATAACTGTAATAATACCGGAAAAAATAATTATATTATCACCACTATGCGCGATGTGTCGCGGGTTCTATCCCCGCGTAGAACGAGAATTAGTACGTTCCACAAATGCTTGTTCTGAGTCTGGGTGTCTGTGCATGTGAATTGAATGTCTGTGAAAACTCCCGCGATATAAGTATTACATTCTTTACTTTATTTTTTGTAAAAAAAAATTGTGAGGAGGTTCCTCCTCTGGAGCCCTAATAACCAGTAGTAAGGAGTACAGATCAGTACCAGAAGAATTAGTAGTAGTAGTTCACGATACCGGCTCGAGACAGTTTTCATATTAGTAGGTATGTAATACATTACTAATTAAAGGAAACAATTCTGTAGGAAAAAAGATTTCACTTCTGATTAGTGAAATATAAATTGCGGTAGATAAATATGTAAATCGCGGAAAATAAAAAAAATAATTACTTTATCTTTATTATAAAGTAATCGGTGTTGATTCGTGTGATATTGTCTGGCTAAGCGTGATCCGGCCATGCATATAGCTTAGGTTCTGAAGGCATTATATTTCATGGCTAAAAGGTACTAAGTATAAAACTAGTCAGCCCCGTGGTTTAAACTGCAGTTTTCTGTGTATTATTTAGGTCTGAAATCATGAAGATTGAAAAGTCAGGACTATTCATTAGATAAATCATTAATGACAGTAAAAAATAGGATATCACGTCAGGAAAATAAAAATACCTTCATTTCTTTTGGGTGCAATGCAATAGAATATCGTTTTGGGATTTTTCAGGTTTGCTCAAGGCATACGGAACGCTAAAAAACTATGGAAGGAGGAAAATCGATGTCCCCTGCGCATTATGTAATCTTTTCGATTAAAAAGATATAAATAAATAAATAATAGATAATAATGCGTTCATAGTCTGCATAAATAGTGGCACATTAGACGTTGTCGGTACTTTACAACTACAATGAGGATCGCAGTGGTATTAGCTCTTGTCGTAGTTGCAGTAGCAGGTATGCATACACTAGAATAATTAACTCCTTTTTTTTAAACTACTGACGAAGAAGAAACGGCGCAACGAACTCCTCAGCAGCTGTGCTGGGGAGTTCGTTGCGCCGTTTCTTCTCCCGTAGCGAAAGCACAGGAAGCGGTGAAGAGTGGACAATGGGCTTATGTCTATTGTCATTTCAACGTTCAAAAAGTGCTACATTGTATTTTTCCTAGCCTATAACCCACTGCTGGTCAAAGACCTTCCCCAAGTCCTTCTACAACTCCCTATCCTGACTTTTGATTGTGACTCCCGCACTAAGGACAATCCTTGTATCACGAGTTGTTTCACAGACATATAATTAACATGCACAGATATACGCAGACTTAGAACAAGCATTTGTGGAAAGCACAAATTCTTGCTCTATGCGGGGACCAAACCCGCGGCACATCGCGCAGCGGTATTTGGTGTGATGACCTATACCACTCGGCTATTCGAGCAGTCATCAGTATAAGGTCATGTGCATGTTAATCGAATGTCAGTAAAACCCCCCGCGATACAAGGATTAAATTTATTAGCATGGGAGTCGTAAACAAAACCCTTCGGCTATATTTGCAATCGCTCTCTATTTTTTGTTTTTTTACTATTCGCGGTTGCCGCAGAAAACCCGATGGTATAGATCTTTGTCTAAATATGAAACAATGTCGTATTTCTTTCAGCTGCCCCCAGAAATCCATCAAGGATCATCGGGGGAGACCTTACGACTGTCGACAAGTACCCATCAATGGCCGCCGTCCTTTATACTGAAGACATGGTGAACTTTCAGCAACATTGCGGCGGGACCATCATCAACAACAGATCTGTACTCAGTGCTGCCCACTGTGTATAGTAAGTTAATTTAATTTATCTTTCTGATTTTCTGTTATAATAATAGATAAAAAAATTCAAAAATCTTTCTTTTCCTCTCTTTGTTCCAATTTGTCATAAGTACGATGTATATTAAAACTTTTAGTTTGTAAGAACATTCAAATTTAGCATGCCGTAAGGCAGAATGTACAAGTATAAGGCTACTAATCATGTTATTACACCTCAATGTATTACCTACATTCTAAGCAAATAAATAAATCTATTCTCTTCTATTCAGTTACGACGTTGTCGAGGGGATCCGTGTCCGCATCGGCTCCTCCTATCGCAACACTGGTGGTAGAGTACTGACTCTTGCTGCTTTACTGGTATATCCAGACTACAGCATAGATAGGTATGATCACGACGTCTCCATCTTACGGACTGCGGTCGAGATCACATACAGTGCTACCGTCCAACCCGCCCCTATCGCCGGGGCCAGTTACAACTTAGCAGACAACGAGGTCGTTTGGGCCGCTGGCTGGGGTTTGACCGAGGTACGTTCGCTAGGCATACGTTTTATATCGGTTATTGCATGCCATGAATGAGCTTAAGAGATCTGAAACAATTCTGATTTAATATAGTATTAACGTTCGTCCATAGCCAAAACAATTTTATGATTAATAATAAAATCTTTGTTGCAGCTGGATGTGCCTTCTGATCAGCTTCGCGATGTACAAGTCTGGTCGATCAGACACGAGACCTGCAGGAGGCTCTACTTATGGCAAATCATACTTATTACCAGAGACATGCTGTGCATCGGATGGCCTGACGTCGGCGGCCGTGACCAGTGCCGGGGCGACTCCGGAGGTCCCGTCTTCCACAACGGTGTCGTTGTTGGCATATGCGCATTTGGAACATGCGCCGAAGCTCAATTCCCCGGTGTTAATGCCCGCGTATCCAGCTACTCCACTTGGATCCAAGCCAATGCCTAAAATACACGTATTGAACAAACGAAGTTTGGTAATATTTTTTAATAAACTAGTAAAATACCCACAAAATATTTTATTTTTGCGATATTTAAAATTGGTTATCACAAATGACGGAAATATACATTTCGAGAACGCAAGAGAGTCGTAGCGCAAAGCAAGTCCTGAAATGGGGACCAAGAACGTACACTTGCCACACAACGCGGCAGATAAATGATATGAATAGGACCACCGCAACGCTGGGTTCATTTAAAGTAGAGACTTAAGAAAGATCGCCAAGAGTGAAAAAAGGACACCATATCCAAGATTGGCTTAAAGCGGCAAAGGAATGTCAACTTACTCCATCAATCTTAAGAACTGTTGTTGAACTCTGAGATATTTCTCTATGCTGTATAACAGAATAACTGTAACAATACCGGAAAAATAATAATTATATCATACATTTGTATTTTGGATTCCATGCTTAGGTAGTAGCTTCCGCCGAAAACCAACCATTCTAGGCAATTTAGACCCACAAATATTAGGGTCTGTTTAAGTGTTCATTCAAGTGGACCAGCTCGGAGAGTAGAGCAGATTTATCACATTGGAAACAGAGTTTTGGATAATTGGAGTAAGGTTTATTTTTGCATGAGCCCTCCTTTTGTCAGTAAGAATGCTTGAGCTTCGTATGAAAAAAGAGAACGCAATCGGCTCCGAGCGACCTGCATATCTGACAAGATTGTTACCCACTGGACGCCAGAGGAAGGACAGCGTCGACGAGGTAGTGCGCGGCGAAGGTGGTGTGATGATCTTGTCAGATATGCAGGTCGCACGTGGCCAGAAATCGCAAAACATAGGAAGGTTTGGAAGGAGAAAGGGGAGACATTTGCCCAGCTGTGGGATCTTGTATAGGTTACAAAAAAAATCGTCTCCGAGCGCATCAGCTACCAGATCTATTCCAGCCGGTCTATATGAAACAGTTTGCCGCTCCGGCCGATTCCAAGCGTCTACGATCCGGTCGGTGTGGAAAGAGTGGGCGATGCTTTCCGAGCCAGTCTGTACGAAAGGATTATTAGGCGTGGGAGGTTTAATAATTGTGACAATGTTCTAATGCACAAAAGTCTCAATTAATATTTCAGGACCCGATCCAGAAAGCGGGACTGCTTGGCACAGTTCGTCCAATTCACGGACAAACTGGACAGATAGCCAGGGGTACCAATTACCACTATGCGCGACGTGTCGTGGAGTCTGTTTCTGAGTGGCCGTGGATGACACTTAGCGCTTTAAGGATTAAATTGCTTAGTACGGGAGAAGTTTTCGGTACAAATAATAAGAATTGTGAGGAGGTTCCATCTGTGGAACCCGTAGTAAGGACGCTGTTCACGATTTATTTAGATATTTTAAAAACAATACAGGTTTATAGTGTTAGACTAATCGCTTGCATGGTTACGCTACATTTACGATACCGGCTCCAGACAGTTTTCATATTAGTTATCATACATTACTAATTAAAGGAAACAATTTTGTAGGAAAAAAGATTTCACTTATGATTAGGGAAATATAAATTGCGGTAGATAAATATGTAAATCGCGGAAAAGAAAAAAATAATTACTTTATCTTTGTTATAAACTAATCTTTTTTTATTCGTATGATATGGTCTGGCAAAGTGTGATCCGGCCATGCGTATAGATTAGATTCTGTAGGCTTTACATTTAATAAAGCTACAAGGTATAAAACTAGTCAGGTTTCAACCACAGTTTATTTATTTTATTTATCTAACACAGTTCTCTGTGTTCTATTTAGGTATCATCTTCCTGCCCTTATCCCATTTCACTTGGGGTCGGCGCAACACGTCTTCTAGACATGTTGCTTAAAGTTTTGGCTATAGTTTTATAGTCGGCCGCCTGACTGACACTAACCCTCCTTGGGAATGCGATTGTTGGTTGTTTACCCGTCACCATTCGGGTGACCCAAGGTGCTTGGTACAGTGCACTGGGTCTTAAGGTCCATTAGTCGCCTTTTACGACACCCAGTGGAGGATGGGGGGTGGTGCTATTCTTTATATCCGGACACCACACGGAATAATAATTGAAGACTAAACAGAATATAATTTTGAGAGAAACATGTTTGCTCAAGGCATACGGAACGCTAAAAAACTATGGAAGGAGGAAAATTGATGTCCCCTGCGCATTATATAATCTTTGCGATTAAAAAGATATAAACTTTACAAATAAATAATAGATAATAATGCGTTCATAGTCCGCATAAATAGTGACACATTAGACATTGTCGGCACTTCACAGTAAGAACGACAATGAGGATCGCAGTGGTATTAGCTCTCGTCGTAGTTGCAGTAGCAGGTATGCATACACTATAATAATATTGACCTCATTTTTTAAAGCGACTGACAGCTGCTAGGGAGTTTGTTGCGCCGTTTCTTCTCCCGTAGCAAAAGCACAAGAAGCGGTGAAGGGTGGACGATGGGGTAATGTCTATTATCATTTTGACGTTCAAAAAGTGTTACATTGTATTTTTCCTAGCCTATAGTGTCCCACTGCTGGGCAAAGGCCTTCCCCAAGTCTTAAAATGACTCTCTTTCCTGACTTTTGATTTTGATTTTGCAGTCTCTCTCTAATTTTTTTTTTTGCGATTCGTGGTTGCCATAGAACAACCGATGGTATAGATCTTTGTCTTAATGTAAACAATGTCGTATTTCTTTCAGCTGCCCCCAGAAATCCATCAAGGATCATCGGGGGAGACCTTACGACTATCGACAAGTACCCATCAATGGCCGCCGTCCTTTATTCTGAAGACATGGTGAACTTCCAGCAGCATTGCGGCGGGACCATCATCAACAACAGATCTGTACTCAGCGCTGCTCACTGCGTATAGTAAGTTAATTTAATTTATCTTTCTGATTTTCTATTATAATAATAGATAAATTATTTCAAAAATCTATTGCTGATGTTTAAAAGGATTTGTATTTATTTTCCTCTCTTTGTTCCAATTTGTTTTAAATAATATTTTGAGTGGTATATAGGCTATCAAGCCAATTACCACTGTACGCGACGTGTCGCGGGTTCAATCCCCGCGTAGGACAAGAATTTGTGCGATCCACAAAGGCTTGTTCTGAGTCTGGGTGTCTTGTGCATGTGATTTTAATGTCTGTGAAACTCCCCGCAAAACAAGGATTAAATTCCTTAGTGCGGGGCTCGTTAAAAAAATGGCAAATAAATAAATCTATTCTCTTCTATTCAGTGACGACGTTGCTGAGGGAATCCGTGTCCGCATCGGCTCCTCCTACCGCAACACTGGCGGTAGAGTACTGACTCTTGCCGCTTTACTGGTATATCCAGACTATAGCATATATAGGTATGATCACGACGTCTCCATCTTACGGACTGCGGTCGAGATCATATACAGTGCTACCGTCCAACCCGCCCCTATCGCCGGGGCCAGTTATAACTTAGCAGACAACGAGGTCGTTTGGGCCGCTGGCTGGGGTTTGACCGAGGTACGTTCGCTTGTTATATGTTTTATGTTGGTTATTGCATGCCATAAATGAGCTTAAAAGATTTGAAACAATTCTGAATTAATATAGTATTAGCGTTCGTCCATACCCAAAACAATTTTATGATTAATAATAAAATCTTTGTTACAGATGGATGTGCCTTCTGACCAGCTTCGCGATGTACAAGTCTGGTCGATCAGGCACGAGACCTGCAGGCGTATCTACTTGTGGGGTCTCATACTTATTACCAGAGACATGCTGTGCATCGGATGGCCTGACGTCGGCGGCCGTGACCAGTGCCGGGGCGACTCCGGAGGTCCCGTCTTTCACAACGGTGTCGTTGTTGGCATATGCGCATTTGGAACATGCGCCGAAGCTCAATTCCCCGGTGTTAATGCCCGCGTATCCAGCTACTCTACTTGGATACAAGCCAATGCCTAAAATACATATTATTATATGGAACAAACGAAGTTTGGTAATATTTTTTAATAAACTGGTAAAATACCCACAAAATATTTTTTTATTGCGATAAAATTCATCATCTTCCTGCGCTTATCCCATTTCACTTGGGGTCGGCGCAACACGTCTTCTAGACATGTTGCTTAAAGTTTTGGCTATGGTTTTACAGTCGGCCGCCTGCCTGACACTAACCCTCTTTGGGAATGCGATTGTTGATTGTTTACCCGCCACCATTCGGGTGACCCAAGGTGCTTGGTACAGTGCACTGGGTCTTAAGGTCCATTAGTCGCCTTTTACGACACCTAGGGGAGGATATGGGGTGGTGCTATTCTTTATATCCGGACACCACACGGAATATTATTGCTATAAAATTGGTTATCACAAATGACGCAAATATACATTTCGAGAACGCAAGAGAGTCGTTGCGCAAAGTAAGTCCTGAAATGGGGACCAAGAGCGTACACTTGGCACACAACGCGGCAGACCACCGCAGCGCTGGGTTCATTTAAGGTATTTAAGACTGAAGGAAGATCACCAGGAGTGGAACAAGGACACCATTTCTAAGATTGATTTAAGGCATCGTGAAAATAATATTGATATAATAAAAAAAATAGATAATAGCCGTATTCCTAAAAAGAGATGCATAATTTCACACTATTTGCTATTCAAGATATTATTATGCTTACCTGCTACAGCAATTACCACAAAAGTCAGAACTATAATCGCAACAATGGCTAATAAACCGTATTTATATCAAAATACACAAACTTGATATCTATTATTTATGCTTCTATCTCTTTAAGCGTAAAGAGGAAATGTTGGAGAGGGTGATTTTTTCCTCTTATAACTTAATTTTTTATGATATGACCTGACAAAGAACCTGGGGGCTTAGACAAAGTGACATCGCTTGGTAGCGAAACGATAACGAAATTCGTCATCGTCTTTGCGATAATGATAAACATTTCTTTGAAACAATTGAAAATTGGCAGTCCTATGGTCTTATTACTACACTATCAAAGCTTCAAAACTGCATATAATACGTGACGACAAGCCCCCAGGTTTGTAAAGTGGTTTATTATCAACTCACCAAAAACAAATGAATCAAAACACTTGAGAACTCTCAAAAAGAGGCTACTTAAAGTACTTGACATCAAGGAGTTGATATTTGTCAGAGTAGCACATACTTAACAAGCGCTTGACGTCAACATTTAAACCCTATTCGACTCCTTTTTTTTGGTAAATCAAGGGAATCCTCATGGACACCCGCGACCCCGGGGGGAGCCGCGGGTAGTGTCAGACTCTTACTGACTAAACCTGAACCGCTGTGCTACGTCATCCGCGTTTTGGTGTCGGTGCATGGTAGCGCATAGCATTACTTCATGCACAACCCTATTTGACTCCTAACTTTTATTATTAGTATTATAAATTTAGGCACCAAAATTAAATACATTTTTCGACAGTCATTGTATGAACATGATTAAAAGATAAATATTACACAACATCCTGTCTAATGGATTACTAAAACTGATCAAACGATGGACCCTAACTCATTTATCTTATTATTAATCGATTGTTATTGATTGGCTATATCATTACTTGTCGTCATCATTATCTTATTATATATAAAGTCTTTTTTTCTATTTTCAGCACTCTTGAATACTCTTAAGTGTTGAACATACAGACTTGTACAATGCGTGTCATTGCTTTGTTGGCTTTGAGCTTGGTGGCTGTGGCAGGTAAGTTCAAAAGCATTTTATTGCGTATATAAGCTATATTATATTAATTTTAAACATATTTAGAATTTACATTTAAATATGTTTTATAATCTGAGAAAAAAAATACCGATTTTATTCAACCTTATTTTTAAATTCCTTAATTTATTATCTTTTAAATAAATAATTAGATTTCTTTCTATTTATTACTCTTCCACTATCTCAAAATTTCATAGCATTTGTAAAAAAACATTTATAATTATGTAAAAAGCATATAGAAACATTCAATAATTTAGAATCTTCCTACTTTTACGACTAATTCTCTTATTTTCTTCAAGCTGTCCCTAGCAGCCGAAGCCTGGATAGAAGGCTAGTCACCATCGAGCAGTACCCCTCCACTGCCCTGATCCTCATGACCTGGGATGGCATCCATATGTTCTTCCATTGCGGCGGTACCATCATCAACAACAGGGCTATTCTGACCGCTGCCCACTGCATGTAGTAAGTTACTTGAATACTTTTAAAATATCGCATATAATAGCGCAGAGTTGATAGATTATTTATTGTGAGCAACAATAAAGAAAATTTGAAATTAATGCAAAGAGCGTAGTTTTAAAATTGTGATTATGTATTTTAAATCAACATCTACAAGTGAAAGGTTAGTATTCTATAACTAGTAAAGCGTACTCTTGGGCCTTTAATGGCTGATGCCAACATAGTAGATATAAATGTGAACGTTTATAATAAGTTGCACTAGGTACTGTTGCGCTTTAGACATGTAAAAGTAAAATATCTATGCTCTCAGTAATTCCAATCATAATGTGTTTCATTGAAACTTACAGTTTACGGGCTTTAAGTAACACATTGACATTTAGTTACATGTGACCTTTTTATATTACTCTCCAAAACATTACGCTGTGACATTCGAAATATTTCTTTTAGTTACCGACCGAGTCAGGAGTTCCGCGTCCGTATAGGATCTTCATTCGCCAACACTGGCGGCCAGGTGATACCGGTCGGCGCGATCGCCCTGTATCCCGGCTTCAACGACGCCTTCTTCCATTGGGACCTCTCCATCGTGCTGACGCCTGGGTTCACTTACAGCAACACTGTCAGGCCCGCACCTATCGCGGGATTCAACCTGACTGACAACCTCACCGTTTTGGCTACGGGCTGGGCTAACATTGCAAGTTGACTTTTTCTAGTACCAGATTCTTTGCCTTGTTTTGCAAAGTAGAATGTTGAGAGAAATGAGCAAGACTTATATACAGGCGCAAAAAATATGTTAATAAGTGATTTTTTTTAGAAAGTCAAAGCTCCACTGCTTCCTAAGGGCCTTAAAAACAAACGGCGCCACAAATTGTAGAGAAACACACTGAAAGTTTTAACATTAGTTAATAAATGATCTATTTCTTCTCCTTAGGAGGGCGACCGTCAAATCAATGAGGAGCAGCTGGTGACTGTCAGCCAAGATGTCTGCATAGATCACTACGACAACACTCACGCGGAGATTAAGGATGACGTGGTGTGCACCAAGAGGCCTGACCAGGACGGCGGCTACTGCGGCGGGTTCGGCGCCGGCATCTTCCAGTCTGGTATCCTCGTCGCCGTGCACAGCAACTGCTACGCTCCACGGCCCTCTCTTGCCATTCGTGTCTCCCACCATACGGCTTGGATTCAGGCCAATGCCTAAATTGTTCTGACATCAAAAAATAATTTTATAACAAGTTTAATTTTTCTTTTGGTAAATTTAAATAAATAAATTAAAAATGAAATTAACTTTTATTTGGAAATCGTCATATCGAAAACCCCCAAGGCCATATGGCGTCTCACAAAGGATCTCTTCTGACCATCTTAGTATTCTTAACTTCCAAAATATTTACACATCCACAAATCTTCTGTTACCACACTTTAAAAGTTTTGAATCAGATAGACATAACAGCAGTGACTTGTATTTCCTTATCAACACATTACATTTTCAATGAGTTGATAAGATTTATAACATCGATCTATTATATTATTGATTTAATACTAGAATTAGTTGAGACTATTACAATTATTTAAACTGATAAAGCTACTCGTATTTAAATCTATGAAAGATAAAAATTTTCCATAAAATTTATTTTGGTAGATGAGCATGATTTTTAAAAGTGGGTTTTATCGTGATAACTACGGCAAAGTCTAGTTCTTTTTGTCGGACTGTGACCCTGTTTAAGTATTACGTTGTTTTTATTAGATACGAGTAGGTACCGAAATCGGTTTTTGGTAATCATTGAAGATACTTCCTAAAACTCCTGGGGGACATGAATGAACGTAGATTACTGGACATCTCTCGAATCAATATTCAAATTTAGCAAATTTACACTCGAAAAACTTGCCTTATTAGAGAATCGACACACAAGCTTAGAGTATTGATGTTTCAAAACAATGTACCTATAGCGCCACCTTGAGGCATTCCACAATTCTGTTACCAAGAGATACTACGCAATGAACTGTCAGCGAATTCCTATGGACAGATTTCCCCAATTAATTAAGCCTTCGGGTTCGATAATATAATCTCAATGTCCAATCACCTGCGTCATATGCCTCACTATGTCGATATCAAAAATTTCCAATTTTTCGAGCCTATCTTATGTAAGACAGCCATTCAAAATAATTGTCATTATTTTTCGCTGTGTGTATTTAATCTTTACGAGCAGATTAAAATCGTGTGCGTCAAAATTCATTCTGAAAAACAATCATCTACGTCAATCACCCGATTTATTTTTACATGTTTTTATGAAACTTCACATTAAAGGATTAGTGAAACAATAAAATAATAAATATAAGTAATCCAGTCTTTATTTGTTCTTAAATTAGATTGCATTTATTACAAAAATATTAAAATGCTTGTATTTAATTATTATTTAAGATATTAAAGCTAATATTTTAGGCGTTTGCCTGAATCCATTGGACGTAGCTGGAGACACGGGTGTTGACAGTGGGCCGAGTAGTGAAGCACTGTGTGGTCACACCGACGAGGACGTTGGCATGGTAGATGCCAGCGCCGAAGACGCCGTTACACTGCCCGTTGTCTTGTTGAGGGTAGGCGGTGCACAGCATCTCAGCGGTGATGGGCATCTCCATATCCTCGTAGCGGGAGTTGCAGATGCTGCCATTGACAGTGAGCACCTGGGCGTCACTAATCTGACGTAAGCTGGTTTGCCCGGCAGATGCGTCCTGGTAAAAATAAAAAAAGATATCAAGTGCATTGCTTTGTAAATTTGAAAATTACTAATACACTAATGTAAGAGCTCGTAAACGTTTGTCACCGAATCGAAGGTCGAAAATCGAATAGTCAAAAAAGAGAAATTTAAACTTCAATTAGTATAGAGATAAAATACAATAATGAGAACTCAATTACCTGTGTCATCTGCCATCCTGTTGCCCAGACGGACTGGTTGTCTGGTACAGTGAACCCAGCGCCAGCGATAGGAGTAGGACTGACATTGTTGTTGTAGGTGATGAAGGTAGCTGTGTGCAAGATGGCGATGTCGTAACGGAAGTTGTCGTCATTGTAGCCGGGATACTGGAACTGGCGGGCGACGGCGAGGAGTTCGCCACCGGTCTGTCCGAAGGACGAGCCAACACGGATGCGGAAGAACATGCTCGGGTAATAACTAAAAACACGGACAAAAAATATTAAAGAAAGGCAATGATATACAAAGTTGGAACCATGAAAATCCCTTAGTTAAAATAACGTAATTCAATGTATTTACAACCTAAAAATTAAAATCGAAGAGCATTTTAATTAATAATGTAATGATTTCTAAAAAAATGTGGTTTAATTTGTTAGTACAAAATAAAAATTCAGGTAATATAATAAAAAGTGACTTACTAGATACAGTGACCGGCTGTCAAGATAGATCTGTTGTTGATGATGGTGCCGCCGCAGTTGAAGGTGAGGTGGACGCCATCCCACGTGTGGATGATGGAGGCACTGGACGGGTACTTGTCAATGGTGACAAGACTTCCCCCTGCGATCCTCGAGTCGCTGCTGGGGACAGCTGAGCAAAACCAATAACATTAAATGAGTACCAGTCAAATTACAAAAAATACAAGAGCTAAGTTAGCGAAAATTTTGTTTTTTGAGATTTAAGTCTGTAACTAAGTAATTTTTTTAGATTATATAGTTTCACATTTCACAACCACTCCACGAGAATAATTTTAGTAAAAAAATAGATATTTCCTTTTTTTAATCTGGACTAAATCCCAAGGTAATTTTAAATACGATGCAATTTTTTTTTAATTTTTTAATTACCATATTATTATATGTTTTTTTAAATTGCCTAATTAAAAATGTCCTACCTGCCACAGCCGCGAAGCACAGAGCCAACAAGGCAATGACACGCATTGTTAGGTTTACCCGAATGCCGCCCGCAGCTGCCACAGCCTATTTATATGCGTTTAATTATCAATACTCAGAAGATATGTACCTATTATCGATCGATTAACTAATATTAAATTTACGTCGTGCGTACTCGCCTATTCTACAAGATTACTCGCTAGTGTCATGATTCAGAGGCATGGATGGAAGTGGCAATCAGGCTACGCGCCTGTAAGGTTTAGAAGATGACGTTTAACCTTAGCATATGTATATTTTGTTGTAGTGAGAAAAGTATCAACTTTCTTTCTGCCGAAGTTTATGCTTGTTGAAGACAAGCAACAGGAATTATAAATATATTATTTATTTATCTAACAGATGAAAATAAGCAAAGAGAACAAGACACCGAATACCTACATTTGGCGACTGTTTTCTGTTTACACCAGTGTAGAAGCACTTTCGAATCTAAGTTCAATGGTCGTTGTTAATACGTACAGAAAGTCATTTGATGGAATTAGATATTTTTATAATGATTTACACAATCTTGTTATCTTACACGGGTTTTACAACTTTATATAGAATGTTCCATCGCCGTCATGCAGATAACGTAAGCTTTAGTAACTTTATTTTATTTTCAATTGAAAATAGATGATAAACTTCTAATTCTTATACGCCACATGGCCTTAGGGATTTTCGATGCAACGATTTCCAAATTAAACTTAATTTATTTTTTAATTTATTTATTTAAATTTACCAAAAGTTAGTAACAAGAAAAAATATGTCAGAACAATTTAGGCATTGGCCTGAATCCAAGCCGTGTGGTGGGAGACACGAATGGCGAGAGAGGGCAGTGGAGCGTAGCAGTTGCTGTGGACGGCGACGAGGATACCAGACTGGAAGATACCGGCGCCGAACCCGCCGCAGTAGCCGCCGTCCTGGTCAGGCCTCTTGGTGCACACCACGTCATCCTTAATCTGCGCGTGAGCATCGTCGTAGTAATCTATGCAGGCATCTTGGCTGACAGTCACCAGCTGCTCCTCATTGATTTGACGGTCGCCCTCCTAAGGAGAAAAATAGATCATTTATTAATTTGTGTTAAAATTTTCAGTGTGTTTCTCTGCAATTTGTGGCGCCGTTTGTTTTGAAGGCCCTTGGGAAGCATTGGAGGTTTGACCTTCTAAAAAATTTCACTTATTAACAAATTTTTTGCGCCTGTATATAAGTCTTGCTCATTTCTCTCAACATTCTACTTTGCAAAACATGACAAAGAATCTGGTACTAGAAAAAGTCAACTTACAATGTCAGCCCAGCCCGTAGCCAAAACGGTGAGGTTATCAGCCAGGTTGAATCCCGCGATAGGTGCGGGCCTAACAGTGTTGCTGTAAGTGAACCCAGGCGTCAGCACGATGGAGATGTCCCAATGGAAGAAGGCGTCGTTGAAGCCGGGATACAGGGCGATCGCGCCAACAGGTATCACCTGGCCGCCAGTGTTGGCGAATGAAGATCCTATACGGACGCGGAACTCCTGACTCGGTCGGTAACTAAAAGAAATATTTCGAATGTCACAGCGTAATGTTTCGGAGAGTAATATAAAAAGATCACATGTAACTAAATGTCAATGTGTTTCTTAAAGCCCGTAAACTGTAAGTTTCAATGAAACACATGGTAATTGGAATTACTGAGAGCATGGATATTTTACTTTTACATGTCTAAAGCGCAACAGTACCTAGTGCAACTTACTATAAACGTTCACATTTATATCTACTAGGTTGGCATCAGCCATTAAAGGCCTATGTGTACGCTTTACTAGTTATACGAGTAGGATACTAAAATTTCACTTATAGATGTTGATTTAAAATACATAAGCACAACAATTTTAAAACTACGCTCCTGGTAATAATTTAAAATTTTCTTCATTATTGCTTACAATATAATCTTTTGAAAAGTTACTTACTACATGCAGTGGCCAGCGGTCAGAATAGCCCTGTTGTTGATGATGGTACCGCCGCAATGGAAGCGCATATGGATGCCATCCCAGGTCATGAGGATCAGGGCAGTAGAGGGGTACTGCTCGATGGTGACTAACCTTCTATCCAGGCTTCGGCTGCTAGGGACAGCTGAAAGGAAATAAGACAATTAGTCGTAAAAGTAGAAAGATGGAAAATTATTAAATATTTCTGTAACCTTTTTACGTGATTATTTTTACAAATGCTATGAAATTTTGAGATAGTGGAAGAGTAATAAAAAGAAAGAAATCTAATTATATATTTAAAGGATAATAAATTAAGGGATTTAAAAATAAGGTTCAATAAAGTCGGTAATTTTTTTCTCAGATCATAAAACATATTTAAATTTAAATTCTAAATATGTTTTAAATTAATATAGTATAGCTTATAACTAACTAACTACCTAACTTACCTGCCACAGCCACCAAGCTCAGAGCCAACAAAGCAATGACACGCATTGTACAAGTCTGTATGTTCCACACTTAAGAGCAGTCAAGAGTGCTGAAAATAGAAAAAAAGACTTTATATATAATAAGATAATGATGACGACAAGTAATGATATAGCCAATCAATAACAATCGATTAATAATAAGATAAATGAGTTAGGGTCCATCGTCTGATCAGTTTTAGTAATCCATTAGACAGGATGTTGTGTAATTGTTATCTTTTAATCATGTTCATACAATGACCGTCGAAAATGAATTTAATTTTAGCGCCTAAATTTATATTACCTACTAATAATAAAAGTTAGGAGTCGAATAGGGTTTAAATATTGATGACGTCACTGACGTTATTTGACGTCAAGCTCTTGTTCAAGTATATGCCATTCTGGCAAGTCCTTAAAAATCAAAAATCAAAAAATCAAAAGGTTTTTATTTCGAGTAGGCCTTCTCAGGCACTTTCAAAACGTTACTGACTCTAGTTGCGCGGTTCCAAAATGCCATGATGTCAAATACTTTAAGTAGCCTCTTTTTGAGAGTTCCCAAGTGTTTTGATTCATTTGTTTTCGGTGAGATGATAATAAACCACTTTACTAATCTGGGGGCTTACTTGTAGTATGTGCAGTTTTAAAGCTGTGATAGCCTAATGGTAAGACTGCAGGACTGCCAAGTCAAAGGTCTCGACTTCAATCCCCAGGTGCGCACCAATTTTTCGAAAGGTGTTGGCTATATCGCAGCTTCAGTGTTTCGGAAGGTATGTTGAAATGTGACTCCTGCACCTGATCTCTCTCCGGTCGTGTCTGTCGGGGTATTTTATTTTATTAGTTTAAGGAATGAAAAACAGTAGTGTATTAAGAGTTAAGTTAACTTTTCAATCATCTGTCATAGATGCTAGAGGCCAATGATGATTAAGAATTACATTTAGGTACAAAGGAATATGTCCCACGTAGCTGGCTGGTGTTATAGTATCAATGATCGTCGCGGCAAAATCGGTCGACACATTGTTATTATGGGCAGTTGTGAAAGAGAGACACCCCCGTCTTCATATCGTAGTGTACTGCCATCTAGACTGACGCATCAAACCACTGAAATGCATTGAAGTAACAAGTCTCTACATATTTAAACGGGTTCGTTATGGAAGAGAAGTTCACTTAAATATTACAACTGTGAATGAGAAAGTCAGTTACATGTGTTTTTTGCAATTTGGTTTTATTGATTATTCCTGTGAAGTTAAATCAATCATTTTTACTGCACGGATAACCGATCCCCACGTAGAATAAGAATTAGCGCGATCCGCAGATGCTTGTTATGAGTCTGGGTGTCTTTGTGCATGTGAACTGAATGTCGGTGAAACTCTCCGCGATACATGGATTAAATTTCTTAGTAGGTATATGAGTCGTATAAGAAAATTAGGCCTGCTGCAGCCCTCTGCCGGACATAGGCTTCTCCTGACGTCCGGCATTCATGCCGATCCTCCGCCTTCCGAATTCATTCTTTCCAGGCCACCTTTTCTAAATTTTATTTTATTCGACAATAATCTGGCTATGAAATAGGCCAGGAAGTTGACAGTAAAAAACTACTCAAAAACCTTATGAACAATCACGGTACGGAACCATCCAAAAGTGTCAGAGATTGTCGCACGTGCGGGTATAATCCTACTACATTTATTCTTATCTTCACACTAAAGGAAGTGACTGTCTTTTGGACCAATAATATCTATAAATATGCCAGCAATACTTGCAACGTGTAAAGATTAATTACAATTATCTGGAGTATTCATTCATGTTACTTTACAACTTTGGAATAGGGATCAATGAAATTTGAACTTTGAAGTAATCTGTGTTCTATCTGAACTAGCAAGATTAAAAGATAAGTGGCTAAAAATACCAAAAAGTTGTTATCCTATGACGATGTATAGGTGATAAATCCCTTGATTATGGGTATTAATCATCTGCTTGTAGATAAAACTGTGTTATAAATACAGTGGCAATAGCTGTAGTCGTCATTCCCTTTAGTGGATGATACGGGGCGCGTATCGCTGGCTCTTTGCTACGCGGCTCTCGCAGGTAGGTTCCATCAAATTAAATCGTTCATGAGCCCCAAATATTAAAAATCCAACCCGAATCATTAGGTCAAAATCAAAATAAATTTGTTTCAATTAGATTTTAAATAATGATAGATTAAAATAAATTGAATAGAAATGCTTGTACTTTTTGAAAGTCAATTTATTTTTGTTGTTTGGGGTGAAAATTTAATTACTTCAATCCACGCCTCTGGCTCAGCCGGGAAACATGTCGGATTCCCCAGACTAGAACCACACTGGGCCCCATCTACTGTAAGCCAGTTACGGATACTAGCTGGCCTAAGTCCTGAAGGACTCTTTCTCGAGGGGCAGGTGTAAAGAACCCACTACTCCTCATAAGAACGCATGATGCACCCGTGTCCTTTTTAACTGTTAGCTGATCAGGTGACAGGGTATCCTTCCTGCCACTCGCAGGCCCGACCATAAGACAGTCGCAGGTCGCTCCTTTTGATTTTACCTACCTTTTTTTCCGGGGTGAAACACTAATGATTTCAACCCACGTCGAGGGCACGGCGCGGGGATATGTCGGCCTCACACAGACCAAAAACACCCCGGGCCCCTTCTATTGCGAAAACCAGAGTCGCGGGATCGCTGCTCGCGCATGCTCGGCGCGACTGTTGACTTACCTACCTACCATCCTCATTTCTCTGGTTGTAAACAAGAATCTAAATTTCAATCTCCAGCAGCATACCGTCTTTTATGTCAAAAAAATCTATTATTATCAATATTTAAAAGTCCAAAATTGTCACAAAACCCTTCGGCATCGGGAAATTTTCAGCAATTATTTTTCGTATAAAAGACAAATATCTCACAGAAAATTTAATATATAAAATTCTCGTGTCACAGTTTTCGTTGCCATACTCCTCCGAAACGGCTGGACCGATTCTCTTGAAATTTTGTATATGCATTCTGTAGGTCTGAGAATCGGCCAACATGTATTTTTCATTCCATTTTTTTTTGTTTTCGCGAACGAAGTCGCGGGCTAGTAAGTTCTATAATTCTATACCATTCATTGATCTTGATCATCCATTAATTCTTGAAACAAGTATATTTACCAGACATGACAGACGATATTTTCTTTTTTTTTACAAACTTAATTCTGGTAATGCTACCCGCCGAGTTAAGGAGTACAGTGGAAAATGTAGATACTATTGATTATAATTATTTTAAAGAGTTATAAGTTTATTTCAACATTGGAAAAGTAATAATTATTTGGTTCTGTTGAAGGAGTTGTGATTGAAAATACACCCAAGAACTGTAAGTAAAGTGCTGATTTTTTTTATTTGACTTGACCTAAATCCTATTCCTAGTCGAGTACACTCGAGTTACAATCGTGCTTTTTGTACTTCGTTTCCACTATTTCGTCAATATAAAAATTACTAGCTGTATCCCGCGGTTTCTCGCGCGCAAAGTCAGTTAAAGCTGCAATTCACTTCTCTCCTCTGACGCAGTCAATTAAAAAGTAGCCTTTGTTATTAAAGGATGTCAGTTAACTCCATACCAGATAATTTTACACAAATTTCGTTAAAATTGATCCAGCCGTTTGAGCGAGATAGAGCAACAAACCTCTATCCATCGGATAACAAACATTCGCGTTTATAATAATATGAGTAGAATTTATAAAGCGAGCGAGCGAAGCTTATACAGTACATTTTTGCACTTCATTGTAATGCGAACTCTTTTCGCTTTTGTTTTGCAGCTAATAATCTGGGTGGGACCTTCTCTCGTACCAAGCAATTTTTTATTCAAAAAAATCTTTTTTACTAGGTATTAAAGTTTTTCGTGACATAAAATCGAACGCTTTATCAGGTTAGCAGTGGCGAAAATACGCCTAGGTAACAAACCTAATATTTTTGTTTAGTAACGCCATCTCTTACTAAATAAGGAAATTAATTTGACTTTACTACGATTGCGCGGCACCACTATGATGCCACCAATAGGATAATATCGCGTGAATTATTATGAAGCTATTAATATCCCACGGCTAACCAAAAACCTTCCTATCCTTCATACCACTATGAAGCTACCTATGACTATTTAAAATCCTACCATCATGTCTAATATCTTTTCTGATGATTTGGGTGAATAAAGATAATAAATAAATTGTTTAATTAAATTACTTATCAAATATTGTTCACTTCAGCTTTGTTTCGAAATAATTATCCCTTTAAATAAGAGATGGCGCTGTACGTCTAAAAGAATAAATCATTTTTCTATGTAATTTAATTCGTATTGAAAATTAAAACATGTGTTTTAATATAATTTTGTGATATATGTGTAGCCGTACTTGCGGACGTGTGGACCGAAATTCATCCAAAGAGATTGGTGAGTAAGGGTGACTTCCATATAAATTGTCTACCATATGCACAGTGCCTCCCAGAAACTACCTTTTTAGCATAATGCTTTACCTTAATGCAGTACAGAGAATTATTGTTATATTTGTTATTATAACAATAATTTTTTGGCCCTTAATTACTTACATGGCAGGTAATGCAATTATTACAGTAGCCCTAATTTTGTTATCTTAAGTCAAATCAAGTATAATCGCATTTTAGATTTTAGATTGGTAACTTAATTAATGTGAAACAAATATGTTAATTGCTTAAGGAAAATAACAACGTTTGCATTTTGTTTTTTTCCCCTTTAATATTTTTTCGTGAATTGTACCGACCAGTCTTAAGTCGTTGGAAAATGAAACCGAGATTTTATTAGGAAAAATAGTTTCGCCAAGCCGCTTTTAACGGTAAATATACTTATAAATTGAATAAAAAAGCATAATTAATAAAACAATTTATATTATATTCTCACATAAAATGGCACAAAAATAGCACAAATATTTTGGACTTATCACAGCTTACGTAATAAGATAAACATGTTATCAAGTAATTTTGTACTTTGATTTTATTCGTTTATTTATAGCTCCAAAAAAAACATTCTCGAAATATTGATAAATTAATATCAAATAATTTAGGCGATACCAATCCGCAGTGAGCTTGTGTGGTGATCAATGCTCAAAGGCCTGTGCCCAGCAGTGGGACGAATATAGGCTGGTTTATTTATTATAATTTAGGCGTTGGACTGGATCCAGGACGAGAAGCTGGAGACGCGAGTGTTGATGGTGGGGCGAGAGGACATGCACTGAGCGGTGATGCCGACCAGAGTGCCGGAGTGGAAGATACCAGCGCCGAACACACCGTTGCACTGCCCGTTGTTGTTCTGGTTGGCCCAGCCAGTGCACACCATGTCGGACGAGATCGACTGTACTCCCGAGTAGCGAGAGTTGCAGGTGCTCTGGCTAACGGTAGTCATCTGCGAGTCGGCGATCTGGCGGTTGTTGGTCGAGCCCTGGAGAAATTAATCAGATATTAAAGAATGAATTTTTTAATGTACACAACAGTGCAACTATGCATTTGTTTTCTGCTTGAAATACGACGCCTGCCCTAAGGAATCCTTATATCGTGCCTTTAAGCCTTATATCGTGGGGGGTTTCAATGATATTCAATTCACATGCACAAATACACCCAGAATGAGAACAAGCCTTTGTGGATCGCACAAATTCTTGTCCTACGCGGGGATGGAAACCGCGGCACGTCGCGTGCAGTGCGTTGGCGTGATGACCTACACCACTCGGCTAACCGTGCAGTCATATTGATTTATTGTATTTGACCAAAACTTGTGATTATTTTGTTTATGAAAAATCAACTTACTGAAGAGTGACGCCAGCCGGTAGCCCAGACGGCTTGGTTGTTACCGAGGTTGTAGTTGGACCCAGCGATAGGGGCGGGACGAACGTTGTTGTTTTGGTTAATGTTCGAAGAAGTTCGCACGAGGCCGAGGTCGTAACGGTAGCTGGAGTCGCTGTAGTTGGGGTGGTAACGGACAGAGTTGATGTTGTGTACCACTCCGCCAGAGTTCACGTTTGAAGACCCAACACGGAGGCGTAACTGATTAGGGGGGCTGTAGCTGAAAAATAAGATTTACGGAATTAATTTGAAGTTCACAAAAAGCATTTAAATTTTTCTAATTGTATTTTATAATTTATGTATTTTTAGAATTATCATTTTTTAAAGGAAATTCAAAAGTTCCTTACTAGATGCAGTGAGCGGCTGTGGCGGCAGATCTGTTGTTGATGATGACGGCGGCGCAGTGGAAGTTGTGGTTCACACCATTCCAGGAGATAGTGATACTAGCAAGGGAGGGGTACTTGCTAATATTTACATAATTACCCCCCGCGAGCCGTGTGCTGCTGGGGACAGCTAAAGACAAACAAAAGATCATTAATATTTTATGTCAGATAAAGTTACTAAAGAATATCAAGATTGTGAGCATACAATACACCTTGATAGCGTTTCATATTTATATTTAAAATATTTTGGAGGAAATATCATTCTTACTTCAGGTTTAACTGGCTCAAATCAATTTAAGTTGAAGACAAGTAATCTACAATTAATAAAGATACTAAACGAAATACGAAACTGACATCTACAAATAAAAGCACTGTGAGACAACTTACCTGCTACAGCCGCAAAGCAAAGAGCCAACAAAGCAATGACACGCATTGTACGTCTTATTTCCCTGAGTGAGGAGTACTCCTACCCACCTTCATTTATATTACATTGCATTATCAGGATGACGGTAATTTAACACCTTATAATCGCGAGATTAATTAGTATCGATATATTATTAAACTCCTATATCTATCATGCAGGCGGGGAGTTTCTTTAAAGATTGTGTGTTGTGATAGAAACACATACAACTGGATTTGTTGTTTTTTAAGCTGCATAATTGTAATCATAATCGTACATTGTTTAAAAATACATTATTATTATCATTTTATATAATATATTATGCGGATGTTTCTATGTATGTAAGTATATCTACATATGGTTAAAAGGAAAAAAGGGCCCCGGTGTCGTGCCTTGTGGTACCCTATAGCTTTTGGTGTGAGAGTTCATATGGTTGACGATTTCCTTTACTGAATTATAGTGACTACTTTGATCACTGACTCAGAGAGTTAAATAGAATAGTATATCAGTAGGTAAAAATTGTTCAGAATTAATATACAAGAGAGTAATAGTAATAATATACAAAGGATGTGACTCAAACGCTTTTGATAGATATGGATTCTAACTCATCAAGCTAAGGATATATGTTTAGTGATCGTCTTAGTAAAAACAGAGGCGTTTATTACGACAAATAAAAATGTAAGAAAACAAATTAACAGTTCCAATTTACTTTGAAACTTGATAATAAAAAAAAACGATTATGTTATGTATGAATTTCTGAAAGAACTTTACTGATATTATGACCATAAGCATAAAAGACAATACGGTACGTATTAGTTTTCATAAAAAATCGAATATTAATCAAAATATGAAGCATTTAATTACTACAGCTATCATCTGTGCTATAATTATCAATACTAATTACTATCTATATCTATTATTAACATGTCATATTATTAAGCTAAAGAGATAATTTGAAGGTGCTAATCTCTATCTAATTAGGTAGAACGACTGATAAGAATCAAAAAAATATTTTTGTGTTACATATTCCATTTGTTAAGGAAAGAAAATATAATTTAAATGTCAGTGAAAAATGTTACAAAGTTATAAATATTTGGGGGCTTCCTATCTAAAAAAATGTCCGAGTCTGTATAATACTGTATATTTCTATCTCTGATAATCTGATGATGATTCTCTTTTTTTATGGTTATCAAATTAGGCTTAAATTAATGCGTTCCTTAACTACCTATGTGTTTATTCGGGTCAGCTGATCTGGCCATTTTTACCCGACTGCATAAAAAGAGGTAAAAATTATTGCAGCTATAACCGATTTCCACACAGGTGAAGACGCTGGAAAAAGCTAGTATGATGATATGCAGTATCAACACATCGAGTTAATATTTACAAGTCACCCCACAATGGGTTGCGCTAAATATCGAATGTTTATCAGCGTTGCAATGATTGATCGATGGCTGATATCACCTAGCCTTCATGACTAAGGACTGCATAATGACCAGGCTAAGTAACATTTCTACAATGCTACTGTCAAGAGACGCTCAAATGTATGGAAATGACATTTCGTTTCCATAAATCACGTGACTTACACCTGTCATCGCTTCTTCTTTTGACTTTAATGATCGCTGACGATTTTAGATATGTCAGTTGGCTAGAAGGGTCGGTCTTTCAAAGACAAAAGACAGAGAAAAAGCGAAAGCGTTTAAATGAAAACACCTCAATAGACCTCCAAGCAAGCCAAATGCCTTAAAAATATACCTACACATATCTGTGTGACTAATTTCCGTAGCAATAAGTTTGTTATTTTATCGATGTTATCAGAATCATTAGTACAGTCTATCATGGAAAATCGTACGGATTAAAAAGTGATACACTAGTAGATATAGTAGTAGTAGGCTTGGATTAGTAGATATGTAGTAGAGGAATTGATTGTACGCAGTTTTTATCACTTTTTGGACAGAACTACTGAAGAGATAGACGTTGCTACACAGTGGAATAGGTTGCGACGTCAATGACTGCAACAAGAAGAGGAGACCAGTTCATTTTTAGACAGCGTTACTCCATCATACCTCTCTGTACTCTTGGTGTAAAATCTTCCGGTAAAGATTGAATACCGCTTTTCCAAAAAAAATACTAGTCTTATTCGAAAAAAAGTGTTAATTTCAACATAAAATTTTAATAGCCAAGGCCAAAATAATGCTACAAACGAATCGAGTATCTCAATGTCATAAAATAAACTTTATTTTATTTTGGAAATTCCATCCTAGTTATCCTTGAACAATATCAATTTTTTGAGATAATTTGTTACAAAAATGTGCATTTACGTTATTTTTATTTCAATCTTATTAGTAACAGTGCCGACATCAATCATTTTAACACGTCAATAAGGATTAAATATCAAATTCAACCGATTAGCACAGAAATCAATTTGCTGTCAAATTACTGATAAATTACAACTGTGTTTCTACCCCATTGTGTAATAATAAATAGAATGCAGGCAAAACAGAAGTAAGTCTTTGTATCTTTTATAAAAGGATTTTATAAGACAGTTGTAGTTTCTGCTCCTGTCTCACATCTGGAGAGTGTCCCTCAAGGCCCGATGCACACTGACTTATCAATGGCATTTGATAAACTTCATATACTGAAAATAGTATCATGAAAAGGCAAATTTGTGAGTTGGTGGAGCTGTAGAGTATAATCTCAGGATCTACTGAATCGATTATGGAAATTATTTAACTATTAGCGTTTATCAACAAAGTTCTACTTCATATGCACTCATTTAGAATGTATAGGGAACTGAGAGCCTACCAATACCTCTCACAGTAAGACTGTTAGTGTTGTAGGAGCTAGATGCAGATACAAAGTATAGAACGCCGTCTCACTTTCACAACGACAACAGTCTTACTTAAAGAGGTGGTAGTGCCCCTTAAAGGGCCTACCTATTGCGGGTGAGGAGTGAGATGGCGCACTAAACGGTGTAGAGCTGCCTCTCTTTTACACCCGCAATAATGTTACTCTAAGACAAGATGGTAAACCTCAAGCAGTGTTACTGCTTTACTCTTGCAAGCTAGACATTGTGGGCATTCCAGAATTACAATAACTCCCCCATCTTGATATAAAAAATCAAGAACATGTTGCAACTAGTAAACATCGTAATCATATTCAGTTCTTATCTAATCTAATTAACGCATTCTAATCATTTTTAAACGCCTGCAGCAATATAAACTTAAAACCGATATTAATATCTATTTCTAGGAAACCTTTCTCAGGCGCTTTATAGGTATTGAAATATTGAAGTTTCATGGATAAAATCATGGATGATTTGTATTTTTCATTACCTAGAGGCTAAACGTCGTACGATTTCTCACCACAAAATGTGCAACTTGTAGAAAAACATCGTGAGAAAAAAGTCTGTATTCCGAATTATTGGAATCTGCAACCATAAACCCATAGAAAGAAAGATTGGTGATTAATGCTCAACCAGTCATAAGAAGAGACCTAGATGCCTAGCAGCAGAAATAATTTATAGGCTAGTTTATTATTTATACTACGAACCTAAAAAAAACATCTGAATAATGACTAAACTTAACCTTTCACAGCAATCCATTATTCCAATAACATTCAAAACTAGAATACCATAGAAAATTCGAGGACTGCGCGCCCAATTTTCACTACATTACGGCTGCAATGCGCGTGCGCGGCGGCCATGACACCTCCGCCATTTGTACTCCAGACTCGTGCGAAACGGTAACCGATAATTGCACATTATTCTACTTGTTACGCGTCCTATGTTATGTATGATTGAATAGCATAATTTTTGTGTTACTGTAATATTGCGACATTATTAACGGTTTTATTTGTAAGCTCAGCATTGAGACGACAATTTTGGCACGATGATACCGACTTAATAGGGTTCATAATTGACACTTTTATTAAGACTAACATCTATGTACATACATTGTGGAAAGCAAATAAATCAATGTGAATACTTTTAGCTATTCGTTGTTTATAAGTAAGCTTTAGGTTGAATATTATTTTTATTGGATATCAAAATCAGATTACGTTTTCAAACGTTTTTTAATACTTAACAATTACAATCACAATAACTTTCATTTGAATTCAAACTGGTGACCTCTAAGCATTTGCCGCAATCCAACTGGAAAACCGAGAAACGCGGGCATTAACTCCGGGGAACTCCGGCAAAGCACAAGATTCACCAAAGGAACAGACTCCAACTATAACCCCATTGTGGAAGACAGGACTACCAGAGTCACCGTAACATTGGTCCTTGCCACCGACGTCCAGAATACCAGCGCACAGCATGTTAGGGGTTATGAAGCTCTCGACAGCCAAGAACCGTTCCCTGCAGACCTCCTGATTGACAGTATACAACTTCACCTCCTGAAGTTGCTCAGAATACGATGGGTATTCAGGCTGCAGCAAAAATATTACATTATTCTAACTGAGTTTAGTTCTTGACAGCAAGTCATACTAAAAATAAATTAAATGCAATAGTTTGTTAGTAAGTATTCATATATTATGTTACACTTTTCTAATCAAACGGCTCGTGTGATTTTTATGAAATTTGATATAGTGTTATATGGATGTCACTTAAGTCTTGAATGGGCAAGTTACTAGTCAGAAATTAATATTAAGGAAACAGCATTTTAGTTCGTAATGAAAGTGTGTGTTGATGATACTATGAAAAGAAACTTACGATTGTATCACCCCAACCAATAGCCCAAACTGGCTCATTATCGGGTAAGATGTAAGACTGGCCGGCGATAGGAGACGGCTGTACCGTGGCGCTGAAGACGATGCTCACAGAAGTGCGGATGACGGAGATATCGCAGTCTAACGTAGCGTCGTTGTAGCAAGAAGGGACGATGATAGCCGCGGTCGGTAGGACCTCGCCACCGGACGACACGAATGTAGTGCCCACTCGGATGCGCAGGTGAAAAATAGATTGAAAACTGAAAAAAAAATCTAGAATTACTATTTCATTTACATGATCTAAAATTTGTGGCAGTCGGATTTTAACCTAACCAATTGTTCACTTCAATAAGTCGGAATCGATTCTGAATAAGATTGATGATAACAATAACTAGTGCAGAACTATCATATCTTCTGCAAGGACTTGTCGGATATCGGAAGATGACGTGACTAAACCAATCGTTGTCGTCGATAGGTATTTGGGAAAAACTAGAAAGGGGAGTGCTATGGTACTTAAGCATTACTTATAAATATAATCACCCTTTCTTCAACCCTCCGAAATTAAGCAAAATTCGGATGTCGGTAAGTGTAGTAGATTTATGACAATATAATTTGATTAAACGTAATTATTGGGTAATTCTACTGAAAAGTCGTGTTGCGATCTTACATGCTGCAATGAGCGGCGGTAAGGACAGCTCTGTTGTTGATGATGGCGCAGCCGCAATCCGCGTAGAAGACGATGTTATCTGGAGTGTAGACCAGCGAGGCCATCGACGGGTATTTCTCTATCGTCGTGTTTTCACCCCCAATGATCCGAGAAGGGGGTTTAGGAGTAGCTGAAAGAAAACAAGAGATGATTTTGAAACGATTTGAGCACATATTTGATTGAAATTGATTTTAATTTATTACTTTTGTTAGGTTTAAGTTGTGAGAGAGATGAGACAACAGATGAGGCCTGGGGTGTTTTAGTCGGTGAAAGTCCGTCATATCCCCAAGCCCATAGCCATTGTAGGGACACATGTAAGTACGAATGGCAGAGTGTAAGGTAAGCAAAACCTATGATCAGTATCCGAACGAAGTGTTTCATTAAACCACGGAAACTACAACCAGAAGAAGCAGTAATCAAATTAGGGATTCACCCACAGCCTTAAACCCTAAAACATCATCATCTGCCTCGCTGACATTTGTTGTACATGAAACCATTTATTGGTTATTTTGGTCCATAGGTTATAATTTTCTTACAACAGAAGTGCCCAGCATAGCTTAACTTTAACGTGGCAGCTTTTTAAGTAACGTCTATACTTTTTGTTGTGAAACGGATCACGGTGTTTTTTATGGGGCAGTACAGTTAATGTTAAGTTCTTTTAATTCAATTAATGTGCTTACCTGCAACAGCAGCGCAGCTAAAGGCTAACACAACCAAGTAACGCATGGTGACTTCTTGATTCTGAGAATGAAGACTCCCCTCAATGAATCTCGTATTTATAACAATTGAAAGAAAACATCATGACTAATTAAACTAATTATCCTTAAAAGACACAATCTTTTAAAGATAGCCTAAATATGCATCATCGGTTATCAATGAAAAGTTAGATTTATTTAAGGATAAGCCTAACCAGGGTTTTGCCAACCTTCGGAAGGCACGATAAATTGTGGCTCGCTGTTATTTAACTTATTTATAACATCTTGGGTAGGTGGTAGTAACGGGTAACTAGTCAGAAGCCAGGTCTGACAACCAGGCTTTCCAAGAAGTATTGTGTGAACTGGAGAAGGTCAGACAAGCTGTTAAGCTTGTAAAAACTGGTACTCCATGTATTCAAATTGGATGAAATTACAGTGGTGGTCAATATATGCAAAAAAAATGTCGCGTTTTAATTTTTTGTGAGGATAGCTCGTGAATGGTACAGTATCCGCAGTTAATACCCAGGAACCACATGATCTTGAAAATATTTTTTTTTGCAAATATTCCATGATTCAAAACCAAAACCGTAATCGTAAATATCGTCTGTAGGCCATAAAGGCAGTAAGTTGACACTCAGAATAGTCATTTGGCACATATTTTATATCAATACTCATTAAAAGGCAGATTCATAACTATTTTATCATTTATTTATAAACTATAATAATGGAAATAGTTATTTATAAAATTGCATGCACAAGGTATGTGAGTAAGTTTGTATGCCGAAGGCCTGTAAATAAGCATGCAGGAGGCATGCAAACAAACACTAGCAGGTATAGTTTCTGTGACAATCTCTGCGTCGCTGTGCTCCGACGGTCTCACGGGAAATTATATAACAGTCGAGAGGTAGGTAGGACACGAAGATTTTTAAAACCATAGTGAGACCTGCTGTCTTGTATGGATCAGAGTGTTGGGCCACAAAAGGGATGAATGAAAGACAATTACATGCAGCAGAGATGAGAATGTTAAGAGGAATGTGTGGTGTTACGAGCGCGGATAGAGTAAGAAATTAGTGTATAAAAGGATGTTTGAAAGTGGCACCGGTAACAAAAACTTCGTGGTAACCGGCTGTCATGTGGAAAAAAGAGAACCACGTTATAAGGAAGGTGCTGGACATGAATGTGGATGGATAAATGGGAAGAGGACAAATAAAGAAACAATGGATGGTCTGTGTAAAAGATGTATGGCTGTAAAAGTGTTAGGTACTTGCAAAATAACGTCAGGAACGTGTGGAAGAAAAAGACATGCTGCGACGGCAAATAATAATTAGGATAAAGGCAGGGGAAGATGTTTTTTTGTCTTTGTCATCCAATTGTGTCAAAGATCATACTGCCAAACTAACATAGGTATACAAATAAACATTCGGTAAACAAAAATATATTTTACATAATTGTTTATTTAGATGTTGCTTCAAGAATTTACTTTAGTAACAAAATTATGCCAAGGCTGTTAGGTACACCAAATTATTTTCGGAGCATCAAGATTCTGGCCGATAGAGAGAAATATTTAATCTATCGGAACAGGAAAAATATATAAAAAATCAATTGCTTTTGTAATCCGTAGGATATCTACACTATCAATTAAATCATTGAGAAGGATTAAATCGTACCTATTTGCTTACAGGTTTTCCTGTGGCGAAAACTAAAGGTATAACACACGTATTTCATAATCTTTAGATTTTATTCGATAAGATGGATATAACAGATATAAATAGGTATCTGTTTATCTACCAAATTGATGTCTCATTATTAAGTATTAATTAATTGTTTTTTACACGGGTCATAAATATTTTGATTTCTGAAGGAATGTCTTGAAACCGTGCAACTTATTTTTTTCCACTTAGAATGCAGCGACAGATCGGTCGAGTCCGCAATTGATTGAGCTATGCAGTGATGGGGGAAAGACCTCCAAATTAAACAATAATCAAGCCCCATTTTCACATGCACGTCTGGAGGATCATCATCATCATCAGCCCGTTGCAGTCCACTGTTGGACATAGGCCTCTCCCAAGGTACGCAACAGAGCCCGGTCTGCTGCTTTATGCATCCAGTCGCTGCCGGCCCTCTTGTGTAAGTTTGGAGGATATTAAGATGGAATTTATATCAAAGATTCAGGCTAGATAAGTATCCCTTGATTTGGATCAGTTACATAAAAAAACAAATATTATGCACATTTGTTTTTTTTTTTGTTTGTACGAAACTCTGTTTCGCGACTCAGACTCGCACTTGACCGGATTTTAGTAGGTAGGTAATAATTAGCATTAAATGTTCAACATAGTTTTACTGTAGTAAGCAGGAAATGATATGTTTACAAAGCTGTGATATTTATTATTATTTATTTTTGATAAAGTTTGCGTAAATGTATTTTAATATTGTGCAATTTCTTTCTTCCTTTATTGACTCATCTTTACTTTGCACATTCACCATGTATCGAAACTCTTTGACGACAATCAGCAAACAAGGCCCGTCATAGCTATTTGAACATTCTTAATACACTTAACGTATTGACCACTTGTCTGCCAGGATACTTTCATGCTCGGCTATAGGTACAATGTGATATTTGTCTCACATTGGATTATTGTAGCAAACGAGATATTCGTAAGTGGGACTTGTGTAGCTTGTTAGATATTCGAAGCAAATAGACTAGTAAGCTCAGTTGATGGCCTTGTGGTTCTATGAAAGAGTTTGCAGATTCGAATCCATTGTACAATATACATATGTTGCGTTCATGTTGAAGCTGTGATAGCCTAGTGGTACCGTAAGACCACAGGACTGACAAGTCAAAGGTCTTGAGTTCGATCCCCTCGGGGAGCAGCGACTTTTGTGGGCGGCTTAGAAATAAAATATCGCAGCTTCCGTGTTTCGGAAGACATGTAAAAATGTGTGACCTGCGCCTGATCTCTCTCCGGGTGTGTCGGATTGCAGTCCCATCAGGCTATGCGAGTAAAGGAACAGACAGTGCACCTGTTTGCGTACACGCTGGTGCACTATAATATGTCCTGCGTAGCTGGCTGTTGTCATAGTAACACTAACTAGCCGGCATGGCCGAAATCGATCTGGAGGCATTTTACCTACATGTGTGAGCCAATGTGAACTAAAGTGTCCTTTTCAGTGATGGATACCTATTTATTATTTTAAGACATTACTGACAAGCGGAGAAGGAATACAAAGTGAGGAAACTTGGTTACCAAATATTCGATTATGGATTTTAATAAGGTGAAGAAGTAAAAAATGATATCTCGTGTTAAATGAAAGATAATAATTATATCAATAAAAGAAACTTTATTAATTGCTAAACAAAGAAAAAATATACTAAAAATTACATAAACAATGGCTTTTATGCGCTTACTATCTTACAGTAATAGAGCGAAAGAAAACATTCACAATTTTGTACGTAAAGCTCTTTGCCCACTGCGGCGCGACATGGAGTAATCATATTGTGGAGATGGTTTCTGAAAGGCTGATCAATAGAATCTGCTGTCAAATCAACTGATCACGACTGTGATTGGTTGACCATAAAACTTACAACCAATCACAGAGTTTGACATGAAATTTGACTGATGAGTGTTAATAAGCTTTTAAGAAACCTGGGGTAGAAAAGTTTGCTTTTATTGAGGAAGAACCAACATTTTTTATTATGACAGTTGTCAGTTGTTTTTTTTTTGTCACCAGTCAGAGGTTTGTTGTGTTATTATCGCCGTCAAACGTTTTATCAAATTTATCAAATACACATATTGACAAAAATCTTTACCCCACGGGTCTAAAAAACATCGTGAAATTTATACGAAGTGTGACAGTACGTTTAATACTAAAATACTTTTGTGCGTTCACTTTCCACGTTACGCCAAAGTGGACTGGGAGCCGTAATTTCCACACAAACTTATCCCATACAAAATTCGACAACACAACACTTATAGCAATCTCTCAAAAACAACAGACAAGCTGATAATTTGGACTTTACAACGCATTTGTATCTCTGAAAGTTAGTACACAGTTTTTAACCAAGATTGTTTAATCTTTTCAAAACTTTAAATATTGGGTTTAAATTGCTCGGACGTGAAGTTATTTTCTCTATTAAGCAACATTAATAAACTAAAAAACAGACGTTGATCATTATAACACCTACTATCAAAGATTGTTTTTGAAATCTGTACCTTACATGCCTTAAATTAGAGTATATTTTACTGTGTGTTGTTATAAGGCCATAGTGAGCTGTAAAATCCAAAAGATCAAAACAAAACGACATAACAATCACCACACGGCCGTAAAACATTATGTACAAGTTAACATTTCACTCTAACGCGACAAAGATCACTCGAAATCATACGCACATATAACCATCATTAGTATATATTGATTGGATCGTACCGAAATTAATATCAACCTTATACTTATGACCATAAGTCACAATTTACATAATTTTACAGATTAATTTGATTTAAAATAACATTAATCGTAATTTAAAGTTTTAATAGTTCAGTTGTCCACCACTAGGGGCGCTAGTATCACACTAGCGCCTCTATCGGTTGATTTTTGTAACTAAATATTTTATTATTTTCTCAAGATTTTCAGAAAGGAATTGTGTCACAAAGATTTTCATTTTCAGATGTTTGAGTACAGTATATAGAAAAAAAATGCACAATACATATAGGGTACAATCCATTCAATATTAATATGAAATATACAATGTAATATCATCAGCATAAGTTTACAAGTTTCTACTTTTAACAGACATTTGCAGTGTTCCCTAAAAAGTAGGTGAGTATGTATTAAAACTGTTGTTTTCATAGAATGTTCGAGAAACGCACCTACTTTTCACTTAACACCCATAATAATAAGATTTCGAAAATAAGGCATACAAATGGTATTAAATTCTACGAATTACTATTAAAATTATGGTCAAATAATTAAAATATAAACAGAAAAATGCAATATCGTAATTCCAAATACATATATGAATACTATTCTCATGTAATAACTAAAATAATAAGGCATTCGTCAAGGTCTTTGAAAGGCACTATTATATAAATATAAATTGCGTATATGACCAACAAGCCAATATCGTGTGAAATATAAATAACGTCTTGTTAATTAAATATATGAATGTATACTTTTTTGTACACTATTTATAGTTTGATTTGTATGGATTGTGTCGATTATATTCTTTCTTTTTAGTAATAATAATAAGACATTTAATTTTGACCATAATACAGGATCCATTAGTAAAAAAATGCCTTCTAAATATAATATCTGTTCGGACTCAGAATAAATGTTTGCCACTATTTGTATCTTGACTTGCACTCGATGAACTTTTGTTCCTTTTTCTTTACATCAACCACGTGATGCGTTTACATATCTAATAATTGCTTGATTGTAAAAATTCAGCAAAGGTTTATCAAAATTAAAAGTTCACTATTTTTTTTAAGAAACTGTTCTGTCTCTCTCCTCTCATGCCAAGTGACTTTTCTACAAAAGTTAGCGAGCGATAACGTCGATGGAAAACGCTCAAATGAATGGGGATGACAGCTGATTTATCGAAACAAAATGTCAATTCCATACATTTAAGCGATTTCTATTGGCGTTAACAATTGTATAAATGTTACTTGGCCAGAGGGGCAGTTCACAGTTGTAGACATAGTAGTATTGATGTCTCAAGTTTTTATTTTTCAGTCTTCAAACATGTTTATACAAATTACCATTCAAGTTTATACAAAAGACACAATCCATACAAATATGTCGTATTAATGTGGACGGTTATACATGCTTTAGGCACATTCATGAGGCCATTACGTTTACAACACGTTTAAATGTATATGAAATCCATATTTGAATGACGCTGCATTTATATCTTTGATGAGATTTGTATAAATTTAACATACACATTTTAAACTTCATATTTCTTTGACAACTGTCTCTTTTATTAATAAAGCATTTTGCTTTATTAATAAATTTAATAATCATTTTTATTTTATTTCGTACATATATCATTTTTAATTGAATTTATATTATTCAAAAATGCAACGTCAAACTATAAAATATTTTTATCTTATGCTCAAAATTACAAGTTTAAATTCACTGGTTATCACCAAAATGCCATGTATGAGATGTCATACAAAATGTATGATCCCATACACAGGCTACCTTTTACATAGTATATAAATACTGGTATTACATAATAAGGAATCTTTATTAAAAGAAAAGGTTTGCTCTTGAGGTGGAATTTAGTTTCATAATTTGTTAAAATTAAATGTTGTCATTCCATTTTTGTTTTAAAATAAAGCATATTTAAAGATATTTCTTTAAATTTTTAACCTCAAGAGTTAAGACGATGTAAAGTTAATAACAGAACTTTATTTAGTTTATTAGTGCTAATTATGCGGTCATACAAAGATAATGTTAATACAAATCACGGTCGGAAAACTAATCATAATAGCTTTATGCAAAAATCGGTCTATGTTCCTTAAAACTTGTTAGATTCAAGTCATAATGATGGACTTACCAGTCAATTAAGATTTGCCTAGCACTAATAAAGTAAATAAAGCAAGAAGCATGATTGATCCGTTAAGTTATTTATCATATTTCATTCAGAGTTAGTCTATGAAACATCTCGATAGAAAATATATAAATTTTATCAATTGGTCTACTACGGGACACGAAGCAGTCGCTCTTTTTGAGGAACTAAATCATTTCTTATTAATATTTTGAGATCAATCGCATTTTCCTTTACCTGCCCGTGCCCCCTGATTTGGTTTGATTTAATTATATTACCAGCGTTTATCCCTAAAACTACTCTGACCAAACTCATGTTGCATTGAACTCCTCCCGGGTTGTATTTTCAAAATTTCCTTTTAGGTAATTATATTTTTTATAAACATTTACAATATAAAATAACTAAGAACTTAATGTAACTAAATTGCGTTCTGTTCACAATTTACATGATAAATGAAGACTCGACTTTATGATGGCACGAACTAATTAAACAAATAATTCTTTTTTCGACTCAACTATCATGAAATATATTTTTGATTAAAATTCGAATTGTATTAAAACTAAGATAGTTTATTGGTGACAGTGCTATAAGGATTTTTTAGCACGTGGCCGAAATCGGAACTAATACTGTCATTAAGGATCGCTCTGGTTGTTTGGTTTATTCTTGTTGCGAATATTATTCTTGTCGAACAGTAAGTCAATTTATAAATGTCTGTTAATAAAAAATTGCCCAAGCACTACGGCAAATTCACTGTCTCATCATATTTATAAAATAGTAGCTCGATCTAAAAAGGTTGAGTCGAAAAAAGTTTATATGACACATATATAAATAGTTACAATAACTGTAATATAAAGAACACATAATCTTTCCTACGCTATATTGTTTGAATCAGGGGCTCAATGTACAATATCAAACACACTGTTTCGGTCTAAGTAGTAATAAACATTAAAATTAGTGTCTTGCATTTTATACAGTTTGACAAAATGTCTGTAGGAAATTCAACCATCTGGCTAAAGGTGCATGCAATAACTTGGCTATTGATTTTTAGCCACATAATTGGATTCATTGATTTTACTTGATGGCTGCAATTGTTTTTGGGCGAATAAGTTGTAAAGCACTTTTTGGTAGTGTATTTTAATATATTACTAATTCTGACTGTCACATTTGTGGTAGACTAAATGATGTTAGTAAATAATTTATTTTATACAATTCTTTAACCACAATAGTACAAGTATAATATTCTACAAGGAGCCCGAAATCCAAACGAATGATTTTTAATGTTAGATAAAATAAAAATTGCATTACAACTAAATCGAAGCTAACTGATTCTTAAAATATCTCCTTAAATATAGATTATTGAAATATAAACTGCGAGTTCATATTTTTGAAGGCACAAAATAAAAATGAAGATATCAATCAACTGATCGATGCAATGTCACCACATACACGTCGTTTACATATTCAATCGAGTTTTATTTCGTGTCATATCCATCTCACAAGTATTTACATATTTCTCGCTGTGTTAAACATTCAGAATCGCGCTCTACAATTTAAGAAGATGCATTAAGACCTCGTAAAGTATATAAAACTTAGATATAAAATGTCTTATCTTGACAATATATTTATAAATTTATAGTAACATGCTAAAATATATAATATCATCAATACCAACGGATTTATGGCAAACATAAATTTTTGTGCTTCGCATTACCAAAAATATAAATTGTTAAGCATTATTTACACCAATAATATGTTTTTTTTACCTCGTCATAAATTATATTGACAAGTATTATAGTAAACCTTAATGTCTTTGTTCATTATATTACGCTTACAAAATACGATTCAATAAATTGGACACATGGTTTTGAGCTGCATAATAATAAAATGCCAATTGGGGCCTTGTTACAACACAAAACATAAAAAAATCTATTAAAAATATTTTGTCTCGTATAAAATACAAAATGCAACAGTTGAAATGATTTTTTGAGATTAAAGAATTTTAAAACCAGATACCAAAGGGTGGGGGCGGCTTGCGGTCGCTGACAGAGCGGCTGCGGCTAGGACACGGAGGAGATGGCGTTGTGCGGCGAGCCCATCTGCGTGAGCACCTTGTCCAGCCACTGCAGCGGCCCGTGCAGGTGGATCTCTATCCAGCACGGCGTGGACGTCACGTCCTGCCGGTGGTACTCCGCGCCCCAGCCCTTCACGAACGACATGCGGATCGTGCACATCTTCGTCAGCTCGTACACCGCCTCGAACCCGTGGTTCACGCTCTGCGACAGCAGCTGCGCGAACTCCCGGTTGTTGAAGATCTTCAGCGAACAGCCGGGAGGTATTTTACACACGGTGGAAGGATGGAAGCCGTGGTGATGGTTGCAGTTACGACTTTGGACGAAAATCGCAGCGTCCGACAAACACTCCGCGTACACTTCGCCGCCGACGTAGTACAGGTGCACTCCCTTCCCTATGTGACGTCTCGTGTTCTCGATCGTGGAATTTCTATTCACATTACTGAGCTGACCCAGACAGAACCTGTCGCTGTTATTCGAGGGATCCGTGAAGCCGTCGACGACGACAGAATGTGAATTGCAATGGAATACTTCGCCTACACGACAGTTCAGCTCGTAGTAAGCGACCGACGCCCAGTACAGAGGCTCCTGATACGAGACCGGGGCGACTTCCCCGGGGGGTTCGGAATCATCTGAAGGTGGGGAGTAGGCGGGCGGGGGCGTGTCCGGGAGCTCTGAGCTGGCTGACGGAGGGAACCCTGACCCGGAGTACGAGACATTGTGTGGCATGGACGGCTCGGTCGTCCTTTGGAAAGGTAGCAAGGAGTGTCCTGGAGCGAACTCTGAATGTCTGGGCACCAACACTGGCGGTAAGACAGGGCTCTCGACTCTCTTGTAGTGGTAAGGGTTGATACACACTTCTTTCTGTTTGGCGCTAAAAGGATATTGGCAGATTTCCAGTGGCTTTAACTCATGGTGACTCTGGAGGTCAGGCCAGCGCCACACGCGACAGTATATCACGTGAGGCAGGCCTTTACGATGTGAGACCTGGAACATTTGCATATTTTATTAGTTGTGTTATTGATTTCTGGTTCATATAGTACAAGCTTCATAATATTGATATGTGTACCTGTAATCTTCCATCGAGTGATCTAGGTATTGTAACGCATTTCGAAGGAGTGCCGGGACACGAGAGCGCCCGTTCCAATTCCTCTATGGCACCTTTCCGTTTCTTTAACTTCTTCACCAGACTGTCCACTGCCTTCTCTGCCCATTTTTCTTCTTCGTCACCCTGTAAACAAGAAATTGTTTATGAAGATACCTAGATTTCGTTTAAGCTGTACGATGTTTAAAGAATAGTTCATTAACACTAATTAATTCTAGCTAACGCATGATATCAATATTAAATACTAGCTTCCGCCAAACATCGCCGCGGAAGGGGCACAGCTTTATAGAACTTTTAATATAGTTTATAGGTAATATCTTCTCGACTTCCGACATATTTTCCGCAGTCAGTGACTAATCTAGTGTTTAATAATTCAAGACACGTGAGCTGGCTGCTGTTCGACATGTCTTATTATGGATGCACTAAGTTTACTGCATTATTGTAATAGACGCAATTTCGCTATAAGGGTGGGAAACGAGACTTTGGTTGCTGTTGTTTTCACCCTTATGGCAAAACAGTAACGAAATTGGTTGTAAAATGATACAGTTTTCAATCAAAGTCGAAATTCTTTGTTTTAGATTTGTAACTTAGCTGTGATATTCAATAATAGCTGATTGAGTTTTTTGTTACCTATTAAATGTGGTCAACCCTTTTTTTCTTTTCTTGGTTTATGCAGAAAACTATGATATTCAAACTAATGTTTATTCATTGCAGCAAAATAAATAATCTAGTTACTCTGACTGTAAAATACAATACTCCAATATATAAATAAAAATAGAATGTTAACTATAGAGGTAAATTAATAATTTTAGAATACATAAATTACAAACAGGACATAGGTGTTAAATTCTAAAATTATCCTCAAAATATTTACCTGTGTTAAAAGAAAAACTATATCATTGGCGTGTGGTAAACAATGAATCATGAATACTAGGAACTGCTTGACTGTTGGTGATTCATTCATAATAATAACTACTGTTTATAACTTTCTGCATAGGAAAGCTTTCAGCTGTTGGGTTAAACCGGGAGTATGTGAACCCCTACAACTTGTACATAAGTAATGTAGGTAAGTCCAGATTGTTTTAACAAACTTTGATTTACAAAATGCCCTAACATAGTAATGAGCAAGTATCTTAGTAATATTACAAGTGAGAAAGTTTGTAAGTATGGATGGATGGATGGATGTTTGTTACTCTTTCATACTTAAACTAATTTGGGTGAAATTTGGTACAAAGGTAGTCAACACCATGGATTAACATATAATTTACTTTTTACCCTGTGTATAAGGAGCTTAAAGTTCGAGCGTCCGTGTGATGTCCGGATATAACCAATAGCACCACCCCATATCCTCCACTGGGTGTCGTAAAAGGCGACTAATGGAACTTAAGACCCAGTGCACTGTACCAAGCACCTTGGGTCACCCGAATGGTGACGGGTAAGCCATCAACAAACGCATTCTCAAAGAGGGTTAGTGTCAGGCAGGCGGCCGACTATAAAACCATAGCCAAAACTTTAACCGCCGACCTCAAATAATAGTAATTGGGATAAGGGCAGGGGAATGATGATGATGATGGCCTTACTATTTTTTAATTACATTAGACATTGTTGCTGTTTCTTATGTTTTGGTGTTTTATAAACTTTTTATGCTCACTGTATATCAATACATTTTTGTGTTTATTAGAATTGCTTGAATTATATTTATACATTAAAGTAATGTGTTACTATTATCAATCGACTTTGAATGGAGAATCCGTTTGATTTAAAATTTATGGGTTTACATAAGATACCTTTACAAAAATAACTTGATGAAACCTAATTTAATTGCTTCTCATATACACATAGATAAATTTATAGTTTTGCCACATGGATCTTTACTATGAGAGTAAAATGTTATGATGGCTAAATATTAATATACAGACAAATATGTCCACTTTAATATTTTTGGAAGTAATTTAAGTGTAATACAGTTATTGCTACTTTATAATAATATGAGCAGGTAGCAAAACATTAGATTTCTTTATGTTAAGTTGTTAACATTTTTTTTGTGTGTAAAAAAACAGTGTGATGTATTAAATTGATTGTGTATCTCTTCAATTATAATCCTGTGAATGTATAGAGTTTATTTTTCTTCTTTCATAGTCTACTTGATTTATTTTCTAACTTTTCTTTGTAGACAAGAGTTGCATTATAATAATTTCCTGTAAATTTGATATGTGAATTGCGATACTGACTTTCTCCTATCCTTCAACTACACAGAGTACACATGGATGGACCCTATCGAAAAGGTTTGTCAACCAAAAACTTGTGTCTCTAACTTTTAGATACCTTTCATCAATATGAATATAGTAGTAGACTTACAAAGTAGCAGTTAAGCACTGATTATAGACTGTAAAACAAACCTGATTCCCAGTTACAATAACTTTCTGCCATCTACAAAGAACTGAAATTCAGGCATTTTGACAATCATTACTGCAAAACATTATGCACTAAAGAGTACCTTGCATGGGCAACTTGCTTAAAACTGTACTCATGATAATAATTGCACAAATAAGCTGCCAGTTTCATAGGTAATAAGTGAGCTCTTAATATCATATTAACAGAATACGAGAGGACACCGCGATTAGCATGGAATCTAAAACAACATTCTAAACCGAATGGAGCCGTAAAAAGTAACATGAGCTAAGTGATAGCATGTACACGATACCTGTTTCCACCCCAACAGTTTCTTCACGGCGGGACTCGTAAATGAGAACAGACTGTTCAGGCTGGACATAGGCCCGCTGCTCGAGGACTCGCCATCATCCGTGTCCATGGTTACCAACTTGCACCAGCCCGCGAATGAGTCACCGAACTACGGGAGTGCGCCTCCCGCCAACTATCACACCGCGGAAACAATCAAGCCGCCATCGATCACAACCACCACTTGGTATTCCCCACAACGTCTAGGAACCAATTACGAACACTACAAAATAATGATTAGCGTGACAAGCGTCGGTCCTACTAAATGATTTATGACGACACTACTACGCGTCTGTCAGGGCTCCATTTATACCTTAACACGTAAAACAATCTTGTCGTAAATTTTAAATAGATTTCGTGTGATTTAGACACAGAAAAACTCAGCAAAAATAAAATAAAACACTTGCTATGCTGCATAGGACAGCTCAGAAGACATTTTGCAATGCACAGATAATTATAATTATGGGGATGCCAGTTATAACAAAAACATTTTTGTTTTAAATCTTCCTTGTATTAACCAACTATTTTTTATTACAATTCTTAACAAAAATGATAAATTATATGTGTCAAAAAGTTTAATACATAATACTTTTGAGAATATAACGGTACAAAATTTGCAATGACCAAAAATTTGTGAATAAATAAAATTGTAAGTAAAAAGACACTGTTAGTTATTTAAAATTCGGATTGTTTTAACTAAACAGCAGTATTGCTGTACATCCTTAACAATCCAATGAGTAAAACAGCATAAAAGATAGGACCTAAACGAAATTGATTAAAATTATTTAATATTTTATTATAAGCAACTTTTTACATAATTACAATTATTTGCCTAGGTTGGAACGTGACTTCAAAGCAACGGGACATTTGATAAAGCGAGATAGCTTGAAATAAATGCTTCAAGACAAAAAGAGACCTATAAACTGCAATTGTTTTAAGCATGTTACTTTGTAAAGCGTACCCTGGAACGTCTTTCTTTATCGCATTTTGGCGAGAATTTTCTCGAATTTGAAGTGTCATTTCTAGACTTCGTGTTGCTTGTTTGAGCTCTGCGAACAAATTAGTGAATTATTGAGCATTGTGAAGCGAAAACCTTCAGTATTTAACAGTTTATATTTTATTGCAAGTGTGTATTTGATTTTATCAATTCTAAGCAGAAAACAATCATGGAACAGGTAAGAGGTTATACCGATGCTTTATGATTAGAATTTTGAATGAAGTAGCATAAATCGAACATTGATATCATTTTTAGGTGTATCAATTAAAAGAGAAGGGTAACCAGGCATTAGCGTGGGGTAAATTCGATGAAGCGGTGAAGTATTACACAAAGGCTATTGCCTTGGACCCGCAAAACCACGTTCTCTATAGCAACCGGTCAGCAGCGTACGCTAAAGACGAAAACTACACTGCTGCCTTAGCCGATGCTGATCAGACCATTGCCCTGAATCCGACATGGAGTAAAGGGTACTCTCGCAAAGGTTCAGCACTCGCTTACTTAGGGCGACATGAGGAAGCCATTGCAGCTTATGAAAAAGGTTTGGAATTGGAGCCTGGTAATGAACAGCTTGCCTCAGGACTGGCTGAGGTTAAGAAGCAGGCTGCTGAACTACAGGTCAAGACAGAACAGCTATTCCAAAAGCTCAGAGAGCACCCTAAAACAAAGGAATGGATGAATGATCCGGAATATGTCAAGATGGTTGAAGTAAGTTTACTTCCAATTTATTCATACCTATCTTAACACATTACTATATTTTTTAAAGGGCTGATTCTGTATTTAGGTCATGATTTATCAGCAGTGTTAAAGTTTATAACCTCTTAACTTTGTGTATAAATTAACACTTAATTGTGAAGATATTGAATATTCAGTGTGCCCAATTTATATTAAAATCAATCAATTCTAAAACTTGTGACTTATTTTTAAAATTTTACTTAATCTAGATATTTCCTTTGTTAGTTTGTATGTTGCTAACAAGCTCTGCCTGCATAATAAGTTTCTGTTAAATTATTGAATGAATTTCAAGTTTTTTACTTTTTCATAATCATAGCACCTAGTTCTCTGTATTTAAAAGCAATAAAAAAGAGGACTAAATAATTGCAGATATGTTATGTATTAAAGTGAAAGCATTTGTAAAAAATTCCCAAGACTTAGTTCTAATACAATACACTTAGGTTTAAAAATGATGAGCCTAATGCGAATATAATTTCAACAATCCCACAGAAACTAGCAAGAAATCCATTTGATGTGTCCGTACAAAACTTAGTAACAAAAATGGAGGATGAGAAAATCACCACCACAATTGGTATTATGTTTGGTTTGGATCTGAATGTCCCCATGGATGTAGACCAGCCAGCTCCGGAGAAGAAACCAGAGGAACCACCAAAGAAGGAAGAACCGGAGAAACCAAAGTACGATGACCTTCCACAGGAGAGAAGACTAGCTTTACAAGAAAAAGACTTAGGAAACGATAGCTACAAAAAGAAGGACTTTGAGAATGCCCTGAAACACTATCAAAAAGCCAAGGAACTTGATCCCTCTGACATCACATTTTACACAAACATGGCCGCCGTGTACTTTGAACAGAAGGAGTATGAGAAGTGTATTAAGGAATGTGAGAAGGCTATTGATGTGGGCCGAGAAAATAGAGCTGACTTTAAGTTAATAGCTAAGGCATTCACTAGAATTGGTAAGTTTCTTTTGTTACTTGATTTTGAATTTTCAGCATTTAGGCATGCTTTAGCAGCATTTTTACTTCACAACACAGGCACATAGGCACTAGGCTGTAATAGTTAAGTGGCTTAGAACTTACTGATCAAAATGTATTATTGCCCCAAAGTCTTACATAGTTTTACACAATTTCAAGTCGAATTCTTAATTTTTATGCACAATTCTGGCTTTCAATCTTCAATCTATATGATATCAAATTTTTACCATATTTTTTCCATTATTTTTTTGTGGTTTGTTATCGGCTGTTGCTAACCAAAGCTAATATAATTGATAACTTACTTAATGTGCCTCATATAAACCACTAAATGCTTGTACTCCAGTGAAGCAGTCAAAAAATTGTGTATCTAATATTTTGAATTCAATTACATTATGGTTATTGGACATTTTTTTAGCAATTTGGCATCAATGTTAACAGAACATGATAAATTCTTGGTTTGATGTAAAGAGAAGCAATAATTAAAAATAATTCATACTTTGACTTCAGTCTGTCTCAACACTATTTAATGTTTCACAAAACATTTGTTGTATATTACTACTAATAGTTAATTACTGTCCAGCAAAAAGGTAATCAAATCAAATGCTAATCAACACAAAAATCTGATAATCTTTTGCTAAATCCTCATGTCATGCTCAAACCACAATAATTTTAATCAGTTGATCAAAAAAAAAGAAATATCCTTCAACAAACTAGGAGTAAATCCTTAAGTGTGTATGTAATTAATTGAAGAAAATCTTTAAATACCCACCATGAGGCATTTACATGTTAGATAATATGAATGCAAGTTCAATGCCTTTAAATCAAAACTATTTTTATCTGTTCTTTGTGCACAATACATTAATCAAGAGTTATTTATTATAATGATAAAGAAGTACATTATTGAGGCCAACTATATTTAAATGTATAACAAAGAAAGAGTTATCCTGTCTCCATGTTTTATAGTATACTATAGCACATGATATAATTTGCAATGTCTAGTTTTTTTTATATTTCCACTAGTGACCAGTCCCAGCTTTACATGGATGTATACTGATGTTTAATACATAATACCTTCCACTTCAGACATTCTGACTATTGAAAAAAAAACTGCATCAAAATGCATTGTGTAGTTTTAAAGATCTAAGCACACACACATAAACTGCCAAACGTGGGAAGCCATGTTTTGTATTATTGATTCAATCAAAGTTATCTTGTTATATTTCCATGAGCTTATTATAGAGGCTTTGTTTCACTTAACTATTGTTGCAATGTAAAACTGCCATTGCATTGTTACCAAAGTATTCTATGGGTTTTAGATGACACACTACTCAAAATCACTAGTATAGATGAATACAAAGATACAACAAAAAATAATTGGATATTTGACAAACAACTACTAAATAATCTGCTAGATAGATTTCCAAAAAACATTGTATACATATACTTTCTTTTATCGCGTATATCAACCATCTAATTAAAGTATTTTATGGTTTTTCTTAATTTTATATAAGAGGAAAAGCTATACTCTGTTTTAATATTAATTCTGATATTAATAAGTGACCAACAGTTATTCTGGTCTTGTTTAATCAACTGTTCTGCTTTGAAATTCAAATTCGTCTTGTTTCTAGTATATTGAGCGTAATATAATTTATACTTCGTGAAATATTAAGTTTTTTACTCAACATCAGCCAATAAACATCAAGTCAAAGTTTATAATAGGTTGATGTTATCATTAACCGTTGCTGTTGTTATCTTGATTGAACATAATCACTATCAATGGCCATTCAACCTAGATAAGGGAAGTAATCGTAGTAGACTAGGTGCTATTAACCCACAATAGGTCAAAGGCCTATATAGAATATAAAGAAGATGTCTTAATTCTATGTAGCCTTTCAAAAATAAAGATGAAATAATATCAAATCTCTTCAATACTTTGTGCTCTGTACCCACACAATGATGTATCTTATATTATAGTATTTTAGAAATTATTTTAGCTGAATAGAAACATTTTTTAATCATACTGTACCTCTGTCAATGCCAATCTGTAAATCCCTTGAGCATGCTCAGATCTTAATATACAACCTTTTGACTCACAATTGAATTAACATATCAATATAGCAGATCTAGGGTCCTGATTGCTCCAGGTAGAAACAAATTTATACTCACATACTCATATAGCAAACAATTCTTTCTTTAGGCAATGCATACAAAAAGATGGAACAATGGAAGCTAGCCAAAACATACTACGAGAAGTCAATGTCTGAACACCGCACGCCGGAGATCAAGACTCTGCTCAGTGAGGTGGAGAAGCAGATTGCTGAAGAGGAGAAGAAGGCATACGTAGACCCTGTCAAGGCTGAGCAGGAGAAGGAGCTCGGCAATGATTATTTCAAGAAAGGTAAGAATTTATTGAAGTACCTATGATGGTTTTTTGTTATGCATCATTATGAAACAATTACCTATTAATTCATGTCTAATAGTGATGAAGAAGGAAAACTGCTATAATAATTAGTTAATAAATTTCCTGGATAGTAATTGTGTACGTGTGTAATCCCAAAAATACGGCAAGGAAAAGTAGAAAGCAGTGGCTTCCAATATTTTAATCATGTTTACTCTTATAAAACTTTTGATATAGAAACTGATACTTTTTTATTTACACCTGTATTCTCAAAAGCTGATTAAAAAAAACATTGTTGTCAGTTGAATCTGATGTTAAGCTCTTTTCTTGGTTGTAAGTTTTATGGTTAACACTTAGTTTAGCAGCAGATTTAATTGATCAGCCTTCCAGAAATTTCAGAAACAGATTATAGCTAAAACTGATGCTCTGAAAACAGTACACCAATTGCTTAGACCATCAATTTTATTAAATAATCATTTTTATAACATATTGTTACATGCTAATTGAAGGCAAAATATGGAGGATTTGTAAACTTTGTTATTATGTACCTATGTTTGCCAATGAATTTCTATGTGAATAAGACCTAAAACTCATAAAACAAGACAAAGCATTTTATCTAAATCCTAATCGATTCACAGGAGACTACAGCACTGCAGTCAAGCATTACACGGAAGCCATCAAACGTAACCCGGACGACCCCAAGTTGTACTCCAACCGCGCGGCGTGCTACACCAAGCTGGCCGCCTTCGACCTCGGCCTCAAAGACTGCGACCAGTGCTGCAAGCTCGACCCTAAGTTCATCAAGGGATGGATCCGGAAGGGGAAAATTCTGCAGGTAATTTTTGTCCCCACGGTTACTGTTTGGTCCTGAGTAACTTTATAGAGAAAAGATCTATGTCATCCTATCACTTCTGGTCGACTTCCCTTGTTTGGTAGTTCCAGTTTGAAAGCAGGCCTTGTTTCGAGAAGGGCAGTATAAAAAAAAAGCAAAACCCCTTAGAGTTCATTTTTGGCTTCAGTATGTTCTAAACTATGTTAAAGGGTGTATGGCTGTTTGTGAGTTGAAACGGGGAATACATGCAATTGCAAAGTTTTTGGATTGTTCAGTGTGCTTACTTGATGTCGTAACACAGATCTGATACCGTTGTGAATATGAGTCAGTTCTGCTGTCGGTTAGTCAGCCTGCTTTAGTTGTGACCAGTCACACTCTCATATAATCAATATGTCATGCTGCCTTTGTGACTCTGCTTGACAGTGACACATTCACCATGACATCATAGTGTGTATTTTTTCTGAAAAGTTATTTTTTTTTCAAATTAAAAATTCGTTTATTCAAATTAGACTACAATGTAGCATTTTCGAATGTCAAAAATTACAATAGACAGCACCCCATCGCCCACCCTTCAAGGCTTCCTGTGCTTTCGCTACGGGAGAAGAAACGGCGCAACAAACTCCCCAGCAGCACGCTGTCTTTTTTATTCCTCTTCATATAATTAAATCACTAACTGGGCTGCTTATCCAGCACGTTAAAACTTGCACATAATGAAACAAATCCTGATAAATGTCTTAAAAAAGCTTGACCGATGGCAGTATAAATAAAAAAAATATATATTAAAAACTGTTTCTGTGTTCACCAGGGCATGCAGCAGCACTCGAAAGCTCTGACCGCCTACCAGAAGGCGCTGGAGCTGGACCCCAGCAATCAGGAGGCGCTCGAGGGGTACCGCGCCTGCTCCACACAGCTTAACTCCAACCCAGAAGAGGTGAGTTTGACTGTGAAGTCGATCCTATTAGACATATTGGCTTTTGTGTGTTACGAGCTACACGCACATGATGTCATTTGTCATGGTGTAAAGTATCCTATTTGATTTTATAGAGCTGAAGCTAGAAATATCGGCTCAGCTTTTGTGAAAGCGATACAAATAAAAAAAAAAAGAGAAAGACACTATTCACTATTTGCACTATTCTATATTGGTAGATGATTAGAGCCGATAATTGCTGACGCATACTCAGAGTTTAATATTTTTCTAAAACGAATGTTTCTGTTCCGCACAGGTCCGCAAGCGCGCGATGGCCGACCCAGAAGTGCAACAAATCCTGCGGGATCCTGCGATGCGCTGCATCCTGGAACAAATGCAGCAAGACCCTCAAGCCTTACAGGACCATCTTAAGAACCCGGATATTGCCGCTAAGATTCAGAAGCTCTTAGAATCTGGCCTTATCGCCATACACTAGCTTACGAATGCCTAGCGATTAGTCGTATATCAATTATAAGTATCCGAATCGAGTAGGAAAACTACGATTTTAGTAGTTTTATCTCGTTGCTGGCAACGTCCCTCCAGCCGTACGTGCGAGTACATGACCATGTCATTATAAGTTATCTATAAACTCAAGTCAACACGATCCCAGCTGCACTTAATTAGTTTTTCTAATCGATTCAGCTGCCAGTGTAGTCTCCCTATCTCAGATACTTTAACACGGAGATTGAGTAACTGATGAAAGCATTTTCGCCTACCAAATGTTGATGGAACTTAATTAGGAATTTAAAAGTCATCGCTTTTTTTACTGTGATTTTACTCGAGTAACTGTTATGCTTGTCTCAAATTGTAGGCTTGTGGACCATTCCAAAATATGCTTTTACAGTAAGATTGTTGCAGTTTGGCCTTTTTTTGGTTCTAGGTTTTATTTAGCATACCTACTTAATTTGAAGAATATATTTATGCAGATATACTGCCTGAAAGAAGGATTTACATTAATAGCAATTTTTGTAATTTATTCAATAAAGAAGTATGTAGGCATTTTTGTGTTTTATTGCTACTTTAAACTACCTTCTACTCGAAACACTTCCTATTATAATGACCATACCATCGGCGAACTTACGCACAGAGGCACACCAAGTTTCCTGTGTGACATCATAAAGAACAGTGAGGTTTCACTTTGCCGAGGGTTGCTTTGGTTTCCGAAAATTCCTAGTTATGCACAGCAATCTGGTCTTATCAGGTGCCAATTCCTTCACCGTCTTGACCGGTCATACTGTGTTGGTAGTGGATGCTCGGCCTCAACGACGTGTTCTTCAATAGAATGACAAACATATCACACAACATTATAACTATTCCTAAAATTGGGCCCATTCCAAATCGTTAATGCTTTTTCTCGCGGGCTACATCAAACGACTCGTCTCCGTGATTAGAACTCACTTCGGCGGTGTCTCTTAATGAACCAGTTATACGATAAAACGGGGTTAACAGGTACAGTACCTTATATTCACTGCATTGATGAATTTGTATTAATAGTAGAAAAATAAAAGTTTGCTGTCCACACTGAACTGAAATGTCAAAGCAGATTCATATGATTTTGACAGTGACAACTGCCTATTTATTTTCTGTTGTCAGTGTCAGAAGTTAAAAACATTCTAGCGTAGGAGCACGTGAATTTGTTTAATTATTTATTACGTTTTATAATTAAATTAAATGTTATAGTGGGGTTTCGAACAAATCATTAAAATGTGTAGAAGTGGTGTACATACTTTATATTGTATATAAGTGACAATATTAATGAAAAAACATTAATTATCGGAATTGGATAAGTGCTTTGTTAAATCATTATTTATAAATATTATTGAAAACGTAAGTAAAGTTTATATACTACTTTCGAACAAAAACTTTAAAGGTACTAATTTCATAGTAAAATAATTTATCCATGGCTATGTAAATTGTAGTTTTTTTCATTTACGAAAATATTTTACCAAGTTCTTACATCATAAATATCGATAAATACGTTCTAAAAATATAAATTAGTCGGACGTCAAACCGTATGAGAATTTGTTATGCATAATATGTATAACAAATTAAACAACAATGTTCTCTTTAAGAGTAATAAACAACAAAAGTTTTGTTTTGTTACGTTATATCGTTTTTATCTAATGACCCACTTCATTTGCTTATATCATTAGTCATATGTGTTTATACATATGTATTATTATTTTGCTTATAATGCATAACTGGAAATTTTTCTTCTTAATGTGAAGTATGTCTAGGTCAAATTTTGTGTGAAATAAACTATTTGTCTTGTTGTGATAAAGTTGGTATATTAGAATATAACACGTAAATTCAGTACAAGACATACTTGTATGATTAGGATTGGTGAACTGACTTGTTACCACAATAACTGTCAAGTATTTAAAAATTAAATAGAGTAAGTAGCTTAAGGATGAAATTGTGAAGGTAAATGAATGATAGCTTAAACTACAACAACTTTTTTAAATAATCGCTGTTCAAAAAATGTTACTCAAAGCAGAAGCAAAGGTCACTCTTATGATTTATGATGTAAAAAGTTGCATAAGAAAATCTCAGCTAATTCAGTAGTAAAGCATTAATGGTATTGCAATTTTATAGCTCCGTGTACTTAACTATTGTGATTCAGATTTTTAATTGATATGCCGTCTACATCATTAGTCACCTGTTTATTGCACGCTATTGTTCTGTTTCTGAAGCAATTAACTTTGAACTGTTAGTAATTATTGTTCTCCAAAAGTCATTTACAGTCACACAGTGCAAGGACTGGCTAGAGGTGACATTACATAAAGAATAGTGAAAAAATTTAGGAGAAGCATTTTCCCAGCTGTGGGATACTTTTATGCAACACATAAATATACTTGCTATAATTAATGGCAGTAGTTTAAAGCTATTGAACCATAGTCCATATTATTCTACATGTCTCATGCTTATTTCCATTCATTGTGCTTTATTCCCCTGATGTACTGAAACAAAAACAATCTCATTTTTTTTTCAAACATCCTGCTTAAACATAAAAAAATCCTACTTATATTTTAAACACGTTTTTTAAACAATCAACTGGAATTGAAACAAGTGAACTAGGACTCATTTAAAAATTAAAACAACTATTCCCGTGACGATGGAAAATAGCTTTTTACATCAGCTACATACACATCACACGAGTTCAGTCCCTTGGTGTGCACCTAATTTTCGAATGTATTGTACGTTTTAGAAACAAATATTATAGCATACCTATTTCGGAAGGCACTTTAAAAAGTTGGTCCTGCGCCTGATTTCTTTCCAGTCGTGTCGCATTGTCATCCCATCAGGCCTAACCGACCTATGGACCTATGATCCCGAATGAAAGGAACAGAGAGTGCATTTGTGTTTGCGCACAGCAGTTCCGCTTAGCTGGCTGCTGTCATAGTAACACTAGCCGCAGTAACTGAAAATGACCAGGACATAACTGGCCAAATATTTGTCTAAAAGATTATCTACTTATCCATGATATTTTGTGCATGCAAATGAATATAAGCCTAAATGCGTGTATAATCTTTTAAGTAAAATAATCTTGTAAGCAATTCAGATAACATTTCTGTATTAGTTATCTTGTACTTATTGATGACATATTCATATTAAATTATTATCTAAATCAGTTTTACTAAGATTATAATAAATGTTTAGATTAAAACTGAATGATTTTACTATTTTAGTATCAATATTATTACCTAATAATACCTGTAATAAAAATTAATTCTGTTTTTTTAGTCTGTGTGTACCTTGAGCTGCATTCATTGATATTATATTACCTATTGTTACTTCGTAGGTAATTTTTTCATTTAAATAAAATCATTTATCTACTTCATTTAGGTCCTCTACATCGTAACTAATTTTAAAATAAAAATAAACCCGAATCATTTTTATCTATAATATGTATATCTAAACATCTTCCTGCCCTTGTTCCATATTATTTGAGGTCAGTTCCAAATGTTGATTTTTGTTTTTTTCTCTATATAATATTACTGTATTATTTATTTATTTTTCTCTGTATAGTTTTTGTCTCATTTAGCTCATAATAAAACAAAAAGTGTAGACTGTTATCTTCAAAAATCAAACAAAACCGGTTTCTTGATTTCTAGATAGCACTGCAAATTCCTTTGCTATTTCGCGTAAAAAAAAACTAAAACAAAATGGCGGAGTAGAATTTAAAACGCAATCGTTGTTGTCGTTTTTAGAACATTAAAAAACTGCAATGATGATTTGTTAATGCTATTTAAGTACAATACTTATATGTAGTTAAAGATAAAAGCTGTAATTCGTATAAAAGACTGGTCATTTCTGTGATTAGGCGTTTTGAATCTCATGTTGATTCACTTTAGAATTGGATTACTAACAAATATTGTTTGTTTCGAATGGTTCGATCAGATAACGATCGGATAACGGATAAGGTCGCGAACTTGAACTAGAGAAACTGGAACACATATGAGCACCTCTAGCCTAGTTATGTTTTTACAATCACAAGCGATTTCAATTAACTTTTTCCTTATGACTTTACCTGTCTCAGGTGACACTAAGTTGATTTGAAACCGCAAGAGTTGCTTTGGTGACGAATGTGGTTGATGCGTGTTCAAAGCAAAAAGTGTTAATTATGACGTAATTATTTCGGCGAGAACTAAAATATCGTCACGTACCTAACGTACCTGTGATAATGAGAAATAAAGGTCAAACTACCTGTCGACCTTTTTCAGCAATACAAAAAGCTTTGGAGTCTAATAACAGTCTAATTAGCCTGTCAGGCATCTTACAGTACCAAAAATCATCTAGTCATTTAAAACCATTAGTCCGTTACAAAGATTTCTAGGAAATGTTCTTATATTTTTTAAGCTTTGATAAAATAACTAAGATAAAATACATCAGAGGTGGTAAAACATAATACACACATCAACATAGTCTAGGGATATTTTGTATTTATCAAATTTACTCGAAATTTATTGAAGTTTACCTACAACATATATATATATTTATAAAGCCTATTTATCGATCTACAGTCTAGAATGAAAAAAAAATATTTTTTTTGGTTAAAAAAAAAATTATTCGAATAAAGAAAAATACGTGTAATAATGGTAAAACTAACAATTAATGTTTTTTTCGAGAAAAAGTGAAAATTATGGAAAATTATAATGTTTCTAACAGTAATGTGAAAGATCAATGGTCAGTAAAACCACCCATGACGTTAATGACGGTCCTACAACGGTTTTTCATGCTTAGGATTAAGTTATCGAAGTCCTACTGCGGTCTATGTCCCAGGTCCGACTAAGATGCAAAAAAAATGTTCTTCCGTCGCAATGTTAGCAGGAAAATTCCTCAAAGCCCTTCTTTGGAGCATGTCCCACGCGTGTTCGATGGGATTTAGGTCGGGCGATTAAGTGGACCAGTTTAAGACCGATGGGAAGTGCTCCTGTAACCAGATCGTCACCATTCTCGCTATGTGCGGGTGGACGTTATCGTGCATGAGCGTGATTTTTTGGGACCATTTGTAGTCGATGGGGGTAGATTATCGATACTAGCACCTCGTTACGCTATTTTTTAGCCGTCATGGTGTTTCTGATTCAAACGAGATCTGTTCTTCCACGAACACGAATTCCCGCCCAAACCATAATTGTCCCCCTGAGGTATGAATAGACTTCCTGAGGATGTTGCAGACGGGTCTCACGACCAAGAACTCGTCAAACACGTACTCTACGTATATCACTGTGGAAACTGATCCGGGACTCATCGATAATCAGCACTACAGACCACTGGTTAGCTTCACAGGGCAAAACTTCACGAACCCTCTCTAATCGTCGTCCACGATTTTCTCGACGTAATGCTGGAGTTCCAAGCGATCTGCGAGCATAAAGGTTAGCTTCATGCGGCCTTCTCCTCACAATCTGGTCACTCACAAGCAATTGGTGCTCTGACTGGAGCCTCTAAACCAACTGCATGGCCGTAACATTTGGTTGTCTTCTCGCGACAACTTGCAGAAATCAGTCTCGTCGTTCACTGGTTTTGCGCTTACCGCCTGAGTGTCTTTCAGCCACTTCACCAGTAGCACGATTAAGTAACCATAATGTTGATATCACGTTTTGTCGTGTCCCTATCTCCTCAGCAATACTTCGTTGAGTAGCCCCAGCTTGGAGCATTCCTACTGCCCTTAAAATTTCCCCCTTCGATAAATGGCGCCGCAGCGTGATGCGCACAATAACAATAATTCGATATTAACAGATAAATTGTTATAAAACCTAAATTTGCTACAAAAAAATAGCCAAAAACCACTGTATAAAAATGACACCTTCGGACTTCGATACCGTTATGGCGCGTAAATCTTTTAATTTTAAATATATTTTTTAAATTCAAATTTGGAATCGTTGAAAAACCTTTAAAAAATAAGTTTTCTTCAAAAAAAATAATAACTAGTCAGTATTTTTTGAGTTTATGAATTTTATACAAAATATCCCTAGACTATGTTGATGTGTGTATATGGAAGTGGAAAATTCCTCCTTTTCCAAAGTCGGTTAAAAACAGACCTGGGTCACTTGTGTACTATATTTCTAAATACATACATATACATCTTGGGTGGGAATCGAATCCACGACCTCCGATATAGCAGTCAGAGCCATTAACCACTAGACCAGCAGGCCAGTCAGTCTTATCTGCAGGTTACGGTTAAGTGCAGGCACCTAATACTAGTAATAGTACCTGTGTCGGCGAAATGAATAGAACATTGTATAAAGATAAGATACCGTATCGATATAGGAATAATAATAGATGTTATGATCATTTCATGATAATAATCGTGATCGTAAAATGCTGTACTAATTTACTTTTTTGCCTTTTAGGCGTAATAGAATGTTGCAAAAACATTATCCTCTCACGCAGTCAGTTCTAGGTAGCCTATGCGTTATTCCAGGGAGTCAGCTATCTCCATACCAAATTTCACTTAATTGTTTCGGCCGACTGAGCGTGAAAGAGTTATATCTATCCATCCATACTTACATACTTCCGCGTTTATAAAATTAGTAGGGTTTTATTTATATCACACCAGATTCCCAAACGGTTCCTTTTTCAATTTCCTTGCGACATTAAAATTTCTGCTTCTGCGTTCAGGGACCGTACATTTTTTGAATGAATACCGAAATTACAAAAATACTCCATCTCGTAGGTACCTGCTAGTCCTCCAATTCAATAGCTTCTACATAATAATACAGCATCTGTACCCACATTATGCTTAGCATTAATATTGATGTCCTTTTTCAGGTAATAATTAAACACAATTCACAATGGTTTCGCCAAACGTAAAAAGCGGTGTCCTCATGGGTTGTGGCTCCGTCACAGTGGTTCTCGGTGCGATTATGGCCATTTTCTGGCCACTAATCTTCACAACGCAGTTACAAAAGGTGAGCATTCGTTTATTGTAATTTCAGCTTTGTTTTAAGGTAATTGGTTACGTCTGCATCATTCTTTATTTCGTGACAAAGGCGACAGATTTTTTTCGGTATAAAAATTGATTTGAGGATGGCATTGTCTGTAATGTCTATGAGATCATTCTAAGAGCTGGCGAAGAAACTATGGCTAACAGAGAGAGCATAGAATAATTGATAGTTGGTGTGATTTTCTCTGCGTCTGATGCATGCATGTGATTAAAGGTGGATATGGAGTCTTTCGGTTTTCTAATAATCTCTGTTATTGTATTATTTCAACTGTTCCCGAACCTGAGGGTAGTCGTTATCTGTTCGTAGCTCTAAAGGTCTTCTTGTAGGTCTGAGTTTTTGATATAAACTTGAGCTTGATACCTCCACGCGTTCTTGAAAAAAGTGGTATTGACAAAAGAAAAATCGAACGGACAAGAAAGGGATGGCTTTCTCAAATCAAGGGTTCAGTTTTTTTTCTTTTGAGCTGCGGAACCCTATAAAAATCTATCCTCGTTACTTTGCAGGAAACATTCCATAAATGATAATTATCTATATCCACGATATGCAGATATTAATATGGTCATAGTAACCAATTACAAATAAGTAACCGTGAAACATTAATCCCTTAGAACTGACGGATATTTTTTCGAATGATAATGCCACATTGATTAATTAAAAGATTAAAATTGTATCTGATAATATTAATTAGTCATGTAGGTATTATGTTCCACTTTAGTTGAACGTTTTACATCCAAATATCATTTAAACAGTTTCTGCAATTTTGAAAATGCTATAAAAAGTACTTGTTTACGTTTAGGCTAAGCTCATGGTCACAATTGTCGGTAATTTCCCGCCTATGACGCAAATGCCGTGGAACATCATTTAGATAGATGATCACAGTTATTGCTATACGAGATAGCTAGCCTCAATTATAGGTAAACTGTTGTTGATAACAATATGCAAAAGGAGAATAGTAAAAATGATGCAGATAAATATATAACATGCGACAGAAATGGCGTGGTAACTGAAGAGGTACTTTTAGATATCGCTCCTGATCTCGAATATCAAGAATTTTGTTGAAAAAAGTTGTAGCCAATTATGCCGTGTAATCAAAATTAGTTAAAACAGTTTTTTTTGGAGCAAGATGTTACTTTCTTGTGTCTGTTAGCCGAAACATCGTTTCAAATTACGCGATGCCATATTTTGTTTCTGATTCAAATTGTGCTAGTATTTCTTATTTCCTTTCCTTTTGTATAGTATACAATTTTATTCCTCTGCTTTTTAACACGGTATAGTTAACAGTTCTCATGTCAGTATAAAAGTAAATTCAATAAGTTCCTATAAATCCATCTCAGAATCCTCGATTACTACTTACCTTTCTGTGACAGATGATGGTGGTAACAAATACTTCGATGTCGTTCGAGATTTGGCGCGAGACACCGATCCCCATGTACTTGGAGTTCCACTTCTTCAACATCACGAATGCTAACGAGCTGCTGGCTGGGAAGAGAGAACCTATAAAGGTGGTCGAGATGGGACCCTACGTGTATCGAGAGTCACATAAAAAGGTAAGTTGATGAAAAAGGTTTTACAGGTAATAAAATTAGGTAAAGGGTTGTTCAAGTGCTACTTATTTCTCAAGGTTTTAGGTATAAGCGGAGTACCTATAAGCCCAAGTACCTAATGTGCGAATGATGAGAAAACTATCATATACGTAGTTGTTCGATGCGAGAAACAAGACTTTCTAGTAGCATTTATTGAACATAGAGTACAAACTAAACAGCATCCCGGATAGCCCACTCATCACCGCTTCCAAAATTTCCAATGTGGACGAGAAAATTTACATCATGTACCTCAGCAGTAACCTATCTCCTCTTGCCGTCTACCCAACGGATCATTTTTTCCTTCACTCCTTCACGTTTTACCCTATGACTGCTTTTATTATTTCTTACCAAAACAGTAGTTAGTGTGGATACTACAATAGAGTTTACGTAACATCCTATACATGTATTAGTGGTTACCAGTGCGCGACGCCACCTGTAAACATTACCTCAATGAACTAAATAGTTAGCGCTTCTTCTCTGCATATTATGACATTGAGGAAATGTTTTATAGGCATATTTTATACGAATTCTGAGGCGATATAAGTACTGTCATCGTGCCTAATCGATATGCGTGAATAGAATAATGACATTGATTTATACTATTAGTAACAGGTGGTTGGAAAATGATTTAGTTATGTAGCTATCGAATCTGCTAGTGATGAATGCCCAAACCTTTAAGGGTTTATGTATTAGGTTTAGGATTAGTAGGTATGGTTTTCGCCTAGCAATGGCATGAAGTCACTATTATTGGCTTACTTTTCAGAGATTATTATGATACATCTTTATAGTATTCTTTTACTAAAGTACTAATTTAACTTGGGAAATCTGTGTGGTCTTCTTCTACTCTGGGTAAAGCGTATAATTTGTTTTGGATAAGGTACTATTTGCAAGGCTCTAGATAAGGTATGACATTTTAAATTTCGTAGATATGCGATAAGTTTTTGGAAACAAAGCAAATGAGTCAGATTTCAGTATTCGTAACATCAAAGAGGAAATGCATACATCATATTAAGCCTAAAAGAAACGATAAAAGAATATGCCTACATTGGTCCAAATACTAAGCTGATTAAAGTACTGATAATTTATCGATAATTAAATCATTCATCTTGCATTACTGATAATGCACTAGTCTCAAGGAAATTTACCAAAATGTATTGTATCTTAAGAGATCGGTAAATTAATTAAAATTACATAAATTCCGATATTTTTTAGGCTGATAACGATGATCATATTATTATGCATGCTGAGGGAACACAATAATTATGTAGATAAACAGTTTCATAGTTTTTATAATAATTCTTAAACTGAGACCAAATAGTCAGCTCATGATTCAGACCGTATTTTTTAATAACACCTAGTTTTATAGGCTGATAAAATAGTCAAACCCAAATGGCCTACCATCACTTCTAAAATAAAAAAATTGCCGGTGTGGAAGAAAAACGCCGCTCTAATCTGTGCGCTGTGTCGCTTCCGCAACTGATATAATATGATTTGACTGCACGAGTAGCCGAGTTGTGTATGTCACCTCGCCAATTACGACAGACCGCAACGTGCCGCGGGTTTGATTCCCACGTAGAACACGATTTAAATGTTTGTAAAAACACAAGGATCATCATCTTCCTGACCTTATCCCATTTCACTTGGGGTCGGCGCAACACGTCTTCTAGACATGTTGCTTAAAGTTTTGACTATGGTTTTATAGTCGGCCGCCTGCCTGACACTAACCCTCTTTACGAATGCGATTGTTGGTTGCTTACCCGCCACCATTCGGGTGACCCAAGGTGCTTGGTACAGTGCACTGGGTCTTAAGGTCCATTAGTCGCCTTTTACGACACCCAGTGGAGGATATGGGGTGGTGCTATTCTTTATATCCGGACACCACACGGACATCGGTGGGAGCTGGATGCGAGTGGCTGAAAACAGATCTCAGTGGCATGCACTTGGCCTCTGTCCAGCAGTGGACTGCGATAGGCTGATGATGATGAGTTACTTTATAAGGTGTCGGTAGGAAAGTTACTCGCAAGCTAAAACGGTCCAAACAATATCCACAGTTTCAATTCACCTAAGCCGTAGTCAACAATGTCAGGGTCTATATTATTTTCATTATCTTGTTATCAGCTGTTTCTATATGACAGCTATCTAACGACCGTACCGTAAATAACACGCATACTCAAAAAAACAGGCATGAAGCAAGAGTGATACAATCGTGAATTCTTCATTAGATGCATTAAATATCAGAGGATCACCACCAACTTTAAAGTCTGTAGCTGAAATGGAAATGAGACGACACACTACAAGGTGTAGAGCGCCATCCCTTTTTAACGACTGCAACAGGTCATACCTCACAATATCGAAACTACCTTTTAACTGTCCCAAAGCAATCAAAATCCTTTAAGTGAATGATGAAAAAAATAACAAAGAAAAACACCATGAATTAGATCAATTAAAGTATACGGAAAATGACGAAGTAATCTAATCAAAAATAACCTATCTCAACGTCGAAAGATTATTAACGTAAATACCCAGGAATGTAAATGATATCGTAAATTTTAATAAAACCAAACAATTGATGGATGTGATAATAGTTACAATATTTCCAAATTGATCTAGAAAATCAACAATAGTAGTATTTTATCTAAGTGCTGTAAATGACGAGGCTTATTGGAAGGTCGTATGATATAACAGTGTACAATAAAATGATTTGGCAAATAGTGGCTAGCTTAGTACTTCAAAGGTTATTTTTCTCTTTGAATTCTCATTTTCTGATCATATCAATGATGTTACAGATGTATTAGAATGGACAATCATTAACATGTTTCCTATCAGCATGTATCTTGTTAACAAGCGTTGATTGCACTAAATATTATAATAATTAGTCGACGGTAATGACCTTGAGCCGAATTATAAAATGATAAAGCCATCATATTGTTTTCATAATGCAGAACAGATATTATTGTCTGTATGTTTAGCTCAATCTAATTTAAAAACAATATGCCTCATTCACTACTTTGTCCTGTATAATATCTTGGTCTTCCTCATCCAACTGCCAATTGCGCTTACACACTTCTTTTATCTCTATGTATTCATTTATTGTTCAGTAAAATTAATTAATTCGTACTTACTGTATGAGATTTTAAAACATTTACGAGATGGTGCATGGATCCGTAACGATGGCTCGATGACGATAGGGAATCTACGACCAGCACTTAATATTCTGTCGCTTCCTCTGGCGTATCTCTTTCACTGAATGCTAGTCTAAGAGATAGTGGTACCCCTTCTGGAATTTGCCAATTCTTCCATAGTCCAAAAAAAATCCCTCGCATAGATCGAGTCAATGAAATTATACGTACTACAGCCAGCCTACAGCTGAGCCTACAAGTGCATGGATTTAATTAATGATAATACGCTAGATAAAATTAAAGATAAAGCGGTTGATATGAATGTTTTACAAATTCCTAAATAAACACGCCGCTTTCAACGTGACCACTGTTTTCGTTGTACCGTCATTGGTTTATGATGTGTACATTGCTTTTATTATTAGAAAATGATATTTATTACCATATTTACTCAAAATCGTAAGAGCTCAAGTCAAATCTTTGTCATTTGTCGAGTTTGTGACATTGTCACTCTCATCTGACTGTACACCGTGTGCCATGTCAACTAACACTTCTTGAAGTACTACAGGTTTGATACCTGCATGGGATAAACTTTTGTGGTTTACAAAAATTGTTATAACTAAGTCTGTTTTTGAAGAATTGATTTTATTGCTTCTGACATACTCTGTGATGGCTGCGGCACAGGAAATTAATATCCTTCTGCGGTATTTTGTGAAAAATGAAACAGAGTATCGATAGTACTGTTGTTATTTATGCGAGGTTAAAGTTCTGCTATCTAATTTATGACCGTTGCGATACTGATTCTTTTACACTGGCGTTTATTTCCTTTTACTCCTCAGAATTTCAATTGATAAATGTTACATCTGTTATATGCTCTTTTATGTTTGGTTAGCGAAGCAAAAAAGATATTCAGAAAACAATCAATACTTTAGACGTCTTCAATAATTATAATTAGGTAATGCGAAAACACTAAAGAATATAAAATGGGATCCTAGAAATTTTCGATTCAAGGCAAGCAAGCAACCTTGGTCGTTTAAACTTAAAATATTCTAAATTGCTTGAGACTCAAACAAATGTTTTGATTACATAGCGTGCATTATATAATTTTATGATGGTTATTTGTTTGAGTCTCTCAGTCTCATCAGATTAGAATAAATCTGCGTAGGAAAACATTGCAGGCCTGTTGGTCTAGTGGTTAGTGGTATATCCCCAGTTCGTTTCCCGCGTCTGTCCGTATGTATGCTTAGATCTTTAAAACTACGCAACGGATTTGATGCAGTTTTCTTTCATAGATGGTTTTAAAAGGAAGTTTTATATGTAGAATACATCGGATCGGTAGTAATAGTATAAATGATTTGCAGTACTATCTGGTGTAATAAGTAGGCCATACTTAGTCAAACCAGCTCTTTGTCACTTGAAGGTTACATTCGAACTAGAACTAAAATAAACTGTGTCATAATAATGCTGCAGTGTAGGTAACATTATATCATTGATATTTAGATTTGCGAATAAATTATTGTCCATAATGACGCTATGAATATCAAATGCTGTGTTTGTTTTTGATCTAAAATCTTGACAAACTGGTTAGGTTTATTTTGTTGATTAAATAAACGGTATCTACCGAATTGATATCGTTGGAATATCTGTACAGTCTGGAGCCATAAGTCCAGATTATTTTTTTTTTATTGTATGATTGTAATTTTTGCGTCTAACGTTTTTACCCTTACAAATTTTAATATGGTTACTGTAACTAATTTCCCCTTTTCTAGCTTCCGCATTCTGCCTAAAATTCCATGACCTTCCACCTTTACTACCGTCACGACAGCCTGGAATCACCCGAAACTGGTTCTTTCCTACCCCTTTTTCGTCTTGTGTGATTTTCATGCCGTTGTATCCAGTAAATTTAGCTATCAACTTAGTTCTACAAAACCGTCATATATATGAAAGGTGGTCTTGACTGAATGCTTGGCATATTGCAAGATGATTGCATTGTATAGATATGTTTTTGTTTTGTTCTTTTTTTTCATCATCATCATTCCCTGCCCTTATCCCAATTATTATTTGGGGTCGGCGCAGCAAGTCTTCTTCTTCCACACGTTCCAATCTGACGTCATCTCGCATGTCACACTATTTGCAGCCATATCATCTTTCACACAATCCTTTTTATTACTTGTATATTTTATTCGTGTTTTTTTTTTACTTCTAATATTTTGCTTTTATTAGTGTAAGTAGTTAGCCGTGATAATGATAATAAATAAATATGTATATGAAGGAATAAAAACGCAACTTTCGCAAGTAAATACAATTATCGATGCTATTGTTTTAAGCGGAATGTCAATGACGCTGAAGCCAGCACGATATGTGTACGCGTGCGAATCAGCTGTTCGCTTTCCTTTAGTAAAACGAAATTTAATAGTGCGACGCGAAAGTATTCAGTGAGTAATTATAATGTAGATCAGCTGATACTCTAGGGTTGGCCCCTGCGCGAATGCGAAATCGAACCCCGTACTCCCGGCCATATTGTGCCATATTGGCCAGTGGTTTTAGCTGGTAAAAGTCCGGCACACTCCCTTGTCAAACCCCTGACGAGGGCAGTCCATTAAAATTTCCAGTGTGATACATAAAAATAGGAATGACCCCTACTCTACAGAAAAGACTATCGATTTCTTGGACATGGATTTCTTGGATTATATTATTTAAAATACGGTAACATATATCCGGTAATATAACGTTAAGGAATATCTGGAATTCTGGAGTCTAATTTAGACGTTCTATGTACGTACGTGGGTACTACATTGGGTTATATAACCATCCTCATAGATACATAGATAGAATATTTCGACTCGCGACCCCGAGGCCGCATCAGATCATGGTTAAGGTTGTGTCCGAAACTAGTCGGGCTATCCCGATACATATGAGTGAATAAACCGTTATGACATTTAAGATGGATCATTATTTATTGCACACCACATTAGAAACAGATTTGACAGAAGTAAAAGTTACATGGTGCCACAATGGGCGGTCTTACCGCTAAGAGCGATCTCTTACAGACAATCTTTCATAATCCTCATTGTTCCTCAGGTGAATATAACGTGGAACGACAACGGCACGCTGACGTTCTACAACCAGCGCTACTGGCACTTCGAGCCGGAGATGTCCAACGGCACCCTCGAGGATCAGATTACCAGCATCAACCCTATTGTTGTTGTGAGTACTCTAATAGATACGGTTACAAATACACAATTAGATGAAGAAAATACTAACTTTTGGTTTAATAGATTAGTAATTAATTTTAACAAAGTTTAAAAAAAAACCAAACCAACTGGGCTGTATTTTGCGCAAAGAATTGGTATTGCCATTCAACGTGGCAAGTTGGATCATTCGCATGTGTGAGTTTGTTCTCTAGGGGTTGGACACATTGAGAAACCTCCCTCTTTTTGAAGTCGGTTAATTAGACTAAAAGAAAAATTGGCAATGTCAGAGTATAAAATAACGGAAAGCAGTCTTCTTCCAATTTTTTATTTGTAAATATATCCATTTTTTAGCATTACTGTGAAGAGTTCTAGCTCCGCCTTTTTTGTCTAATACTAAATTCCAAAATATAAGTTTTAACATTAGCCTGAAAAGACCTGGTGGTCTGCTGGTACAGATTTCAAACTAAATAAGCCACAAATTTATTCTAGAAAAAAAAAAATAAAAAAAATACATCTAATGGTTTGCTGGTGCAGATTTCTAAGAGTTTTAATAAGAGCCAAAAATATTTTTTTGAAAAAATTCTCACCCACTGATTTTTCTTCTTTTTAGACAATACCATACATCCTCCGCTATCAGAACCGTTTCATCAAGGAAGCTGTGAACCTGTTCATGGGAGGCCTACAAAGAAACCTCTTCGTCACGGCTAACGTTTCCAACTGGCTGTTCGAAGGCATCAGCGATCCTATCTTGAATATCGCCTCGCACTTCCCGAACCTACCCATAGATATACCGTACGACAAGTTCGGCTGGTTTTATGAGGTGAGTAAGCATGGTTAATAACTTATACGTATATAAAAATTGCTATTCGTTAGTCTCGATGAAACTCGAGAACGGTCAACGGATTTATCTTATCTCGGTCTTGAAACGATCAAAATCAAAAGGTTTTTATTTCGAGTAGGCTTTCTCGTAGGTAGGACGATATATCGGCTTACTCACGCGTATTTATCGGGATAGCCTGACTAGTTTCGGACCCAACAGGAGTTCTTAATCATGAGCTGACGCGGCGGCGGGGTCGCGAGTAGCAAGCTAATTGACCAGCCGAAAAGATTTCAACTTTACCTCTTTAAGTCGGCTCTTTAAATACTCAGTAATCGTCTTTTTTTCTTCTTTAACGACTCCCGCACCAGGGATTTGATCCTTTAGCGGGGTGTTTTCCATACTTTCCTCCATATTCCTTATTTCAATTCACATGCACAGAGACACCCAGACTCAGAACAAGCATTTGTGGAACGCACAAATTCACATTCTACACAGTGGTAATTGGCGTGGTGATCTATACCACTCCGCTATCCATACAGTTAAAATCATCAAAAATCTATGTCCATTAGGAACAGGAACAGATAAATACTATATAGATCAGTACTCATTCATGTACCAGTACCTACAGAAGTACTTGTGTGATGATATGGAATGTTCCCGAATATATTCAGCCTGCAACTGTAATCTAATCTGATCAGGATTTTAGCAATCTGAAATGATATTATCGTTACGCAAATACGCATCGATGTGTGACAAACATACCAGGTGTTAAGTGTTATAAATCAGTGTATTCCTACGTTTTTATTTAGGTGTTTAAATGAGAAATGAGTTAAAAGTATTAGCTAGTAGCCTGTACTATTTCGCTGTTGGGTAAAGGTCTATCGAACTCTTTCGAAATCTCCATATCTTACTAATACGAGTATAATAGACGCGAAAGTTTGTAAGTATGGATGCATATATGAATGTTTGTTACTCAATCACGCTCAAATGGCTGTGTATTTGATATGGAGTTAGATGAAACCCCAGATTAATAAATAGGCTACGTTTTAACCGACTGCTTCAGAGGGGGGTAGTTATTTTTGCAGCTATAATAGACATTCGGATCAGCTAGGGCAGACTTCATATTTTAATTCTTCTCTGAATGGCCTTTATAGGAGCATACTATTACCATAACCCGATAAAAGACCATGAAGTCACTAAATAATGATCTTTTACATTAAAATAATGCCTTAATATCTACCATGACGCGAGGATCAAAGTTCGATTCTGGCTGCTGTTTACTATCGACGAGTGATTCATGTAACGGCGCCATTTTATCTTTTGTTAATAATATTACATTAATTATTATCGAAGGTCTTTCCAACAAAAAAAAAGTCAGAAGATACTGCAACGTATCAGCTGATTTGGATTATCTCAGAATTTTTAAAACTGTCATCATGACATAATTAATGGAAAGTCCAAAGGAGGTAGATAGATAAATAAAATACTCTTTTTTGCACATCATATGAGAAACAGATTTGACAAACGTAAAAGATAGCAGGAATAGGCTGGATGCAAAGGGACAGGAGAATAGCATAAACAAGGGGAGACTTATAACCAGCAGTGGGTTATTCAGGGCTGATGATGATATTGCTGGGTTTTGCCGTTGTCCGAGTTGAGGAGGATAGTTAGTCAGGCGCTCCTTGTAAAACACTCGTATCCAACTACATTAAATTGGTTAGTTAGGTGAAACCAAAACATATCATGGTACTAGGACAGGGATGGCGACAGTTCGCACAGGACACAAAATAGTAGTGCATGATAAAAGTGATCAGTGACATTTCTAAAATATTAAATACTTAAGTACTTTTTCACAGTGTAGTCTCGATAGTTATAATATCAAATCAAGCTCATCAGATATGAAGAGCAAATCCAGTTGTTTTTTAATCTGCGGCTATTCTTGCTTGACTATAAAACTTGTTTTCTTAGATTTATTTATACGCGTCTGGTTTTAAAAGTCACTCACAAGACTTGATGTGCTTGCCAACGTTGGCTGTAGTATTCATTAGGAGAGTTAGCTTGAATATTGCAGCCGTATGAAAGAACAACACTATTTAGAAGTCTATTCCTCAACATTTACACTACCTAGTCTCAAATTTGGTATACGAGATTAACTTGCGTTATGAGTACTAGATAACTGATAATCATACTTATATATTTCTAAATACCTACACATTATAGATAAATTACACCCAAACACAGAACTAATGATCGTGCTCATCACACAAACATTTGTCCTGACTGGGGATCGAACCCACGACCTCCGGAATAATAGTCAGGGCCACTAACCACTAGACCAACAGGTCCGTCAATCAAAGTCTATTCGTCTCTACATTGTTCTTAACAATAACCAAAGGCACTATGCCATAATACTTTTTGCTGTGCATCGATCTTTAAAGTATATTAAAAAAGCTTCATGTATTGTTTCTCTTTTAATATTATTATGACTACGTTACGATAATTTTAATAAATCATATTTTTACTATCGATGTCGGATGTTGTTGTTATCTTCAGTTCCTTAATAATAATATAATAAGTATGTTTGTTGATATAACTGCTTGGCGGTATTTGACCTCGATTTGGATTTAATTTGCATTTATTTTTTACTCTACATTAAAAGTTCTGACTGTAATAATCTTTAATTTTCGCAAATGGTAGTAACACGGGGTGGTAATTAAGCCATATGTGCGATATCTAATATGCGGGTACTAGTCGCCTAGCAGTTGCATAGCTTGGCGATGTTTTGATCAATGTATAATGGTTAAATGAAAAACAAAATCTACAAAAACAATAAGCATATAGAAAAAAACTGGAACAAATGAGATTTTTAACCTAAAAGTTAATTCTTTCGGTTACATCCTCATCGAACAAAGTTGAAATTAAACCAAAGTAGGTACCTACCTCATACCGCTTAGATCATCAGCGGAACCGTCGTCGCAACGTCAATAATTGCGAATTACATAACACCGTTTTCGTTTGACCGACTTGCCAATGTCACGGCGTATTGGTCACGTTACTTTTACTGATTTTAGCATGGACTGAAGTAAGTGTAACACTTTTCGTTTATTTTAGAGTATAAAAGAATACTACTTAAATGGTTTATTCACGCGTATTTATCGGGATAACCCGACTAGTTCGGACCTAATTGGAGTCAGTTCGACTGGCGACCCCACCTATTAAGGACACCGGTTGGGTCCGAAACTAGTCGGACTATCCCGATAAATACGGGGAGTAAACCGTTGTATCATAAAAGTCAAGCCTGTTTTTACACATTAGGTGCTCAAGTCGCCAAAAAATATATGCAAAAACTTACGGCAAAATGTTTAATTTGTACTTATTAGTTTGAATCAGTAAGCAATCGAGAACTATGATATGAATTGCACAATATTTAAATCTCTTATCGTATTAAAAACTGTAGGTATCTATATTATCTGTTGCTAATTGACCGATATTAGTCGCATACCTATGTATCGCTAGCGTGACGCGGTTTTCATAAATTGCGAAAAATGTGTAGCGATTTCATATCTGCGCTCGTAATTATATTCGTTTGGTAGTTTCATGCTCTTAAAATTGTTTTAAACAGCACATTTTTTCTGAGATATTTGCGACTGGCCTTTTGGGCTGGTGGTTAGTGGCCCTGACTGCTATACTGGAGGTCTTGGGTTCAATTCAGCCAGGACACATGTTTGTGTGATGTGCACGATCGTTTGTTCAGTGTCTGGGTGAAATTTATCAATAAGCATGTTTTGTCGAGTACCTAGTACTCATAATACAAGCTCTGCTTAGTTTGAGACTAGATGGCGTTGTGTGAATGTCGTGGAATATTTATTTACTTGTTAGTGAATTTGATTGTACCTTATCTAAATACTATAAAAACAACATTAAGAAGCCATTAAAATAGCAGTTTTCTAATCATAATTTAGATGGTCTTTGTATGAAAGGTAAAATATTATAAGAATAAGGCATCAAAATGTACGGATTGATTTACTCAAATAATTTCTTTGAAGCATTTATGAATGATAACGCTGAATAATAATAAACTTATCGGCCATCAAAATACATTCTTACTATCAAAAACACACCATATAATATCTAGATTAGGACCTATGCAACACAATAAAGAATATCTTATCTTTTTAGCACATAAACACTATTGAAGACGCACCTGGGTTCTATTTATTCCATCTGTGCTTATTTGCAATATCACCATTGCCCTGCCCTTATTCCAATTATTATTTGGGGTCGGCACAGCATGTCTTCTTCTTCTACACGTTCCTATCTGACGTTATCTCGCAAATCCCACTATTTATTGCAATATATCTTCTAGATTTCAAAGTATTTTTATAAAGGGCAAGCTTACCACTTATCCCCAACGTTGCAACTCTTGCTTGCTTGCAACAAGGATTTACATGCCAAAGGATAGGAATATCAAGCATTTAAGCTCGTAATGTCCAGAAACGATTGACTCCTAGAATCCGGAACGAAATAAATAAGTGAAGTAGAAAAAACATTTTCGCATTTCCCGCTTTCCTCTATTGAAAACGGAAGGAAAGAAATGCTTTTAAGTATATTCGTTCTCTACATAACATATTATTAATAGTTCAATCAATCAGCTTATCTGACCATTAGTCATATTACTCGACTTCTCCTAAAGTGTTTGTGTGTGCTTATATTATTGCCGAAACTGCACCTTTGACATCTAGTCGGACCCAACTACCTTTACAACTAAGCCACTTAAAATTGAAATTGATAATTATTGTCTGCCGCTTCGTTTCAGATACATTCCATAAGCATATGGTACACAGCATATGGTACAAATATTTTAGTTTATAGTAGTTCTTTATGTTACGTTATTGCCAAATCTCTACACAGAATTTCGAAGCAATTTCGATGAAACTTGCAACAAAATTAACTTGAACTCCAAGAAAAGACTTGCCTCTTTTTCCGCGACCAATCCACGCGGCCAGAGCCCCCAGGCGAAAGCCAGTCTTCTATAGACATAGTAATGCCCCCTACATCTATGTATGTGCAGTGATTCATTGCGTCAGTAGAGTCAGTACACATATAACGATCAGCGTAATAACACTGCACTTTCTCTATTGTGTAATGTCATGCAATATGTTTGCTGCATTAGTTTTCTTAGACATATGTAGTTGATTTTTAAAGGGAGTCTTAGTTTGAACGAGTATAAGTTGTAAATTGATTGTATCCTAATTTGCTCGTGTCTCATCTGACTGATGGCTATAAATTGAAATATATGATTAACTACTATATTATGATCTTTCGTTTTTTTACCCATATGGATGCTGCTTATCTGAAATAAATATTATTTTATTTACTATGATCCACAGGGATATCTCCTCAACACAAATTCTTCCGTTTCTTTGTCTGCAATTTTTCCGTAAGGTTAAAAATAAGATAAATCTATTCAATAACATTAGGTACTTAAACTAAGATACCTGCGCATAGCTAATAAATAAAATATTCCCCTTCATATAACTGACACTAACAAAAAAAAAGTCTTTGAACGATACGACGAAGCTAGCATAGTAATGCGTCACAAATATTATCGGTGACTATGTCCTATAATTTTTCTACGTAAATGTCTAATACGTAAATGTTTATTTCCTTGTTATTTGTCTATATCGGATTATCGATATCATTACTAACTTTTAGAGGTGGGTATCCACTAGATATCCGTATTAAGAATCGCTACAATTGCGAAGAAGTTCACTTTTGGAAGTAGTAACCTTATTTGTAAACAAAAAATTACCTAAATCTCTGGATCAGTTGCCCGATTTAAACGATTCGTTAGGGCAATGCATCCCGCGGGATGAGTTGACTGAAGTCTTAATATGTTGGAAACTATACCTACCATTTGTCGATGTTTACATTCATAGAACAGAGACAAGCACGTGCATGTGAATTTAATGTCTGTAAAAGCCCACGCGAGACAAGGATTAAATTCCTTAGTGCGGGAGTATTTAATAAAAAAGAAAAAAAAGTACCCCTACACTACCCTAGTAATGAAGGCAGTGCACTAAACCTACTTCTCCACTGCATGATTCTGATAACTCTTTGTTGTCTGTTCAAATGCCACTTCTTTTTATTTATCTACATTCCAAGTTATCGATTTCAACAACAACACAACATTCTGACTGGCCTGACGATGCCATTTTGACTGGCCTATTAGTGGTTAGTCAGGCCCTGACTGCTATACCAGAAGTCGTGGATTCGATTTCCAACCAGGACAAATGTTTGTGTGATGAGCACGATCATTTGTTCTGTGTCTGGGTGTAATTTATCTATAATATCTGTGAATTTACAAATAAATAAGTATGTTCATCAGTTGTCTAGACACTCATAACACAAGTTACTCTCGTGTACTTAATTTGAGACTAGATGTCGTTGTGGAAATGTTGAAGAATGTAAAAAAAAAACAATAATTCTTTTTCCAGCGCAACGGCTCGTTAGAATTCGACGGCTCGTTCAACATGAACACCGGCGCTTCCGACTTCTCCCGCCTCGGGAACGTGGAGCAGTGGAAGTTCTCCAACAGGACAGACTATAGGGATGAATGTGGTGTTGTCAAAGGCTCGACAGGAGAGCTTTGGGCTCCAGAGCTCGGGCAGCCAGAGGTCAATGTCTTCGCTTCTGATATTTGCACGTAAGTTTTCTATCTCATTTTTATTATTTACTAGCAGACCATCCCGGCTTCGCACTCACATTCGCATAATATGCATATTTTGTGATTTTACCTGTTCTCTTGCTTTTCTTTTAATATTTTTCCTAAATTTTCATGGTTCATGTGTTCTGGAGTTATAGCGTCAGGAAGGACATATTCCTCGACATATTTTTATATATTAGATTAGTAACGTAGTAAGGAGTTAGATCCCTGTATCGGTGAAGGTTTTGTAACACTTCGACTTCAACGAGCAATAATATTGGCGCTGAAATTTCTTAACGTCTAACAAAAATGACGTTGGACAGAGATGGCAAACCAATATTTTAGGTATAATATCGCTAATCACTAAATTCATTATGCACTGAGAAAAATGTGTAAAGTATTATATAATAGCTCCTCAGCGCCCTACCTTCAGATGACCTCTTTTTTAGATAAAGGGGAACTTTCAAGTACGTCCATTCGCAAATGGCACGTTGACACGTAAAGGTTTACCATCCGTGACGTAAGATATTGCCTAAACGTGCTCTCGAAGAAACAAAAAGTCTTATAATTTCTTCGAAACATAGTTTAGTAGTAAATATTACTTCTATATTTTTTCCTCGAAAGGCATATAACATACACAGCGTGTAAAGGTCCGCATATTACTCATTTTGGATTACTCACTGTTGTTACTTAGATAAAGAAGACAAACGTATGACAATTCACACAACAATTATAATTAACCAGTTATTATATCCTAATACAGATAATAATATAGGTTACAGTTCCTATGAGTCAGCGTCTAACAATTATAGAACTTTGAACCACGTTTCTCGTAAACTGTGACGATGACGGTAACGCTTTGTTTTTATGTAATATGCCTTGTATGTTTGTTTTGGTTATTTGCACGTTTTTATATGTCCTGTTTTTAGCGACTTCCAAGAAATGCTGTTATAGTAATCATTGTATCGCAAGAGTGTCACAAACATTCAATTCACACAAAAATACCCAGACTTGGGACTTGAATTTTTGGAAGATTTAATTTCATATTAATAGCTTTGTTCACACCGGACAATATGGCAATCCCGTCCCCGATCCAGGATCACGGAGTATAGATCATCCGATGAGGATCCAGCTAGGCACCTTTGAGGCTGGCAAATTAAACCGACAACCCAACAAATCGGGCGCCTCAGGGAGCACGCCTTTCACTATGGATAGATTACTACAACGTGGGTTCGATCCCTGTCTGCCATTTGTCATATCGACCGTTGCCATAATGTTCTTTGTGCAGTCTGTTACAATGTTAGAATCGTCTTTGTTATGATAACAGTTAACCGATAAAAATATCAAGGTGCGTGATGTGAGTATAGTTTTAGAGTGTCGTTTACTCGCAGAGATATATCTACTCTTATCGCTGTGGGCTCGAGGGGGTAATACCTTAGAGTACAATGAGTGTTGGTCACTTTTACTCTAAAATTATTCTTATTAAGAAAAATGTAATTACTATGAGAGTTTGGTATTATGAGTCTCTGATATAGGTCATTATACCTACATATGTATGGACAGTATTTACGTCGTACTGTACTGCAACAGTAAGACGTAAGTAAGACCATTAGCGAGTATACCACTTAAAGTAATACTAAAACTGGCGTAGGCTCTTTGTCTATAAAATATATAAAAATAACCAGGGTTACGGCTTTAGAACAGTGTAAAAAACTAATAAGGTGATATCGAGATAAAAAAAAACTACAATATTATTAACCCACGCCACAAACTGTCTGATAGCAGTATTAGCCAAATTTTATCCAAAAACTTAAAATAACAGTAAAAAGCCCGGCTTTGCGTAAAAATGCTCGCTATGCTAATGTGTGTGCTACTAATTTATAAACAGGTTCACGCGATTCGGTGTCGCGGTCACTGACCCGACAATCTTAAAGTATGTAATGTTTAAGTAATTATATTGTAATGTTATGCAGTTGTAGTAAATTGGTGTTATTTAATTACTACTGCTTTACATTGTTATTTTCTTCTTAAATCGGCGAATGGTTAAAACTTGGTGAAATTTTACGAGACAACACCTTCCAAAATAAATGTTTTTTATAATCCTTTGTAGTATCCCTTTGATAGTTAGGATCTGTAAATATTGAACGCTAGTGTAATTAAGGACACAACATATATTTACATTGATATGTGTATTTGAAATATCCTCATAATTTTGCCGTCGTAACCGTCAAAATTGCTTTGAAAAAGGCATATAACCAAATTATTTCTGCGTAACTATCTCACATATTAAATACATTTTTAATTTCCATGCCCTATCCTCTGCCATATTTTCATCATCCTACCGATGTCAAAAATGTCTAGGTTATAATACAGCTGTTTACATTAAATATATTATGCGAGCGAAGCTTATACAGTCCACTTTTGCTCTTCATTGTTCGCGCATTTCTCTCGTACCATGCAATATTTTTTTTTCCGACCGTCGTCGTGTCCTAGAGGAATAATCCTCTCGCTCGCTTAATCAGGTTAGCTGTGGCGAAAATACGCCTCGGTAACAAACCTAGTAATAATTTTGCTTCTATCACGCTTTCCAGATACATGACGCTGACCAAGGAGAAGGAAGTGACGGTGGAAGGCATCACCGGTGTGCAGTACTCGGCGAACAACTCCGTGTTTGATAACGGACACCATTACCCGCATATGGTGAGGAAACCTAAAAATAGACATTTATTGCTACTAAAAAAATAAAGATTACATTAATATCACGTAAAAAATAAATAAAATTAATAACTAAACTTAGTACTAAAGAAATCAAAAGGAGGTGGCTCAGCTAATGCTGTAGCGGGCCGACTATTTATATTTTTTCAGCCTTTAGTTACTGAAAGGAGAATAAAATAGTTTATAGCTCGGCAAAACAGATTAATGTTTGCAGACAAGGTAACAGCTTAAATCTGCTCAAATACGTTTAAATTTTTTGTCAAATCGTAATGTGGTTGATTTTTTAACAGACTAACCTATATCTGCGCTAGACCTATGGTTTGGCAAATGTTAAATTGTATAATACTTTTTTAAATCTTTTTTTGGGTTTTTAAAAATCTATCTCTTGGAGGTACGTGATGCGTAACAGTCAGATAGACAGACAGGCCGATATAGTTACTTTTACTTATAGTGTGATAAGTAAAAGTAACTATATCGACCTGTCTGTCTTATATTATATATATAAAAGTTTGTTTGTTAAGATGTTTGTCCGTCAATCACGCTAAAACTACTGAATGGATTTGGATGAACATTGGTACACAGACAGGGTATGAGCAGACTTGGGTGATAGAGTTTTTATCCTGATTAAATGCTCTCTTGAGATAAATCTACTTTTTATCCCCAATTTTTTTTACAATTTGAGGTCGGCGCCGTATGTCTCCTTCTTCCACACGTTCCTATCTGACGTCACCTCGCACGTCAGTTTATTATAATTTCTGTATTAAATATAATGTGCAGGCCTGTTACTGCGAAGACAACGGCATTAAAGAAGACTGCGTGCCGTCCGGGGCGCTGAACGTGTCGCAGTGCCGCTTCGGCGCGCCCGCCTTCGTGTCGCTGCCGCACTTCCTGCGCGCTGACCCCATCTATGCCAGCAAGATCGAAGGGATCAATGCTACTGAGTGAGTACTTATTTAACAATTTTTGTACATAACTAAACTAATAGAAGTTAAATGAGAAAGCGGTGGACAAAGGTACTACTTATTTCTATGAGAAATCTCTTCTAGAAGACCTTTTTTTTCCATGGTGAAATGCTAATAACTTAAACCCACGAGGGCACGGTGTGGGGATATGTCGGACTCCCACCGACTAAAAAAACCCCGGGCCCCTTCTACTACCTAAGCTAGTCACGGGATCGCTCGCGCATACTCTGCATGACTGACTAGCATTTTTACCCACTATTGTGTCACCGACCCTTTAAACTGCGAGGATTATAGATGAGTACTAATTCCTTGCAAGTGATCTGCATACATTGTAACTTGTTATGTTGTCTCCAGGGACATGAACTTCCGGCTGGCGCTGGAGATGTTCACGGGCATGCCGCTGTCGGTGGCCGCGCAGCTGCAGATCAACCTGCTCGTCCGGCACGTGCCGCACTTCAGGTACACACTTCTATCATTAAGAATACTCTTACACTTTAACTTGTACCGCCCCTTTATACCCGAGACGACGCTACTCAACAATCTGCGATTTACGTTATAAATAAACCAGCCTGTATACGTCCCACTGCTGGGCACAGGCCTCTTCACATATAGGGACGGCTTGAGCATTGATCACCTCGCTAGTTCACTGCGGATTGGCGATTTCAGATTCCAATATTTGGAATCCAGGTTTTCTCACGATGTTTTCTTTCATTTTTTGTCAGTAGTGTCTTAGAATTATTAAGAAAGTATATGTAACTTTGAAAAAGTCACATTGGTTACTTTTTTTCCACACATTTTTGGATCGTACTTGTCATCTACCCTACTAAAAAAAGTGTGGAAAATTGAGACAACCAAGTGAGGGTAGTTTCGATACCCTGCACTATAAAACACATTGGTACTTGCCTGTGCTGGTGATCGAACTCGCACCTCGTGCATACAAATCCATACATAGAACCGCAAGGCCACCGCGATACGTTGCCGATTAAGAAGTATAAACATATAACTTCTCCCCCCATCCCCTCAAATGTCGTAGTGGCCTTGCGGTTCTATGTTGCAGTTAGATGTATATAGGCTGGTTTATTTATATTTACTTTTATATAACCCTCTCCCCCTTAGCATCAACAACGTCCTGTGGGACCCGGACGTGCTGGTCCCGATGTTCTGGTTCCGGCAGGAGGTGGGCGTGACGCCCGACTACGCGGCCATGGCGCGCCAGGCACTGAGGTTGAGGTACTGGGTGCCCTACGGACTCTACGCCTTGACGGTTAGTTACTAATAATGTTCTTAAACTTTCTGAATTTGTACACGTGAATGAAATATCGAATTATATCGCGAATTAGTCCTGTTTGTTGTCTAAAGTATTTACTAATAGTCCATTTCTTGAATGCTCATAAATATATAATTAATTAGTTGTCTGTCATTTTTTTCTACAAATAATACGAGACAATCTTACAGCCAATCACAGCGCCTAACATTACCTTAATAAGTGCTGTGGTTGGTTGAAATCACAACAAATAACACTGTTGCTTACGGTCGGATTAAACTCTGGTACACTTCGAAAGAAAAACCTTACTGAAACATCCACTGAATCGTCTGTAAACACTAAATCTGTTGTACACGCAGATGAAAATTAGTTAATATTGAGCTAATTTCGTAACAAAAAAGTGCAGCAATCCTAAACCGATCCAGGAAAATAACCTTTATTACCATAACAATAAGTAATTCTTTCCTTTTCCAGGTAATCGGCGTAGTCCTACTAATGGGTGGAATTTACGTATTGCTAAGGAAGATATTAAAGTCTCCGGAAACACAACCGATACTATCCTCATCGGAATCCTCATCGCAGGAGTCTTAGTGACAAGTGGTACTTTAGTGCCGGCGGTACTTTAAGTGACAAGTTGTAAATATGTTATTTATACGTATGAGTATGTTTAAAAGTGTCACCATAGCTTTAAGTAAGGCTGTAAATGACACTAGTTGTTTTTTGTCTCTTTTACTCCTCTGTATGTTCTATGGAGAGAAAGAGACGGAATATGCAAACTGAACTATTCCTATTTAATTTTTCTAATTATAAGTTTTAAAATGTTACTTGCTACTAAAACTTGCATTCAAATGTCAAGTTGTTACGCGAATTGAAACCTTAATCGCATAATCATAAAGTTCACTTCATCTTGTGTTTTGTCAATTCTATAGCAGTATTATTTAAAGGCTATGGTTGATATAATCTAAAGAGATATGGTTGATATAATCGAAATATCTCAATGTGAACAAGAATTATTTGTTGTATATCATCGTGTAACGAAGTCAACTGTGTTTTATTTCCAGAGAGCATTATTCTATGTAATTATTCCGTATCTGTGTTACGTACCATAAGCAACGCAGTAGCAAAATATGCACAATTATTGCTAACAACGATATTTTTAAAAACATTTGATAAATTCGATATTTGTTCAGCAATAATTGTGCAAATTTTGCTATCAATTTGATATATTAAAGTTTAAAGACATTTTAATAGTTAGTGTTACACAAAATACGACCTTAACTCTTAACAATTAAGATACAATTTAACCAAAAGTCTTACGGGTATAACTTTTTATACTGCAGAGCTTTTGTATTTGTCATTCAATGGCTTCAATTCTTCTATAGAACTAATTAGGTCTTCCCGTCTCTTTCTAACACACGAGATATGAAGAGGACAGAAGATATAATTCCAAATATAGATTTTAGGGTCATCTTATTTCCTATAAATCGACCATACGGTATTATATATCTCTGTCCTTTTCTGCCACGGTTGTCAGAAGGAGACAGCGATAGAATTGATTCCATTGAGTGTTTAGTTCTAATGTTAACAGTACCTTGTATGTAAGAGAAGCAATGGATATGTTAGCGTCGTGCGGACCAAAGTGATTTTGTTTGTAAATTGTATGACTGATGTCTTTTATAATTAAAATATTTTATATGTCAATAGGGATGTTGGCTATGTATGAAATTTATAAATGTAGTCTGTCAGGTAGATAATAAAAATATTAGTTTGTTTTTAAATGAAATGGGCAAATAGGATAAATGTTATCTCTTTTACAAGTATTTTTTTTTTATAAAAGCTGGCTGGAATAGACATTTCTTAACTGCCTACTAAACGTGAAAACAAATTCAGGGGTCAGTTAGGGGACAGGGGTTTAGTATCTAACAAACAGGGGTCAACGTTACACAAATAATACGTCACATAAATAAGAGACAACGTAACTAACCAAAGACACTGATTGAACAAAATTGGTTAGTAATAGAATTGCCAATAATGAACTTAAACATTTAAAAAATAATTCATGTCTATTTGATACTTTCTTATTTTACCTGACAGACATTAAAAGATTAAGTCAACATCCCCATTCACACTACAGCAGAAAGACTGTATCTAAATGTGCGATTTTAAAGAAATTTGAGCTTTACGTCGTTATGATAAGGATGAATTTGCTATATTGACGCTTCGATACTCGATCTCTCTGCTGTAGTTTGAAGTACTTATTAGCGTAATGAGCTTCCTTTGTATATCTTCCCGTAATGCCATTTAAACGCTTAGCATAAATAATAATAGAACAATAAAAAAAACAACTGTAAAGTCTAATGTAAAATGCCTTATAATTGGTATGTGGGGTTGCTAAGACAGCGTTTCCATTTTTTATGTATAGCGAGTAATATATGTTTAGGATGTATCCAAAAGAATCGCTTTAATAATAGTATTTTGTTAAGCTAGTTGAATAAACTCGAAAACAAAAGAGTTTTTAAAACAACTAGGTCGTCTCAGGCATCTTCGAAACGTACTGTATTTTGAAACCAAATCAAATCAATTCAAAAGTCAGTTATTGACTACAGCATATGTAGCACTTTTTGAACGTCAAGATTTATAAACTCATAGCACCTCATCGCCTACCCTTCAAAATGTTACTCCTATCGTTAAAAACTGGCGAGAAATCCAAAAAGTGATTTTAATGGTATTTTTGGTATTGGTTTAAAACAACCCTCGCTACATATCCATAGTAGAAATGCTGCCTAGTCCCCACACAAGCGCTTTCAATGTTAGAGTAAAATTGCATTCCTCAAAAGTGCTCAACTTTATAAGTGCCTTGAATAGCTAATCTTGGAGCGGTACACATTTTGCTAAAGTGACGCGACGGCGAAGGTATTGCGTACTTATTGCTAGCTATTACTGCTACTTTTGTGGTCAAACAATCTCAGGTGTGACCACTTGATTTAACAACAGATTAATTTGTTTGGCCTTTTAGAAAATGTATATATTTTCAATATCTGGCTTCGTGTATGGCAAGTCCATTTGCTAAAGGCTGAATCGTATGTATGTAATGTAGTACCTTAAAACGGGTAGAATAAAGACATTTTCGGGGTGAATGAAAACATCCTTCTAAATTTTGCAAGGTTTACGAGAAAAAAATATTATTTCAGGATTCTTATCTGTGTGATAAAATACAATTAGAAAGAGTTCATGTAAACAAACTTATGCGACACACCAAAAGCTTGTATTTTTTTCTATTCGCCCTTGAAATCTCTTATAAAACCGTTTTATCGATAAGAAAATGCCGTGTAAGTTTCTATACATTGCGGGGTCGCTTGGTATCAGTATCTTTAGTTAGCGATCATTAACGGTAATGTATTTCAACTTACACGAAACTCTCGCATATTTCCAATAAAACTTAAGATCAACATCGCAAGAATATCACGAATCCTATTTTAATTTAATAAATATAAAGAAAATATTTATAATATACTAGCTGTTGCCCGCGACTTCGTTCGCGAAAACAAAAAAAAAGATGGAATAAAAAATAGATGTTGGCCGATTCTCAGATCTACTGAATGCATATACAAAATTTCAAGAGAATCGGTCAAGCCGTTTCGGAGGAGTATGGCAACGAAAACTGTGACACGAGAATTTTATATATTAGATATTCGAAGAGAAATGAGTTCTATATTTTTATCCAAAATTAAAGGCAAATAATTATTTTTCCAATGTATAAAGAACCTTCTGTCTTAGTAATAAGGTTTAATATTAAGTGATACGAACACTATGTTTAATAGTATGAACAAAATGATGTACCTTTTTATTTTAAAATGTTTTATATTCTGTTTTACAATAATAGGAGCACAGGGTTCATATAATAAATACCTAATAGGGATATTTATTACTTTTTAATGTCCTTCAGAAGGCTAAATAGCCTATAATATAATTACAGTTGTGGAAGAAAAACGCGACTCATCTGCAATAATATTACTTGTTGTGTTTGGTAGGCCCATAGATGTCAATATATATTTATTCATCAAGAGCAATTATATCTGGATATTTGAAGCCTCGTCGTAAACTATAAAAAAGGCGTTTTCGTAGTCTTTAATTCATTTTATTTCAGTACTCATTTATAAAATTACAACAAAAAAAATTGGCATCAGTACTTACTCATTAACATCTGTCATCATGGACATTAAAGAATAGTAAAAAATCCCTATCGTCTTCTTAAATTAAATAAGTACTAATTACTATCGAGAACTTTTAACCAAGATTTTTTCTCAGTAATTTTTAGAATTTCAGTTTGACCTAGATATCTACTTAGCTTATATTTTAGGCCGGAAAGAAATATAATTAGGTAATTAGCAAGAATGTGAAGCGGGTTACACGGGTTAGTTTCTAGACTAGGTCCACGTGTAACCCACTAACTAAACCGACTGTCAAAACGAATGCCACCGCATTGTAGCAATGGCCGTGACATCATAAAGGCGATGAAAACTTGTACTGAAATAAATAGACCGGTAGTCTGGCTATAAATAGTTTATTTAATTGCCTAACATTTGCTTTAACTATTCTTCTCATACAATAACTTTAGTAAGGCCGATTCATATCATTCCCCTGCCGTTATCCCAATTATTTGGGGTCGGCGCAGCATGTCTTCTTCCACACGTTCCTAACTAAAAGTAAACAGATTTATAGTTGTTATATTATAACGGTTTACACACGCATATTTATCGGGAATGCCCGACTAGTTTCGGACCTAACCGGAGTCCTTAATCATGAGCTGACGGGCGGGCGAGCGAGTCGAACTTTGACTCGCGACCGTACCAGGTCCAGCTAGTCAAAATTAGTCGAGAATACCCGATAAATCGCATAAGTAAATCGTATAATTCAACAACTATTCTCTTGCTTTCGTGTATGTTACCTATTAGTTTTGGTGCACTCTAATCTGCTACACCAATTGCAGAACCATTAATAAGCTTTTTAAGTGTACCTAAGCCTAAATGTTGCCATATTCTTGTATCGTGGTATATTTGTATGACTACTGTATAACTCAGAGCTTAGTTCCTTAAAATTTGAGCTTGTGTCTACGTTGAGTGTAGATCGAATGTCAATTAACATCGACCATAGTCCGTTGGATATAAGACTAACAAAAATCACATTTATTTCAAGATGCATAAAGACTATTTTGAAATAACAAGTTAAGCGTTAGTCTAAATAGACATTTTTAATGTTAAATCGGTTTAGCCCAGTCAAATTAGGGGTTTCACCTCGGAATGAAAGATAATAAGCTGAAAATTGGTGAGAACCTTTTTTTGGTCGCCCTAAATATTGTCTCAAAAGTCACAATTTCTATCGTGTCCGCGTCTTAAGATATTCAAGGTCAAAGGTCACGAAAAACATTTTTTCGCTAATATCTCGGTTCCTATTGCTTCAATTATATTTTCACCAATGTCAAAGTTGTAGAGTATTAAATTCTCTACAACTTTTGTCTATTCTTTTTTTTTTATACGATCAACCGTTTTTTGAGGTAGAGCGCGACAAGTGCGCAGCGTACAGTCATATAATATATGAGGTAATGCAGGGTCAAGCGTGAGTTTCGGTTATCAGTACGTTGTATAAAGTCAATTATTGACAAAAAAATATATAATTATTAAGCAATGCCCATTATTTCTGTACATAATAGGTCGGGGAAAAAGTCTTTTCGCATTATAGGTGGTATGTATGAACTTGTAATAAAATCTTTCTCTCTCTAATAAAATTAGAATTTGGAATTATGTTCTTTAAAATGTTAACTTTCAATTGTACCAAATACAAATACAAATACTATAGCCAAAAAAAAAATATTACAAGTTCATACATACTATAATGCGAAAAGACTTTTTCCCCGACCTATTATGTGAAGAAATAATGGGCATTGCTTAATAATTATATTTTTTTTTGACAATAATTGACTTTATACAACGTACTGATAACCGAAACTCACGCTTGACCCTGCATTACCTCATATATTATATGACTGTACGCTGCGCACTTGTCGCGCTCTACCTCAAAAACGGTTGATCGTATAAAAAAAAGAATAGACAAAAGTTGTAGAGAATTTGATACTCTACAACTTTGACATTGGTGAAAATATCATTGAGGCAATAGGAACCGAGATATTAGCGAAAAAATGTTTTTCGTGACCTTTGACCTTGAATATCTCAAGACGCGAACACGATAGAAATTGTGACTTTTGAGACAATATTTAGGGCGACCAAAAAAAGGTTCTCACCAATTTTCAGCTTATTATCTTTAATTCCGAGGTTGACCCCTTATTTTACCTAATTTGACTGGGCTAGTTATAGTATATTCGCATATAATTTTGTAAAGCATCAAATATTTAATTGAACTGACAATCGGACTATTTTTGTAGATAGAAAAGTTATTTTTAAGATAAGTAAAACCTTTTTGTATAATTGTTTGTTGTTTCCATACATGTCTTCGGTTTTTACTACATTATAAACAACTGTAGATGTTAATACAATTTTGTTCATAAATACATTGTACCTTTATATTGTTTGTATAAGAAAAATAAATATATCAGATCAAATAGAAACTGTTAAAGTTGTGTTATAAATGAAATAACTGTTAAGTATTTCTTAAGAAGTTTTTATAAATTTAATAAAAAAAAAATACATCTGTGACTTTGTTGTTTTAATTTCCATAACCTTCCATTAACCAGCTTTGGTTATAATCATTTTAACAGTTAATTAATTTATTGCTGTTATTTAATTTTACGTATTTGCTATTTCTACGTAACCATTGTGTCTGAGAGTAAGACTTGCAGTTTCCAAAGCTAGATGGGGCTCTACATTATCCAATGAGCTGTCTCGCTCCCGTAACTGATACAATCTAAAGTGGTCCATCATAATTGTAAAATTATACGATTTACTAACACGTAAATATCGGTAAAGTCATTAATCCTGAGGCGACGCGTCGAACAGTTCGACTTGCCACCGCGCCGCCGTTTGAGCTCATGATTTAGGACTCCGGTTAGGCTCAAAACTAGTTGGGCATTCTAGATGAATACGCGTGAGTAAACTATATAATTTAACAATTATGAATCCGCCTCACGAAAGTTATAATGATATTAAGAGCCTTTTAATAAAAAGTGTTAGTAGACCAACAGAAAGACATCTCTTATAATTAGACGATAGGTACTTGTCTGTGCAGATTATATTGTTTTGGCTAATAAATAGTTAATTTTAGATAATATGTGGACTTCACACATTAAAATCAGTGATAAAACAATAATACTTGCTGATAAAAAGGCCAAGTGCAATTTGAACTTTTCTTTTGTTCTTAACAATGTAGATACTAAGAGCGTCGTATCTGTATCTGGACTGCGACGTAGACTACTTCGTTAGTATTCCCGTTGATCCCTAAAAATATAAACGTCGTTAAACAATGCCAGCTCCAATTAAGCCGGAATGTTCAAACCGTATCATAAAAATGAGTTATTTTATAATCGTCTGCATTTTATTGAAAGGTCAGAAATAATGTTGTTGTATCTATTTATTTAAAGGTTAATGATCTTTATATTACGCCAGGTTTTGATATTTATGACCTCCGTTTAACAATTAATACCGATTGGTAAATATTAAACAAAAGATAGTTTAGGTATTTTTTTTTCTTTAAAATTAATAAACATTTGTTTGTAGGTCAAGGTTATTCCTTGGCACTGTGGTAGCTTTTGAACTTTGGAATACACCTTAAACACTAATTTCTTTATAAATGATATGTATTGCTACGCAGATTTGAAGCTGGAACTGGTAAGTATAGTAAACTCTCATAGAAAAGATTTCTTAGTCGCAGTAAATATTAAAATCGCATGTAGCCGTAAAAAGTCGGATGCTATAGTCCAACAAATCTAAGGGCCTGGCCACAGCTTCTAGCGGTGCGGGGCGAGGTGCGGTGTGAGGCGCGGCGGGCGGCGCGGATTGCTGTTGTATGCCACAGCTCGACCAGTTGCGACCGCGGCGGCGTTAGCAGTGAACGTATTTAGAACAGCAACATTAAATAAAATGTCCCTTTCAAAAGTGGCACGGTATTACCTAGAATCAAGTGCGTTTTTAGCACAAGATATTATTCAGTCTAGAATAGGAGCGCACCCAGTTAACCAAAAAAGAAGAGAACTTGGCGAATTTCACACTCTTTATTACGAATACAGGAACTATCCTATATTATAACTATATTTTTTTTTTAATATACGAGGACAAGCGTAGAAACTTTTGATTATATATACTCAGCCACACTCTTTTATTTCGTCCCACATTTTCTTTATAATGTTCCTATATTTATGGTGTGGATGTTTTGACATCCATATTGCTGGTCTACTCAGAACTTCGCTTATTAATCGTTCTGTATCCATTATTATAAACGGTCAACGCGCGTTAAAAACAAAAGTATTTGTTTTGGTCGCGCGTTGGCTAGTCCGTCCACTTGATGCCGCCGCGCGCGCCGCTTTGAGCTGTGGCCGCCTCGACACTCTCTAGTACATTTGTTTCGTTCGCACACCGCGCCGCCCGCCGCCGCCGCGCACCGCGCGACTCAACCCGCGCCGCTAGCCGCGCCGCAGATCGCGCCGCCGCTAGCTGTGGCATACTTCGTACGATGTCTAGCGTTTGTTTTCGCCGCTCACCGCTAGCCGCGCCTCTCGCCACGCCGCAATAGTGGCTGTGGCCAGGAGGTACGAAGTACCGTTTGACGTTTCATCATTTTCAAACCGAAACAACTTTGTTCATGCGTACAATACTTAGTTTCGACAACCTTTATCATAAAACCATGAATTTAGAAAGATTTTATTATTGTATCTAAAAATTTACAATTTTTAATATCCTAATTTAATTAAAAACTTTCAAACAAAGCAAAATAACACATATTTACATAGTAAATAATTTCTAATAATTCTATTTTTGACCTCATTGCAAAGTCACGTAGTTAGGTCACTGCTTGTAGTGTTGTGACTCTTCAGATACACTTGTATGCGAAAAAATCGATTACATATATGAAAAATCGAATGTATTACTTTCAAATTATCAATTGACGACACGTTACTGCACGACCGCATTATGCACTTAATACATAGGTACCCTAAAATAAATTACGACTTCGACAGAGACGTAGACTTTGATAATTTCATAGATAATCAACTAGTCATTAATTTAAATGACGATGATGACGAAGACGATGACGGTTCTAGTACTAGAAGTGTATAAATAAAATATCCTTAACATAACTTTTATTTCATTATGACAATTCAATCTCTTAAAATTCGGATGTTATAGTAATCGATCTCATAAAAATCGGATATTATAGTAATCGATTTTTTTACCCCCAACCCTATTATCCTATTTGTCATAACTGTCAAACGGTACTTCTTAGATTTGTTGGACTATAAAGTCGTCCGTAGTTAGTTTTTATCTTTGCTCTGGCATTAGGCTCAAAGATTCTCACCAATAAGTCCGGTAAATTAGTCAAAGCCTGCGCTCAGGCTACCTGCAAATAAGTTACGAAAAATAAACGAAACTCATCCGGTATCGACTTGCCTTGTATGTTTTTGCTCGTGACTATCCACAAAACGACTAGCGCCCAGATTAAAAAAAAAATGTTACACAAATGTTAAATTCGATCCATATAACAACCGAACTTCCAGCCTATTACTTGTGATAGCGAGATATATCTTTTAGAACTTAATCTGCTATTCCTTAAATAATCAATTCGTATCCAAGAGTATTTAATTCAGAACAGATGCGAAAGTGCAATGTGAAAGGAAAAATACACCTTACCTAGTTGATTTAAGGTTGAATTTCCCTTACTATCTTTTAACGCTTCCACTCTGCTGTAGAAATTGACTCTTATGCTCTCACCTGTAGTTTTACAGTAGAGTGTCATCATGCGCATGCGTAGTGATCACCGCTAATATGCATTTGTTTTGAACACTAGCACACGTGTAGTAGTACTATATTGTTTATGTGAATAAGATATTTCATGACGAATCTATTAACTTGCTACAATACTGCGTAGTTTTAAAATGCAGAGATTCTTATTGCTCATTGACTAACGTCACAGCAAATTAGTCAAACACTTTTTACACTCACATATCTATTATTTGCGATTCGGCTTACGGTTGGTGCAATTCGGCCGAAACGTCGGAAGAAAAGATTATTACATCCCGAATAAGACCTGTTTGTTGTCTAAAATGTTTGATTTTATTTGAAACTAGATGTAAAATAAATGCACCCGTATTTTTGTTTTCCGCGATATCCACTAATTTTTATTCGTCAATTCCTTTTTCAAAGTTACTGCATTTTAAAAAGAAGCTTTTACGATAAGGCGAAATAATGTTTGGCAAGAAACTGAAGTTTTGTTGAAATAGACATGATAATTTTGTTTACAATTATAGTCATTTTAATGACATTACAACTGTTATTTTCAATAACCTCTGCACTCTGTATTAGTAGCATGAAAAGACTCAGAATTTGTAAAGCCGCATATAATAATATATAACGTCACGACGCCTATACGAAAATTTGGTTTTAATTTTTGTTTTAGACTATTTCATATGGTGTCATGGTTCAAAATTGTGGTTGTGTCTAGTCAAAACGTTTGGAAGACATTTAATTACTTTCGCTTTCATTTAATATAGATAAGTACTAAAATAATTACAATAAGTTCACAACCATTTAATTGATTATGGTAAACAAAGTCGTCGATGATAAAAATTGAAAAAACATTGTGGTAGGCAATTATAATAGTGAATTGTATAAATAAGGTCATTTTTAATCTCGCGGGGATTGAACTAGGGCCCTAGCACCACGTCTTAAGGTACTATTATTGCATTTGTGGTTGAGGACGGCTTCGCAGTAGTTAGCGAACGCGTTCCCGTGGCCTCCGACAATAGGGTACGGACTTACGGAGAACATTATCACTCCAGGGGTTTTAGCCTGTAAGAGTCCAGCACACCCCTTTGCCTTCCCCAGGGCGATGAAAGTCCATGAGCATTTCCTGCGTTTCCACCGGGTAATAAAAATAAAGAGGGACGGCGCTCTACACGGCGTCGTGTCGTTTGTACAGTCACGAGCTAAAACATGTATACACGACCAAACAGTTGCATTAGATTTCTTATGCGAATTGCTGAAGCTGTTATGGAATATTCCTGATATTGTAAACTTAACATAAAATGTTAAGGTATGTTAATGGTAATGTATTTCGCGCAAAGAATTGGTATTGCCATTCAGCGTGGTAATGCGGCCAGTCTCCTGGGCACGTTTCCCGCCATTGACGGAGATAAGGATATGTTACTTTAAGACTTCGCGGTAGGTTTCTAGTCCATGTTCGTGTTAGTTTCCGTGGAACCTATAATTAACCATATTTCAAACTAATACGACAGGAAGCTGGGTAACACTTTAAAAAGTAACTGTTAATAAAAGAAGTGTTACCGATTGGATCACATAATAATTTGTTTTAATACTCAAAAAACTGCATCACGCAAAATATAAAATATTCTGCGTGATGTAGTTTAGCATAATTTATGACAGGTTACCTAAGTTATAATCTAGAAACTAATATATTAGTCAGGAGATTCCAATATTTTAGGTGACAACTGATAAGCTAGGATCATAGTTCAAAAACGTAAATAACCAGTAAGAAATTGTAAATTCTACATTTTACTAGATAATTTTCTTTTATTATTATTTTCTGATTTGAATTTTTGAGTGGCTGTACTTACTAAATGACAAATAAATAAAATTTCTTATCATTTAAGTCAGTTTCCTATTCTGTGATAACAAGTGCAGTATACAATTTTCTTATAATCTATTTATGCCTTTAATTTAATACAATTACACTGTATTCCTAAGCGTGTATCTTCAGAAGCATCATTAGGTGTCAATACTGACCCCTCACCTTTCAATAACGGATCGCCTATGATATCGTGTCACGAGCCGTCTTGCACTAAACATTAACATAGATAAACCACACAAGTACTTATGCACTAACTAACAGGTCAATCGTTAGCCAGTAATCCCGTACTCTAAGATAAGCGGTTAACAAACTCGGTTAAACTTTAAACCCGTGTGTGTAAACAACGTAAACAACCTTTTTCAAAAACATTGTATTTCGACCTTCAAAGACGAAATTTTAGTTTTGTTTTTCATTTGTCTTTTCTTTTGGGATAAATTAATAGTTTTACAAATAAAACTCACATTGGCAAATTGGGAATTTCAATTTAAGAACGATCGTTGGTTGTTTTACAAATATGTCATGAAACACAAGTTGTAAAGTCACCTTAAAAAGTCATTAGTAAAAAAAATTTAAAGGGGAATTTTACATGTCAAAGGGAAAACTTACATTTTTGTTTCCTATTCCAGAATAAAAACAAAGAATGCATAGGGAGGAATGAAGTATGTTTTTTGATTATAGTCCATAGCTTAGTTACACTACGAAAATTATACTCAGACTTATTATCCTAAAGTGTTAGATACTCAGGAATCGCAAACACGCCTGCAAGAGTATGAACCTGCAATCGTCTCTATGAATATGGCCTCTCATCATTTCAGCTCGTACGACATTCCATATATTCATTAATCATTTTGACAAACAAGCCACTTACAAAATCATTTTCATTTATGTCAATAGTCTTTATTAGCCATCATTCAAATTGTTCAGGATTACATTTGTTGTATTTATCTACGTCGGTTCATTGATGCCCATTCAGTTACATTTCACGGTTGGTCAGGGGAGCACGCGTTTGCCGCGGAAAATATCGGGAAAAATATCGTGTGTGGAAACTAAGAGTTAAAAGTGTGTTGTCTTGGTGATAGTATCTATTGAGACGTGTTTCGCGAATAAAAAATCGTTTCGCCTTTAGTTTTTTGGAGTTGAAAGGTAAGATTTTTTGTTTTTATTTCTTTACATATGTAGTATAAAATTAAGTCACTGTCGTTGACTTTTATGTCCGCTTTAAATCTGTAAAAATACGCAACGGATTTTCAAGCATTTTTTTTAATAGAGTGATTTAAGAGAAAAGTTTATGTCTATTCATCAATATTTCACCCGTGCGAAGCTAGGCCGGATAGTGCTTGATAAATTCCAAAAATTATTCGAGTGCCTGTGCTAAGTTAATTTTACTGAAAAACTGTATAAAAAATACCTTTTTTCACACGTGTGATGGAGCATACTTATGGCTTAAGATAAAGGGACGATCATTACAGCTTAGTTAACTCTATCCTGGTATCAAACTATTACTGAATGATTTCGTTCCACCTAATACGTACAGGTGTATTTATTACGACCGATAAAGATAAGATAGTAAGTCGATAATTTTCTTTAGTATTTTGTTTTGTATTCACTTTAATGAATTTTACTTACGTGCTTAGTTTTTTACTATCGGTTAATAATGTACTAAAATGTCCTTTAGATTTTGGTGAATGTAACAGGAAAATTAGGTTAACAACTGTTAGTACAATCGAACTTCTTTTATTTTCCTTGAAGTTCTTGATATTTTTGATAACATTTAAACATGTTGAATGACAATCAGTATAAATCATATTTTTAAATTGATTGAGATATGATAGTTCATTCAGATTGATAAGGAAAGCATATACTATTAGGTATAGAATAATGAAATGAATTTTTCACTATCGATGGTGACAAAATGGAACTAAAAAGTAAGGAGATTGTCTGTTTTACTACAGAAGTATGCTCAAAACATAAGGGTGATTTATTTAATAAAAATCATGATACATTTTATAAAATACAAGATAAAAATAGTAGCAAAAAAATTTTTTTTTTAAGTGTTGCGTTTTTTTCCGCGTAAATTTCTCTAAAATGCCGTTTTAATGATTCAATTACTTTGTTTACATCGTAAATTTTTAAAAATTATATAGGACAGTGTATAGTAAACGATTTTTAAAACACCTGTGTATACTTATTATCATATGGAAATACAAGAATATATAATTACAAAAGCCACAAACGAGTATTAAAATGATTTACTTTGTAATAATTAACATAGTAAATCAATAAACAGTCGATTGTGACATCGTAAACGATATTAAATATGCAAATGAGTTTGTTTGTTACCGTGTCGCGCCTAAACTACTAAACCAATTTTGATAATTCATTTACAAATGGAGAGCTATATTGTCGAGCAGACGGTTAGGTTATGAACTTAAATTACTTGACTTGAACTTTTTATCCGGGAAAATCTTTATAGACTAGATCTGCACAGGGAAAGTTAGGGAGGTAAGACTGTTATTGACTAAAACCACCGGAATGCTTCAGACTTTCCTTAAACCTGAGGCCATGGGAACGCAAAAAAGAAGGGAGCCACTCTTGGCTGTTTGGCAAGACTGTCCCGCCAACCATGACTAGGTGAGCTGAAAAGTCTGTTACCCATTGGAAATATCTCATCCACAAACGAAGTCTTCGTAATAATGAGTGAATAAATCGAAATAGCTGAACAAATACTGCTCAAATTGATCTGGCGTGACAACGTAAAGTTTTTTTTAAAAACAATTAAAGTTTCGTTCCATTTGGATAAATTTGCTTTTACAAGCTGACAAGTAAATTATGATGTGCTTGCTCTACCTGCAACTTCGACGATTACAAATTAGGAGTAATTTAAGACATAACAGCATTTGTAATTACTATTGCGTTATGCGTGCCGTTATATGTCTATTACATATGAGCAAAAAGTGCAATTATTGCTATCAAGTTGCTAATTAGTAATTTGTAATACGTTTCCGTGGTACACGCGACTGTAAAATTAAGTAGCAATTGCTAGAGATTGTGGAAAGTAGATTTGTTTTTAATGGCACCTATGTCCAATACTTGAAAAAAATACCAATGATAAAAATACTTTTGGCACCTTACAAATGTCTTAGACTGGATCTAAGACATTTGTAAGGTGACTGCTGTGAAATATAGACAAGAAAGATAAAGTTCTGACGGCGCTATAAGGCTCTTTTGGCATATGGATGACGTTAACATGAGGGCGCTGGTGTACACATTCACAACAAGACTCCACTTGACTGTCTGTCAAAGATTTTGCATATATAGTATGACGGTATTAGTTCCGATTTCGGCCACCTGCTTAAAGATCCTTGTAGCACTATAACTCTATTTACTAACCACTGAGTTAAAACTATAAACTTACCACTGCTTGTTAAAACTGTCAGTAACTAGTAATAAGTTCACAGACTGACAGACAGACTACAGGAAGCCTAACATTACCTCTTAAAGTAACCCTTTTGCAGTTCTGAAAGCGAGATGAGGCTTAACAAAATGTAGAGTGGCATCTCTTTTCCACATTTGAAATCTTACTTTAAGACGTTTAGTCCCCCAGATATTCTCGTTAATGTCATCTATCCGGTCGCTAATAAAATCAAGAATCTTTATTGAAAGTTCCTGTTTAAACAACATAATTGTCTTTTTTTCTTGGGCGTACGAGGGGACGTCATCCAGTGTAACGTAACGAAGTAACTGCTTGATTTATTGATAAGATAACCCTTTCCTTAGTAACTGGTGTATACTTGATTGTGGCTGTTGTTGGATTTTGTACCTGTTTACTACTGGTTAAAAGTACAATTTTGTGTGATAGAAATTGAGATAGCAAGAATAGCGTGCAAAAGATTATTTTTGTAGAGTAGCTGCTTATTTGATGCCCATAATCCACTGCGGGATACAGGAAAATGCAGGAGATCTTTTTAAAGGTTTTTTTCGTAATGTGAAAATGCGCCTTAAATCTTGAGATCATATTATCTGGTCTTCGTTTCGTACGTTTGGTGGACAATCAGATATCGTAACTAGGCTTAGTTAGTAATGTGTTTGAAATGTCTAAGGTGTGATGGTTTCCTATCGGAGGCGCGGTGGATGTGAAAGCGAACCACGTGCCCCATAAGTTAATGAGAACACTCCATTAGTTTTAGCTGGTTTAAGCCATTTTCCTCTGTGTTACCCATGATGGAGGATAGTCCATGAAGATGTCCAATGAGATACCAAATAAAAACGTGCAAGTTTTCTCAGGATTTTTCCATAATTTCTGGTAAGCAACAGTATGTAAAACTGCATCCGTTAAAAGCACATTAGTAGATTATCAGATAGCATAAAATTATGTATAAATAATTAATTTTGCATTCAAATGCCTGTTACCAGGTGAAACAAGGCGCAATAAGTCATCAGATTGAAATAAAAACAATAAATAAATTGGAATTTAGAATATTGATATCACCACCTACTAGTCTTAAATATAGGATTTGCATATTATCAAAGAATCTGGCAAAGATCTGTGATAAACAAATTAATAAATAACATTTTGGGGTGAAATATAGTTTCGGTTTTATTCTGGTTTTGGTTGCATAATAGAATTTCCGCGAAGATAGACGCGAATTGGTATTGATGAAGTGATTTTATTAGTAGAATTCGACACGCCCCAACTTCGTGCGGGTGCAATTCTGTTGTATTATGCTATGTACATATAACCCTTGTTCTTTAAACATTGTATATAGTCATTAAAAATACCGCAACAAAATCCATTGAGTAGTTTTAAAGAACCGACTTTGTTTTTCACTATGTTGTGATAGCTCACCCTTTAGTATGCATCTCTGGTGGAAAGCCTTAAAATATTATTTCATTGTATTAAAATTATGAATAAAGCAGCAGACCGGGCTCTGTGGTGTACCTAGGGAGATGCCTATGTCCAGCAGTGGACTGCAACGGGCTGATGATGATGATGAAGAATATAAGCTTAATAAATAAACTCTTTCTGATACTCGCAAAAAACCGATAACATTTTTTTCGACACTTGATTTTCGAGCATTATATATTTTCGCCCACATTTTATTTTTTGTAAGAGTTAGATTCCGACTTCCATTGACTTAACTAATTGCCTGGTAATTTATTCTAGTTTTTTTATCAGTTAGGCTTAAAAGGCGTCTGAACCAAAACTAGTTTTAAGACGTAGTTAAAACGTAGAACAATTGTTTTTTTCTCTTAGATGTGGTATGCGGTAGTATTATACAGGGTGTTTAGATGTAGTATGCAGTAGTATCTATTGTACAGGGTGTCCAAAGATAGGTTGACTATGGGATGTGATAGAGGATACTCAGAGGCACCGGAATCACCTCCAAATAATTATGTTCCGCGATTTTTTGTTGTTGTCGAGATATATGACTTTTCGTGATCTTTATCTAAACTCCGAATCGCGTAACATCTCTGCTTATACTATCGTAGTTAGCTAAGTTAAAAATTCCATATTGGTGTTACGCGATTTGTAATTAACGCAGCGTTATTTATTAAAATTCGCCAAATAGTCAAAGTTAAATTTTAAAAATTATAGTTCTTTGAAAATTCATTTATTGATCTATTTATACTGTTCACAGTTAGACCGTAAGTAATACAAGTTCATATCATCAAAAAACAACTTTTTAGCATGCCATTCGTATCATTTTCTCAGGCGATCTTTTACATTATCAATCTGAATGAACACTCAATATCTCCATACAAAACGTCCCATACATTATAATTATTGTATGTCCTTGAATTCGACGATCACGATCAATTGCCGGCGACTGAAACACTTTCTCACTTTAATGATTTCTATTTATAAAGTCGACAGTGTAAAATTGTAGATGGTCAGCCTTATTATGATTGCTATCATATTAATTTCCTGTGCAATATACAGATAATCTGTCTGATATAAACAGGTTTTTATTCCATTAAAGGTAAGCTTATTTTCGCTTGAATAAAAACTGGTTGATTAACTCTTTCAGTGCAATTCCCGTACAAAGTTCCCTTTGTGGAAGCGGGACGTCAGTATATGGAGTGTAGCGCGCTATCTCACTTATTTACCAACAAGAGCCTTGTTTTACCAGCTCGTGGTATAAAGGAAGGGCACATTAATAAAACATGGAACATGGTTGTTGCAAAAAGTGTGTAATTAAGCAAAACATGCGTTTTTAATGTCGCTGTGGTATTTATGATGAACTTACAAGCTGGTTATGCTGTCCCTACAAGTTTTATTCATATTAACAGTAACTACATAGTAACAGGCCAATACTCTTCAATGTAGACGTTTTTATAGGGTTGGTATGTGATAGATTTCTCCTTTAAGACTTGTGGAGCTTGTCTAGAGATGCAAGCCCATTTTTGTACTATAATTGCTTACTTATCATGACTTAATTTGAAGACTTATGTCTCTATATAACCTGTTTGAACAGCTCTATTTAATTTCGTTCTTTCGATTCGCTGTTTCAATGTATAGACGTTAACAACTTTCTTCAAATGATTTTTTTTGTATTATTTTGAAAATGTATCCTTATCTAACCCAGATTTGTGGATGACGACCAATTTTTTTACCTACTTATACTTATAATATGAGTAAACAATACTGTGACGTCTGATAGGGTAGAATGGAAGGAAGAAACGTGTTGCGCCGATCCCAAGTAAAATGGGATAAGGGCAGGAAGATGATGGTGACTCTCACCTAACTTCCTAGTATACGAAATTGTAATAATGAGACGAGACATTAGAGAAAATCTTTATCCTCCCTGGGTGTATCAAAGTTACAAGGACACTGGAGTCAAGTATATCCACAAATAATTTGGTAAATCAATAGCCAATAGTACCAAACAAGTTTAATTAATGAAGAGTGACATAAACTCCACAAGATAAAAGCATCAAGTTTGGAAATGAGCTTTATTGAATTAGAGATAAGGTTTTTATTGCAATGGATAAGTCTTGAGAGATAGAGGTAGTCAATTTGGTGGTTTAAGTAAGATGTTATTAATTAATTACTAGTGAATATTTGAAGCTCTGATAGCCTAGTGGTAAAACCGTAGGACTGCAAAATCATAGGTCTCAAATAAAAGTAACTGTTTTCTTTCTATATCGAACTCATGTCAATAGTTTAATAACTGACGTCACAATGTATAAAAATGGCCGGCGTTTAAGTAATGGAGCACTTTGTTATTGGCATCACTAAAAGATTGTCACTTTAGGGAATTGAGCGATACCTACGAAGCCCTTTCGTTATAGAAAGAAACTATTTATTATTAAAATAATATGGGTCAGAATTGTATTTTTAAGATATGCGCCTTTTGTAGTTAGTTTTGATTTTTACACTGTGGCTCCACTGTGGAGCCCTATAAAATCACTGCACAGTTCAAGAAATGACTGTTTATGTCACATTTCCAATACAATCAGAAAAGGGGGCCATACCTCCAAAGTTCTTTGCGTTGACATAGAAGAAATGGGGAAGTTGCACAAGTATCTTGGGAAAATATGGAAATGATTTTTTTTTATTTCATGACACAAAATTATTATTTGGTGGCGAGCCTTTCAGTATTATTTGGTGGTAGGAAAGCCGCGGAGTCGGTGGTAAGCCATCGCAAATCGCACTTGTCCGGTTGTTTTACTTTGAAAATAAGCGAGTACTCTTAATGAATTTGATTTAGTATACTTTCTTCTCTGTTGTCTTGCTTTTCGTAGAGGGTAGAGCATTACAAACATTCAAATTGATTTAAATGTAATAAAAAACGCGACAAGCATTTCTGGACTCCTATAATTGTTTTAAAAAAAATCGGTTGCTACCTTACTTCTAAAAATACGTTTCTTAGAACTTAATATTTGCGTTATTAGGCGCTCCTCCAAAATAAAAATGCGTGTCGTTTTGGCTAGCTTTGCATACAATACCTCGAGGCCTCTTGCTTGAATAACATTAAAACTAGCGTGATTTATACGTTTACTTTAGTACAGTCAAGTAGTAAAGTCATTTAATACATGCAATTAAAAATTGATTGATACTTGTCCAAAATTTGTGTGAATGTCGTGGAATACTATAATAATATCATTGTTATAGGTAATACCCTGAAAACTTTCATAGCGAGAGGTGAGTAAAAATAATTTATAGAATACCAGACTTTAAATATCTCACTGGGCACAGGCCTCTTTCCAAGTAGGTTTGAGCATTGATCACCATGCTAGCTCACTGCGGTTTGGCGATTTCGGATTCAAAATAAATATTTGAAATTTGGAATTCAGATTTCCTTTTTTTTTCTTCACCGTTTGTCAGTCACCACTGACAAACGAAAAAAAGAATTAGAATAGTTAAAAACGTACGTGTAAGTTTACTTTTTTGAATGTCAATTGTTTTGATAAATGAGTGTCAAATTTAAAAATAAAACGAAATCTAAGCGTGAAAGAGGTAAAACTGCCTTAAAAACCTTCGATTCTTGTCATTTGTCGTGTTAAAACACTGAAATAGCAGGAAAAAGTAGTTCGTTATAAACGGATTTTATCGTGGCTCGTTTTCCGATTAATATTTCTGACGTTTCACAATATTTACAGTGTCATGATGATTGGTAGGAATTCGGTACGATAATAGTTTTATTGCAATTTCATTCTGATACTCATGAAATTGATAGAGTTTAAAAATAATACCCTGTAGCCACAATTTTTCATTCTTTTTTTAGAAAACGACTCCCGCACTAAGAAATTTAATCCTTGTATCACGGGAGGTTTCACAGACATTTTATTCACATGCAAAAAGACACCCAGACTCAGAACAATCAAAATTAATCGGAACTTCATCCGCTAGTCAATCACATTTATTAAATTTACGAAATAGGTTTTATAACATACTTTTGTCAGTGACTGCACATTTAGCAAATACAAGTACCTACATTAATTTCCAGAATGCGAATGTTAAGATATGTAAACGTAAAAAAAAATGTTTGGTATTGAAACCATCAATTATGTTCTTGAATTGAGTAGGAGTGGGTGATATATTCCCAATAATAATGTCCGGACCGATTTCGGCCACAGCAGCCAGTGTTACTATGACACCAGCCAGCTACGCGGGACATATTATAGTGCACAGGCGTGTGCGTAAACACGGGTGCACTCTCTGTAAATTGAAAAACAGCGTGCTGCTGGGGAGTTTGTTGAGCCGTTTCTTCTCCCGTATAGGCAATAGCACAGGAAGCGGTGAAGAGTGGGCGATGGGGTGCTGTCTATAATTTATGAATCTTGTCCTATCCGACACGACCATAGCATAATTAATTTGTAAGAATGATTGGAAATAATGGCCCAAGTCGGGGGCAAAACAAGACCGCGTATTAATAGAAATAAATATTAAAGATGTTTGATTATTGAATATTATTGTGTAATCTTAATATGACCATATAACCCGAGATCACCAAAAACATCTTCCGTAAACTATTTATATCAAAAAACATGTGACAATCTCATCATCTAACATCAAAACAATAATAATTTCAAAATTTGTACGATTTCCCAAAATGTTATTTAACTCGTTTCATGTAGAACTAGTTTATCGTAACGGCCGTGACCTCGCGACTATGTGGGTGTTGGCAGAACTCGTCGGATCGAGTATACCGGAAATTTCTGCGGGTTACTTTTTGCATAGGTCAGTAACTCGTCTCTACCGCTAGATAAGTACCTAATCTACAATTTTTTAATATCGTCTTGAAACATGTGGTTTGACAACGCCTACTTTATAAAAATGTTTTGACTAGCTCAAAAACTGTATTATAGGACATTGTTTTACCAGCCTTAAAAAAAAGTGAACGTGAACTATTCCTATTCGATAAATTACGTAACTTTGTGTTTCATTCCATGTTCAATACAAATGCGATTCCAAAAGGGTTAAAGAAAGGATATAGATATCGTTTATTTTTTGTTAACTGTAAACTCTCTGCATTTCTATCCCCCTCCTTCCCACCCTTAACATTAAATGAAATCAAAGACACCTAGACTCAGAACAAGCCTTTGTGGATCACACAAATTCTTGTCCTACGCGGGGATTGAACCCGCTACACGTTGCGTACACACTCTTTTTGCGACTTCTTGGCCTAACAAGAACAATTGGAACAATTCATATAAAAGGGTTTAGTAACAACACTTGTGATGCCTGTCTAGTCAAACTTGTTAGAAAGCTACCGTAATATATTTGCTAGTGATTAATATTATAGTTAGTATTGATGTTAGTGGATTAACAAGTAGAGGTCAGGTATACTTTGTAATTACTTTTTATTTACTTCTATTTTTTTCCCGCGGCTTCGCACGCTTTAAAGTTGGTTATAGCTGCAAAAACAATTGTTTCCTTTTACGTTACTCTGGTCAAAAGTAGCCTATGTGTTTATCTAGGATGTCAGCTCCCCGCGGTCGGTGCGTGATGAACTGCAACGTAATGCCACGCACCGACCAAACGCAGGAGTTGTTGCATGACCGTTCAGGTTAAGTCAGTAGGACGCTGATACTACCCACTCCTCCGAGGAGGTGGGTGTCCATGAGGATTCCCTCGCCTTACCAAAAAAAGGGTGTCAGGTCGCAAAATTTCATTAAAATTTGTCTAACCATTTGAGTGTGAAGGAGTAACTAACATCCATCCATACTTACAAAATATAATATTAGGAGGATGCATTAATTATAATAATTATATGTGATCATATCTTATACTACCAGTGGGCGTCCCATATGACCACTGCGCCATCTAAGCAGTTGACATATATTGCAAACTAGCTTTTGCCCGCGGCTTCGCACGCGTTAAGAAGTATTATTGTTTAGCAAGTTAGTGTAAAAATAGGGCCTACAAAACTTCCTTGTACACAATATTCTTAACTAATTTGTCATTTGGCGCTAAACCTATCAAGCTACTGGGAGAACTTACTCGTGAGCAAGCAACATAGAACTGCCCATGAGAGAAGCAATATTCTCTCAAGTCAATATCCGCAAATTTGAGAGTTTGCCCCTGAGACTTGTTTATAGTCATGGCTAGTCAAAAATCTAAGAAGATTTCTACAAACATCCCCTATTTCATCCCCTTAGGTGTGGAATTTATCAAAATCTTTCTTAGCGGATGCCTACATTATAGTACCTATGTGCATGTAAAGTCTCAGCCCGATCGGTTTATTTTTGACAAAGTTTCATAAAAAAATTCATCCCCTATTTTATCCCCTTGGGGGTAGAATTTATCAAAATCCTTTCTTAGCGGATACCTACGTCATAACATCTACCTGCATGCCAAATTTCAGCCCGATCCGTCCAGTAGTTTGGGCTGTGCGTTGATGCATTAATTTCGATCGAATTTGATTACAATAGAAACGGTTCTAGTGAGTTAATCTTAAAAGATAGACATATACTGTCGCGGACATTTTTTTAGATCATTTCAATAGGAATAATTCTTACATACATATATTGTGTGTATCTTGAACCGTTTTCGCAGCGCACGCAACAGAAGCCCTCAACAATGAAAAATTTTCCCCGTTTTTTTTACACATTTACCATTATTTCTTCGCTCCTAATAGTTGCAACGTGATATTATATAGCCTAAAGCCTTCCTCGATAAATGGTCTATTCAACACAAAAAGAATTTTTCGATTCGAACCAGCAGTTCCTGAGATTAGCGCGA
>OW796096.1:13305564-13477659 GCA_941860345.1 Chrysodeixis includens
GATTAATCAAACACAAGAAGGAATAATTTTTTAATGTAAATGTAAATTAACAATAAAAACAAATGACTTCTTTGCCTCGCGCATTCAATTAAACACAAAATCAGCCTTCAAAAATGTCATCAGACCATCCTTACACAGATCACGTGACCTTTCCATAGCATAGCATAGCATCGTATAGCCGGCTTGGCACAGACGGCAACTTTGACCGGCACGATGGTATTGGCACGTGCGCTCGCCTGGTCAGCGAAAGTAATGACTCGTAAAGCTACTGAGCGGTGTAAAATAGACGCCAGGTAAAGGACCTCTGTAAACTATGTAATGTCTTGTTGATGTGTGTGTGGTTGTGTAGGGGCAGCGACGAAAGTTACGGACATGGTGATTGACGAGTCATTTGATGCAATTAAGGGTTGTCTGTAAGTAACCCCATTGTGGAACTATGTAACTTTTACGCTTGTCAAATCTATTTCTCATGTGGTGTGTAATAAATAATATTTTATCTATCTACAATTTGTGTTTGATGTATACTAAATAAGGCATAAAAAGAAATCGCCCTTATGTGTCATTTTGTCTTTGTCATTTTAAAGAGAATTTGGAGTCAAACACAGATATCAAAACGTCATTTAGGTAAGTGTTGTTTTTGTATTGGAATTATAGCATTGGGAGGAACGACAATGTCGCTCAATTATACTAAATAGTTAGTTTAAAATATTTTTGGTAGTAGGTTAAAATTTTTGGTCATTGTATTTTGTTGCTGACGGTACCAGCTAAGTGAGTGAGCGATGATGAAAAAGCGTTTGTTGTTTATTCAAAGCAATCGCTATACGAAAGGGATGTCTTTGTATTTTTGTAGATTTTGTGTAGAATATCATGAAATGGTAAGGACTTTAGGGCTACAATACTTTCTGTTGACATGTACGTACTTTTATAATTATATACGCTTTAAGTTATGCAACTTATGTAATATTATAAAATTATTAAATATACGAAATAGTTAAAAAAAAAACCTTGACTACAGTTCTCAAAGAAAAATATTTCTACGACAATTAGAAGTACCTACAACATTGGGTATTTTAAATTATTCATAAATCCATTCTCATCACTTTCCCCGTTCATAAACAAAAAAAAAAACGAATTAATTCTACCCCATTCATTTGAAATATTTAATAACTCAACATTTACAATTTACCTTTATCAAAACAAAATTAGCCGAGTGAACCCAGTACTTTTTCTTGCAAATCTTTTAAGAATCTTTTTTCCTATGAGAAAGGGTCAGATTTAGATTAGGGGGTGTGTCAAACCCCCGTTGCGCGCCAAAATTAGGCAAGTCAGGGGCAAATTAAAAAAGAAATCAGGCGAAAGTTAATTCCAAAAGTTTTAATTACGTTTATTTTAGTCGTCAAGCAATTCCACGTTAATTAATTTAGGAAAGAATGGATGTTTTTTTTGTGCACAATAAGGATTATCGTCTTTTTCAATTGACCGATTCTCTCCCGAAAGACTTGCCGTCTCTTTTTATTAGTGGAGTATTGTGAATGGCGTATCCGGGATAATGTTAATTAAATTATTCATTGTAATGGGTGGTTAAATTGTAAGGGCCGATGTTGAATGTGAACCACACCTAAACGCCAAGTTTCTTTCCGAATTTTATTCGACATATCTTTACTTCAGACTTACTCAATTTGAACCATGGGGAGATACACAATCCAACAACGTGTTAAAGTTATCCAGACTTGTTATGAAAATGGGCGTTCAAATCAAAATGCATATCGAGCACTTCGTGATTTTTTTGGTCAATTTAATCGTCCAAATGTGCGGACGATCGCAAAAATCGTGAAAAAATTCGAGCAAACTGGGTCTATAGAAGATGTGAGAACACCAGTGCATGCTCGTACAGCTCGTACTGCAGAAAATATTGCTGCTGTTAAAGCGAAGATATGGATGTGGACGATATGTGGTTTCAGCAGGACGGTGCCACTTGCCACACAGCTAACGAAACAATGGCTCTTTTGCGCAACAAATTCAATGGCCGTGTTATCTCACGTAATGGCGATGTCAATTGGCCGCCAAGATCATGTGATTTGACACCGTTGGACTTTTTTCTTTGGGGTTATTTGAAAGAAAAGGTGTATGTCGATAAGCCAGCAACAATTCAAGAGCTAAAGGATGAGATAATTCGGCACATTAACGGCATAGAACCTCCATTATGCCTCAGCGTCATCGAAAATTTGGACCATCGGATGGAGGTGTGCCGCCGACGTCGCGGCACCTATTTGGCCGATATTTTGTTCCATACATAATTGAGTAATACCAATATATCATAATAAAATAAAATTACAATAATTTCCTAAATAGTTTGTGTTTTATTCAAAATTAACATCGGCCCTTGAAATTTAACCACCCGTTAGAACCAAAATACGGTTTACAGAATGATAATAACTTATTAATGTTTTACGCTGGTAGGGGCTGAATGCGAGTAGCTGAAAACAGATCTCAGTGGCGTGCACTTGGAGAGGCCTATGTCCAGCAGTAGACTGCGTTAGGCCATGATGATGATAAAGATGCATGTTTAATAAACATTTTTTATGGTTCTTCACAATACGAATAAACCATGTAAAATGGCTTGAGTATTGCGTTTGAAATTAAAATAAACATTTAATGAAATAAATAATTCAAAGTGTCAGAATAAACAAGGCTTTCTTTAATTAAAATTACCCCCTTAATAAGCAAAGCTAATCTTTTCCAAATCCGATTAAAAATATATTACAACCAAGGAGTAAAAGTATTATTCCCTTTTCTTAAAAAAATCTTTGAAACATTTTCTCTGCGACGAAACTCGGTAATATTGTAGGTATTTTTTTTACTTTCCGGTGATCAATGCTAGAAGCTTTCCTATGAAGTTAGAGGCCTGTGCCCAACAGTCAAACATTAATAGGCTGCAATTATTTTTTATTACTGCTACTAGATCTGTACAATGAAATAAACAACTTCCATCAATAAAAACCATGAATTTGTTTTAAAATTAAGCCTTAAAAGCCTTGAAATTGTCTTATTAGCAAAAACCTTACCAAAAATTTTATAGAAGCATACACAAAATATGAACGTTGTCTGCACCTAAACACATTGCTCACTGTACACTAACTTGTCACATGTTCTTATAAGTGGTTCCTCAAATGTATCTTCCAAAATTACCTTAAACATTTGAAAAAGGCTTCTAACTCACTCTTTCGAGGAGGTGTATTCAAAACAAAGGTTGAAGTGTAAACAGGACCCGCGAGCTCAGATAACCCGACTTGTGTGAGAGTCCTTAATTACGCCTTTTGCACCTCCTTCGCTTTTTACACTTTCTCCGACTTTCTTGTAGCATTACGAGTGAGTTTAAGCTGTCTTTGACTTAATGAGTGGCGAGGTTTTGGTTCTCACATGATAATTTTGCATTTGACAAAAAAGAATCGAATCTGTCAGATAGATTTACAAAAAGCATTGGATACGTTGAAAGATAGTGAAATGTGTGGTAATGAGGGGTAGTAACGTCACTTGTAATTAAAAGAAGGATTTGTTTAACAGTGGAAAGTATTGTAGGTTTGGTCATTATAATGTTACTAAATTTACACAAGACGTTCACTAAAAGGTAGATTGTTCCCTTTGGAGGCAGTAATCCTACTAATAGAAAAATAAAATTATAATATATGTTTGTTATGGATTTTTGTTAATCTTTTTTAAGTAGCGGGCAATAGTTAGCGGTAAAATACTCTTTCAATGAACATTATGAAATGGGAATGTAAGTAATGTTTTTACCTTTAAGTTTCAAAATGTATTTTATTTTGAAACTTATAAGTAAAAACATTACTTATTGATATAAATAATGGTCTATCATGCCCATAATACATAGAATAATATAAAGTTAGCTGTTTAAAATTCTCTTGAACCGTCTCTCAGTGGCTTTTCTCTATTCTTTGGTGGTTCCCAAAGGGAAAACGTAGTTTATTCATAACGTACTAAAAGGCTACGAAGAATAATCGATTTGTATTTGAAAGCTTTATATTGTTTGTATACTTTATAATAATGTTTTACTACTTCAATTTTCTGAACTATTATTACTACACTAGCTTTTGCCCGCGGCTTCGCACGCGTTAAGTATTATTGTTTAGCAAGTTAGTGTAAAAATTAGGGCCTACAAAACTTCCTTGTACACAATATTCTTAACTAATTTGTCATTTGGCGCTAAACCTATCAAGCTACTGGGAGAACTTACTCGTGAGCAAGCAACATAGAACTGCCCATGAGAGAAGCAATGTTCTCTCAAGTCAATACCCGCAAATTTGAGAGTTTGCCCCTGAGACTTGTTTATAGTCATGGCTAGTCAAAAATCTAAGAAGATTTCTACAAACATCCCCTATTTCATCCCCTTATGTGTGGAATTTATCAAAATCTTTCTTAGCGGATGCCTACGTCATAACATCTACCTGCATGCCAAATTTCAGCCCGATCCGTCCAGTAGTTTGGGCTGTGCGTTGATGCATTAATTTCGATCGAATTTGATTACCATAAAAACGGTTCTAGTGAGTTAATCTTAAAAGATAGACATATACTGTCGCGGACATTTTTTTAGATCATTTCAATAGGAATAATTCTTACATACATATATTGTGTGTATCTTGAACCGTTTTCGCAGCGCACGCAACATAAGCCCTCAAGAATGAAAATTTTTCCCCGTTTTTTTACACATTTACCATTATTTCTTCGCTCCTAATAGTTGCAACGTGATATTATATAGCCTAAAGCCTTCCTCGATAAATGGTCTATTCAACACAAAAAGAATTTTTCGATTCGAACCAGTAGTTCCTGAGATTAGCGCGTTCAAACAAACAAACAAACAAACAAACAAACAAACAAACTCTTCAGCTTTATAATATTAGTATAGATAGTGCAAAACAAAGTATCTGTCTACCTGTCTGTCTGCTTAAATCTTTAAAACAACGCTTTAGATTTTGAAGCGGTTTCTATTAGTAAATAGAGTGATTCAAGAGGCAGTTTCATGTGTATAATATACTAGCTGTGCCCGCGACTTCGTCCGCGTGGAATAATTATTTTGGCCATCATTTATTTTTGCGGACAACCTCCTTAGCTTTATAAATTATAGCTGTTACCCACGACTTTGTCCTCGTCATTTTCTGTTAGTATAGTATTTTAGACAATTTAGTTTTTAAATTTTTAAAAGAACATAATTATTTATAAGTCTTCTTCTGCGTAAATTACATATTTAGTTTTGTTTTCTTGTGGCAGAAGTACATATTGATTTTCTCCACAACCTGATACGTTGATACAACTCTTAACAAATGCATTAATTTCGACCGAATTTAATTACCATAAAAACGGTTCTAGTGAGTTAATCTTAAAAGATAGACATATACTGTCCTGGACATTTTTTTTAGATCATTTCAATAGGAATAATTCTGTTTTACATATATTTTTGGTATCTTAAACCGTTTTCACAGCGCACGCAACGGAAGCCCTCAAGGATGAATAATTTTCCCCGTTTTTTTTCACATTTTCCATTATTTCTTCGCTCCTGATAGTGGCAACGTGATGTTATATAGCCTAAAGCCTTCCTCGATAAATGGTCTATTCAATACAAAAAGAATTTTTCGATTCGACCCAGTAGTTCCTAAGATTAGCGCGTTCAAACAAACAAACAAACAATCAAACAAACAAACAAACTCTTCAGCTTTATAATATTAGTATAGATCAGTATTTTACCCGTGCAAATCTGGAGCGGGTTGTTAGTTATACAACGTTGATAAAAGCGAGAGGCATTAAATGAAACCACATATACTATAAGTGCCTACTGCTAATCCGAAACTATTAAAAAAAAGTTTTCAAGAAGTATACGAAAAAACTTTTTTCAAAGAACTTAAATAGCTTAATTATTAACTTAAAATGTAAACACCCTTAATAAAAATTTACACTGACGTGCGGTGACTTGCGTAACAAAACGGCAACATCGCATTTGTACCTATCGCATAGCGCGTGCGGCGGGCTCACACACAGCAGAGCGGCCGGGTTTGATGTAGACGATAATGTAAACAAGTGGTGTAGGTATCGTTGGAAAGTATGATCAATGATCATAATAAACAATAATAATAATCATTGTTATACTTACACATTAAATCTTCAATTGTTGGAAATGTCCGCCGTTTGCATTAATACACAAGTTATAACGACGTATAATATTGTTATTTAATCGTGCAATAAAATCTCTGTTTGTTGAATTTTTTAATTTATGAAACGCTAAAATAATTCGGTTTTTAAGTTCCTCTACGGTATTCACGTCTGTTGCATACACTTCACCTTTTACAAAACCCCACAAAAAAAAGCAGTGTATGTAGCACGAGGCATTATGGATGTCTTACGTACCTAATTTACAAAATTATTAAAAACTGCACACACAACTAAACTTAAACTAACTTGTCCTGTCACAACATAAATCACTATCTTAGAATAACAAGTTTGGTGTCCTATCACAATAAAAACTTAACAATATTAGAGAATATTGAAAACCGGACGCGTGAGCGACAATAATTTGTGCTTAATTGCGTAACGTGCACCCCGGAAGCGACGCGTCTTCGCACTAAACAATGTAAAAATCGTGTCCTTGACGTACTTATCCGAGTCACCGCCGCCGTCGCCCGCGCAATATCAACAGACTGATCTATTTCTATTTCTGTTACGCTTATTACATTAGAGTGAGATGACCGTGATCTGTACTTTCTTTTAAGGAAATATTTGGTAATAGTGCACTTGTTTGTATTGCAAACTTACGATGCGGAGCGGCAACGTCGCGTGAATTTTGTTGTTTTGCGGTGAATGACTCTTAGATAACTATGCCTATAAAACTTAGTCACCTAATCAGGAAGATACAGCATGTTCAAACTAAAAAAAAACTAAAAAAATATCCTGTGACTAAACTATTGCTTACATTGATTTGATTTTTGTTGTGTAGCCTTATAATGATATACAGAATATGTGGTTTCATTTAATGCCTCTCGCTTTTATCAACGTTGTATATAAATAGCTAATCGGTTAAAAAATTCGTAGCACCGTAGCGCGTATTGTCTACGAAATAAAACAGATCGCTACAGTACACATATAGCTACATACTTAGTTATATGAATTTTAATATAAAATATTCTCTACAAAATGGTACACATATGTCGAATCAACACATTTGAGCAATGTTTATAGATACTCTTTTTATAAAACCTTATAAATTAAACAATTCCCATTACACAACATTATGCAGTCCACATAAACGAAAATTGGCAAGTCAAGCATTTTAAATAAAAGACAGAGCGTTTCCAATATGATTTAAAGCTCATATTCTGTAGTTTGAAGTAAAGACGATTTTTTAAATTCAGTGAACGCTGTTATAATATTTCATTTTTACGAGCGACCGTCTGGGAGGTGCGTTTGCCTCCGCCCGGATCGTTGTAATGGCCATATTATCTTTCGCCATCTTTCCCGGTAATAGTTCGCATGCAGTCGCGAACGAGTCTTTATTTAATTTTTGAGTCTTTGTTTGACGTATAACTTACAAGTGATTGACTTTACTCGAATCGTGTGGTGACTGCGTGTTTTTTTTTTAATTTTAAATTAAGTAATAACAAGTAATCGACAGTATTGTGTTGTATCTGTCTGTAGGTATGAAAAAATCTCCGTACTAAACACTAATTTTAAACTCACGGAGAGATTAATTAAATACATGTCTACGTACTTCAAAAGCTACTTACAAACGTAGTAAACGACGCTTCAAGCATTACTTACCCCCAGCTCAGCAGAAAGCGAAGCTGAAACGAAACAAAAAACGGCGCCCTTCAATTAAATGCATAATTAGAATACTAATAATTAAATTCATAGAGCCGTTTTCCAACTCTTGGCCGTAACGTAACGCAACAGACTTGTACATCAATTAGACCCGGTATTCCGTTTAGAGTCGGTAAAAAATGGTCGTAACATAAACTTTTTCAATTTTCACGTGGAGTTATAGCTGAGTGTAAAGTTGAGAGCGGCCTTTCACAAGTAAATATTTCTGGAAGGTTGACGACGCCTGTGTCGCGAACGTAGCGACTTGATAAGGGCGCCCGCGGTATAAAATGCATGTAAACACCTCCGTTGAGTGCCTGGGGACCGACCGAATGTTGTCGACTCCTCTCTTCACGAATTTAGACGTACCATCGTATTGCATTGCGAAATGACGTCTTTGAATTGAAAATTGTAATTTTATTTATGTTTATAGTCGAGCCCGTTTGCTTTGCGTTTGTAGATAAAATTGGTTGTGTTTGGCGTTTATATAAAAGTTAACTAAGGTTTTATTTCGGCGCTGTAGTGTCATTCGCTTTTATTTTTCGTGAATCTAGTTTCTATTTCAGAATAGTTTCATGATGTCGTTCTTGTGTTACCTTAAAGAGGTTGCAAGGAATCTATAGGTTTTGAGCAAATATAAAAACCAAATCATATTTAGAAAAAAGTTGACTTTACTAAACCTAATCAGACAAAAAAAAAACAAACAAATATTTTTCACTATCCTTTATTTTTTTTCAAGTCCCATTTAACTAGAACTACAATTGGCACTAATTTAAAAAATAAAGTCTAACAAAAAAAAAACTCAACATCTCAATCCAAATTATTCATTTTCTCAGACACTAATAGCTGCTCCAACAGTCAGATCACCAGACAACTAACTTCGTTACTACACCTCTATAACTCGTATAAAATTCAATCTGTTAAGAGGCCCCTTCACTCGGTATCAGCGTCCGCGATACTACTGCAATCATTCTAATAGCGTTCGGATCAACTCGCAGACCAAATTAGTTCTTTTCAAAGCTCTAACATTGAATTGAATGTCCAGACAGTGTGTTATTACGTAGATGTGTTTTATAACTTACTTTCGAGATTGAATTTGTTCTGTTTGATTTATTAGGTTTGAGTTTTTGAGGATGGATGGATGTTAGGAATGTATTGGGTCATTTCTAGATATAAAAATGATCTGGTATTCTAAATAAACGCAATCTAAAACTAAAAATACAACTCATCGGAAAATTGAAAATTACTTCTTAAATTGTAACATTCTTTTCTCGGAAAAAAGTGGTCAGTGTCACTCGCAGTGATGTAATTATACACCTATCTTAAAATAGGATTGGGTGTTCAGACTTTAAGGTTAAATTAAGATTATTTTTATTTTGAATTTATTTCTATTAAGGATTCCGAAAAAAAATATACAGGTTACATTATTATATAAAAGAGGATGACTTACTTCATTGTCAAAAACTTCGAAGAAATAACAACTTACTCTCACGTTCCTTTCAAATTCTACATATCGCATGGCAGTTTCAAACCGAAAAGTGTCAATTAATACCATGTAATTTTAAACCATCACTCCCTCAGGTAAAATCATACGTGTTCTAATCACAACAATTTAAAACATTGAACATCAAAAGTTATCAAAGTATAGCGTATAATGACTTCCTCCATAGCACTTACTTATATTACCGTATCTTATATTATATATTAGTATAATGATAAGGCCACGTGTGGATGAACCGATAAAAACTTGGCAGACGCTTTGGGATATTCATTATAAGGCAATAATTTACGAGTATACGATAGTGCTACAGTATAAATAGATATAGCAGTTGGACTCGGCAGTTTCTAAAAATATATTATGCCGTTGAAATTTGTTTTCTAATCAGTACATGGAGTTTCTTGCCGAATGATGTTTCTTGTCGGATCTTCTCCATAAGAATGACATTTTGGAACCGCGCAACTAGTCAGTAACGTTTTGAAAGTGCCTGAAAAAGCCTACTCGGAATGAAAACCTTTAGATTTTGATATGTGCAAGATTGTTACACTTAAAAGAGACTTGAAGAAAAACACTAAAGCAAATAAAAATATTTATCAATATTTAGCCACGGGGTATACAATAAACAGAGATAGGGCTGCCTAGCTATGGCATTTTAATTACATGGATATCGTACCATCGATTCGTGTCGGCCTCAAACTCGCGATTGTACGATGCTGAGCGGATACCAAGATCCGAAAGTGTAGACATAACGTTGCGTCCGTTTGCACAAAGGCGTCCTACTGTATCTATTCTTATACTGTGATAGTAATGTTCGTGTTATGAAGTAAGGTGGGGTATTTTGACACGGCTTTAGCGAAGTTTGTTACGAGTGCCGTTCAGTACGTGTTTAATTTTCTGCTTGTAGTTGTCAGGTATTGTTTGGCTTTTACGCGACTGAGAAAAAAAGGAGTGTAATGTTTTTTGAGTTTGAAGGTGTGTGGTTCTCTGTTGTTACGGGTATTACAGATTAGAAAAGTAATGTTGAAAGATTTTTTTAAATAGTTATTTCCGTATACTATTGTCCACATTTCTAATGTGTCACCCTTTCGCAGGTCTGCTGAAAAAACTAAAAAAAAAATAGGTAATACTATTCGAGTACTTAGTACCTACATAGGGTGTTAAATAAATAAATAATATTTTTAATAAAAAAATAGACCAATTTACACAAACACAAAACTTTTCACAAAAATACATATACCAATGTCTACATGTAAAACGTACTCATTTAAAAATAAATTAGATTAATTTTATTTACAGTCAATTTTAATTCTAAAGTTATTTCTACGAAAGCCTCGGCGAACCACTTAATTGATGAGTTTCAGATTTCAGGACAGATTTCACCTTTAACCTTTGAACTGAAACCCTTAGGAAAATTTCGTATTTACGTTGTTAATCGCTTGTAATTTTATACTGTCTGCTATTTGAACTATGTTTATTATAATAATGCCTAAAAAATATCCCTAATAAAGGTAGAATATTGATAGAACTGTTAACCCTTGTAATAACTGGTAGCACCTGTGTTCTGTGTAAGTAAATGTTTATTTATTTCTTTATGTAATGGTATCTAATTTACAAATTATTATGACATGAAAAAAAAACATTTTTAATGGCTGACAGTCGAAAAGGTCATTGGGCACCAAAGTATGGAAACTATACCCACGGCCTACAGAAAAAAAAATAGGTAGTATGTTTAGATAAACGTCTCTAGTTTACGAATATATATGTCGCATTAACGCAGACAATGGGAAAAAATACAGAAACCTAAAAAATAAAAATACAATAATAAGGTTAATTATAACAAGGCCTAGTACATTTTTATTGGTTTCTTGATAGTAAACATGATTTTAAAAAATAAAATAAATAAAATAAAACAAGTAAGTATAGAAGAGTTTTATTCGACATGATCAATGTCTATAGGAATAATTGTGTCGTCTAAAAACGCCACAGGCGCATCAATTTGATTTTGATATCGGGCCCAAGACAAAAAATATACTATGCTGGCTATATGCGCACAGCATCCAATAGTGCGGCGACCGTGGCTACATGAAACACAACTATTTTGTCTTTCCATATTATCAAGTAAAACCAGAATTCAAAATCCAAATGCAAACTAATAATCCAATAAACACGCCAAAGTAATCGATAAACACAATAAAAGCCTAAGAAACACACAGATCGCAACGACAATAAATGACGAACGACTGCGACCTGGCCGGGTCGCGCGACGCGAGCGCATCGTCAAAATCGGTTTTTAATCTTTAGTGCGTGTGAGACGACATATAATTATGCATGCCACTAATCGCGCAATCAACGTTTATTTTGTTTATTTATTTAACAGAATACTTCACTGGAATTGCTTTATAAATACATTTATTACCTATTTTTAATTTACTTATAACATTTTATTCCCATGGTAAAAAAAAAATAACTATATAAATTTTAATGTAGGTTAATACTTAATAATTTAAAACTAATTTGGTTTTTGTAGGAAAACTTTCGTTAACTGGGTCGGATTTCGCCCAATGACCTTTGTTTTAAAGTTTTTTTTTTATTAGAAATAATAAACTAATTTATATTCATAACCATGAACATATCTTTTAACCTTCAAAAATAAAATTATCAGAATTTACAATTATAATTATAATTAAATACAGTTCACCAAAATTGAACTAAAACATTTTTTACCGACTCCTAAAACTAATCTATTCGAACAGTATAGTTCTTTGTTACCGATAATTACTGTGTCGTAAACGAGTTCTAGTTAATAATAGGGTAACTGCAGACGTAACGCCCATTGACTGACGGGTTCAAGGTAACTGATTCACAGTTAATTAGAGTTAAACGGAATAGAATGCCCTTCAAAAACTGGCTTAGGAGTTTAGCAGTCTTCTACAATGTAACTACAAAAAGGTAGGTTGAAAAAAAAAGACATTTTTATATAAACAGTTTGTAAAATTTTAATATGTTATTTTAAAATGTTCACCTAAAGAACATGGTACTATTGATGTATGATGATGATGTACAGGTATTTTAAAACGCCAGTCAATACTCATAAAACATCTAAGAACTTACCAAAAACGTAAAAATGGCATACTTTTCATTTCAACATTACATTTTTGCAAACACTACTAGGCATACACTTTCCTTAAACCTCCAAAAAAAAAAAAAACAACATAAAAACACAGGAAAGTGAATATCAAATTCATGTAACATTTGCCATGCAGACTCCATAATTCGGAACGCCATCTTACATCTTTGTACAAAGTTCCAAAACTGAGCATGCTATTTACTTAACGAGCTTTAATACTGTGTATGGTGGCTTGGCATTTGGATTCAAAGTAATTAGATAGCAAGAAATGTTGTTATTGCAACGATTATCTTGCAACTGCACTGAGGACACAGATTAGTATGCGAATGGAGTGGTTGTTACTTGAGAATTTTGGTGGCATTTAAATTTAACAGAATCAAATACAATTGATTCAATTAAATTTAGTCTCAGTTAGTTTCAAAGTCAGATAGTTTCAACGACGATATTTTGACTAACCTTCCGGATGCAAATTTATTTAGGCAAAGTAAAAAATAAGGAAGTTAGTATAATAGTCTTTAGAAGAATCGAGTCTTCATAAGACGTTATTGTTACGTTTGAAACTTAGCGAGCATGAGTAAACAGTCCAAACTACGTACCACCATACCGCTTCCAAATTTGCGAAAACTTCTGTATACAAAATTAGTATAACTAATAACAATGATTTGGTTTGCAGAATTTACTATTCCTGCAAACTAACATTACTTGAACATTTCTGATTACAGGCAATTAATATAACACGAGGCACGTACTTAAAATTAAACCATTCCATGAAACAAATATTAAAATAATATTTAAATACCTCGGCACGAAAGCCCTACACGCCTAGAAAGATCTTGTAAAAAACATTCCTGACTATATCACTTTCGAAACAACAAATAACGAAAATCAAACTTGGTTCATCCGTTTGAGAGATAGGTACCTACGATACCGCAGACAGGCACAAAATCGAAAGGTTTTTATTTCTTTTGGCCTTTTTAGGCACTTCCAAAACGTTACTCTTTTAAAAATAGAAAAATACAACCACACTCACCCACCATACATACAAAACAAACGCATAACTTAATAAATGTCTTCGTTACTGACGTTTTTTTACTTGTATAAACATGTTAATAATTTATAAAATAATGAATTCTCTCCATTCGCTATATTATTATGATCTGTGCCCACGACATCCGTGTCTCACTGTAGTAGCTTCTGTATGCAGTGTTATGGGCGCTTGAGGCGACTCCAACACGATATTATTCCTTTAATTGCACTTTCATAGCGCCAGAAAGCCAGAGCACCGAATTAAATTCAAACAACGGTTTTTGATTTCACCGAATGTTCACGTAACCTTTATGAGTTTAATTAAAACTTTTATGAATTGTAATAGGCATTTTTTGTTATTAGAATTGGTAGTAAACAATATAGCCAGCAAATAAATAAAATGTATGAAATATTCTTTATGTTAACATACAACACAGATTATTTCTTAAAAAAAACTCATAAAAATTGCAAAAAAACTTACACAATTAACTGCAAAGCTTAATTAAGGAAGACATTGTTTTTGGGGCAATCAAGACGTATCTAACACTTTTATTTTAATCGATTTAACGGCCATTTCTATTTGTATTCTTAATTAAAGTTAACATCACAGTTTAAAATTATTCACGGCTCTTTCACACATTTACATAACAGACAGACAAACATACATTTATGAAGCTAAACTAATGAAGTAACACGCTTTAATTATTAATTCAGTGCTATTTCAAATCCAAAAAGTATTTATTCAATAAATAGTTTTACTCACAATTATAGAACGACGTAGTATTTAGTATCTATCCGTATGTGATGCCATCCCAATATACTTAAATAGAACTATTAAATATACTATAACAATCAGTGCAAACGGAACAGACAAAACATAATCGTAAAACCAAAGAACGAATCTTTGTTATATAACAATAAAATAAAACGCAATCATTCACGAAATAACGTAGTGTGTACCGACAAAAACGTGATGCAATCTGTGGACCCATTACTTTTAAAGTAATATTATTGCAATTGCGGAAAAGAGACAGCGTTCTACACGGTATAGAGCGGCGTCTCTCTCCCACTCTTGAAATAATATTATTTTAGGACATGGTAGGCGTTTTGTTGGCGACGCTAAACATAGGTCAGTTAGTGATAGTTACTGTAATTCTAATTATCGTTAAAGTTTATCACGGTGCTACGAGGCTACGAGTAGGCGCTACGGCGAAATAGTTATGTTACCGTTTTGAGCGTTTATTTCGAGTTATAATTATGTTATTGTGAAGAGAATTGTGGTATAATGATGTGTGAATTATAAATGGGAAACTACTCATTTGATGCTGTTGTATAAATTATCGTATTTGATTTGTACACGTTATTGTATGAGTTTAGTTTTAAATGTAGATTTATCATTGTTTAGTACAGTGTTTAAAAATACGTAAATTGGAAACAACTTACTTAATTTATTTTTTGTACCTATTTTTGACTTATTGGTAAAGTAAAAGTATATTTTGATATCATCATCATCAGTGGTCTCTAACATCTATGACAGATGATTGAAACAGCAGCCGTGTTACGATGTAGCCTCTAAAAATAACTTCTTAATATTTCGTATAGCTTTAATAGGTATTCATTTTACCCTTTTAAAATTATATCAATATTATTTCATGAGCTTAATATAAGAAAAGTATGTAGTAAAAATTGCATTAACCTTACATTTTCTGCGTATTACGTAGGTAGGTATTATTTGTACTACACATCTGTTTTATACTTAAACACAGTTTTACGAGAGAATTGTGTGAAAATAACTATACCTTGGGTCAGTGGTTACCAAACTGTAGATCGCAATGAATATGTTAGTCTTGGTTTTAGGCCCATTCAGTTGCGAAAATTCGGAGAAGAAAGCTATAATAAAAAGAATAAAAAATAGAACCTACTAAGTAGGCACCACACACTTAGTAAAAAACATAACAGGTACATGCAGACGAGACGACTTTTTTACTAGTGTTAATATATTTTAAATGGTACAGGACATTTTGATGGATCACGTGACTAAGACGTCACACAATTATACAGGGTGACTTTGAAGTCGTGGGCAATATTTTAAACTAAGACACTATTAATGATACTAATAGCGTTAGGGCTACCTTTACGCAAAAAAAAAAAGAAAAAAAATGGTGGGAGTGTGGGGCTTAGGCCGTGAGGCGGCCCCCGTACCCACTAAAACCCCCGGGTTTTCGGCGTGCGCCACCATGGAGGGGTCACGGGAAACCAAGACGATTACTTCCGCGACCCCTCCGGCGCCTGGCCGGGCGTCGGATGCCCGGCCCCGCCGAGGGGAACTAGGTAACTACCTGCATTATATTTTTTTTTAAGTAAAAATAGCCCTAACGCAATTAGTATCATTAATAGTGTCTTAGTTTAAAATATTGCCCACGACTTCAAAGTCACCCTGTATATCAAGTCCATATATTTAATCGATTTAATCAGCTTTATAGAGCGTTGAAATTTTATTTGTCCGTTAGGGCAATTAACAGTGCTTAATTGGTGGATTACACATGGCTAAAACAGTATTCCTAATAATATGCTCTTCTCCTCTCTTCTACATTTTATAATATAAAACTTAAGTAACATGTGGAATGCAATAAATATTTAAGTATTGAGTAGAAATCGTTGAAAAAAAAATCTAACCTATGCCTAACCAACTTCAAACTTGGCTACCCCTGCCAACCTGCTTAGGTTTTACTCTTATTACACCTACGAGAAAGGACGATTAAAATATTTTAATATCGCTCCCGAAGTACATAGTGGTGTAAACAGAGTCGTAATTATATTGTAGCGCTGTTTGCAGGAACATTAAAAATATGGCTGTGTTATATTTATATTGGTAGGTATAAGGCAAGATTCACTAGTAAAAGTAAAAGAGGTTGGCACTAAAAAGTATTCGTTCTGAGGCTTCGTTTTTTAATACTGTGTTTAAAGGCGTACCTAGGTATATTGTATTTTTTTTGTTTTGTTGTATATATGGTATAGTTAATGAAGCCCGAGCTTTGTCCTGCATATTTGAGTCTTTAAGCTTTCCCGAAAATTGTGTAATTTTCTTCAGTTTTAGCGAGAAAAGGAACGTTATGTTCATAGACTATAAATGGCGGAACGTTTGAGTGTCTTAACACCTAGACACAGAACAAATCGACGGGGTCCTACGTAGACTAGTACAAGTGCAAAAATGCAACTTTTCAAGAGAGCGGTTTAAAGGTTCAAAAGCTTGTAACTTTGTCGTAAATCAACAAAAACACTTGAAATTTTTAGTATGTTATATTTTGATATTTAAGGAATAAGACTGCATTATTGGTTTTTCTTCTTTTTTATACTTTGGAAAATAGGTTAACTTGCATTCATGTAGCCTGTTTTTTTTACTACGGTAGAACCTGTAAACTGATACAAGTGGCCACTTATACCAGTATTTAGTGTACTTGCTTATACTTATAATAAAGGAAATCTGAAGGATTTTACTCTTTAAACATAGTATTTCCGTGTTATTGACCAATATGAGGTTACATTACATTACATTACATAATATTAAAAATAATACCTACTTTTATCTACTTTTATCGACTTTTTAACACTTAAAAACAGTTTACTCAGTACTGGAAAGCTACCTACTTGCAACAGTTTGCTGTATTATTATTAACTGTGAATATTTAAATTAGTGTGGTAAGAAGTTAAATAAAAACATTTAAAATACAAAATAACACTTTATTAGATAGTAACTAGTAGTACTAGATAGTACCATTCTTAATAATGAAAAATAAAATCATTGGCCTTGCAATCTTAAAAATAATAAAACAAAAAAATGTAATCTTCTTATTTTAAGTAAAAAAAAGGGTTTGATTTTTAAAGAGGTTTTCTTACGATAATACCTAATTGTTTTTTTTTTTTTAAGACTAGCTTGTCTTAAATTTCATGTCATTTTTCTTATAAATAGCAATTCCACTATTTTTTTTCAGTTACGTTACGTCAGTTACGTACGTTAAGTCTGTTTAGTTACGTCCACTAGTTTTTGTACGTTGATGTTTCTAATTTATTTCTCCCTTTGCAGATCTGCTAGAAAAGGTATTTTAAAGAAATTAGTATAACCATTGTGCAACTCTTTTCGAACTATGTGCTTCTATTAAGTGTATAGTTGTGTACATAACTAATTGTTAAATGTATAAAAAAGTAACACAACCCCTAAAAAACAGGGCAATGAGACCTTAGAGTCTAAATCAGATGATGGAAAATTCATTACATTTTTACAACTTGTATTAAATGGTGATTTGTGTCACCCTTCATACGAATGCCTCATCACATTACCACACTCGTCATACTTGTTTAAATATGCATTTTATACATTTGAAAATATCCTACTAATATAGTTAACGCGAAAGTTGCATAAGTATCGATTGGATGTTTGTTACTCTTTTGACGCTCAAACGACTTAACCAATTTTGAAGAAATTTCGTATGGAGTTAGCTAACAGCCTGGGTTAAAACATAGACTTTTTAACCGACTGCGTCTAGAGGAGGGCAATGTTTTCCAGTTATAACAGACACTCGTGCGGTCGAAGGTTGCTGGCGACCACTAAGTCCTTTATAAGTTTAATTTGAATGTCTTTTGTGTCATTATACTTAAGTTTTGATTGAACTTAATTGTTTTTCAATACTATCAACTTTACCAAAATAAACTGAGGTTGCGAATATTGTTTATATTGTATTACCTCTGGAATATTTCTACACCTTTAAAAAAGATGTACTTGGGCACATAAAAAAAAATTGTCTCGTCAGTTCCCAAGTAGCAAAATTTGGTAACTTCTTACGTTAATTGCTGCAAAAAATGTATTAAAAGTAGTATCGCTATTTATTTTATTAGTAAATAAATATTTTTATTAAAATAATGTAGGTTACGTCAGATAACAATATCAAGAAAATAAAACAAAGTCACATGTTACTACTACTTTGTATTCCTACTGATATAAGTGTAAAATTTATTGAAAGAATAAAATAATAATAAAAAATACGTAAAAAAATAATGCAAGGCGGCACAAACAAATCTACAAGCAGTACAATCTGTATCTTGCATTAGGTGAACATTAATTAAACCCTTTTGTAGAAATATTAGTACTGTCAACTTAGTAATTTGTTTGTCAATTTTTAACGCATAAATTTATTAATAATTGACCTCGTGAGCCCTTAATTGTTGTGAATTCTCACCACTACTTACTCAAAGCAAACAAAACTAGTTAAATATGTAAAAAAGTAGCACAACCCCTAAAAACAAGCCACGAAATAGTTTTGATACAGGAAGAATACGTTAGCAGTTAACGCAGTTATACCAGTGGTTAACGTGCTCCCGACTCCGTCGCAGCGCGCATACTGGAGTAAATGGCACTTGCGCGTACGTGACGCGGCGCACGCGACTACCTACACTGGTGCAAGTGACTTACATCAGTGTATACTCCATTTGTTTAGGTAATTAACTAAATGTAAACAATTTTGGTATGTCTTTTAAACAAAAATGTTGATCTTTAAAAATGTAAAATACGTTTTACAACTTGAAATACATTCAGATTTTCTAAAACTATAGTTAATTGATTTATAAGCAGTAATATCCAAATTAAAAATTATTTTTTTGGTTAAAAAGTAACGCCAAGATTGTTTACATTTAGTTAACTACCTAAACAAATGGAGTATAGATGGTAGTGTTGGCCGAAAATCATGTCACTTATATTAGTTTACAAGTTTGTATCTCTGAAATTACTGAATAAAATAATATAAATTTTACAGGGTATAAAGTTAAGGTAATTTTAAGGCTTTTGGTGCAAAAAAACGTATTTTGGTGTTTTGCGGGTTACACCCAGTATACGTAGGACCCGTCGAAATGATCATGCTCATTACACAAATATTTGTCCTGGGTGGGGATCGAATCCACGACCTCTAGTATAGCAATCAGGGTCACTAATCACTAGACCAACAGGCCCGTCAGTTTATTTAGTATAGACAGATAGACAAGTTAAGACTGGACTGTGGACGCACCCAGCGAATATTTGTATAAAAAAAACTGATTTAAAGTTTTTTACTCTCCGAACATTCAACTAAAATATCAACAGAATCTGATCATCAATTTAAAAACGTACAGGGGTCAAACACACACATTAACTTTTATATTCATGACATAATTATACGCATTCTGTATCATCAAATTATATAAGCGTTAATAGCTTTAATATCACATATCATTTTTATTAATAACAACAATAAATAAAAACCGAATAGTTTAAATATAGACGTTGAACGTCCCAACGAACTTTCATAACGTCCAGTGATAATCCAATTTATGTATCTCTAAAGTACTCGTGAACACGCAATATTAATAAATTAAATCTAAAAATGTCTGTTGCACTCTCCTATGATATTAAAAACATTATAAATAGTGCGGACAATCTGCGCTTAGTGGATCTCGCGGGTAGTCGTTAAAATAATTTAGTGCGAGCGACGTCATTAGTGTTAGACGGTAACGCCATCTGTTGGCACCGACCTGTACTATGCAGACTTCAAATGATTGATATTCGTTCGTATTATTTTGTTTTATAAAATGATTCTAAACATTTTAAAACTATTGAGATACTATTCCTGTTTTTAAACAGTTCCTTCTTGTAGTATTTTTTTCTGTGTTGATGTAGTTGGTCGTTTTTTTTTGTAGGTATTTAGGTAATAATTAAATAATTATCTCAAATCTACAGATGATTTTTAGTCGTATAACGACACCTAAAATTTACTGGGCAGTCACATTTTCCACGATAGGTTGTATATTTCTAAAATTAAACATCCAACACATTTTGATCCCTAAATCTATGAACAGTAAGTCGAAATTACCCTGGTGTAACATAAAATACTTTTTGCTACTGTACGTAGGGCAGGGATAGCAAAAAAATGTGTCTAAACCAACAGCGTCCCCCATGCAGGCGTCCGCAAAAAATACTAAAACTGACTCTACTCAACTTGTTTTCGTTCGGAACATGTTTATATTTTGACTGGAAAACCGACAAAAATAAGGGCTTTATACACGAGGTAACGCAGATCTCCGATGACGTTGAATTTTTTGGTCAGAATACCTATTGACGAATGCCTTTCTCTGTGCACTTGCACATGGGTCGTCACTTACCTAAAGGTAAATTTGATAGCTATCAGGGTAGGTTTCAGGTAGACTGACTGACAGATATGACTGGCCTGTTGGTCTAGTGGTCAGTGGCCCTGACAGCTACACCGGAGGTCGTGGGTTCGATTCACACCCTGGATAAATGTTTGTGTGTTGAGCACGATCATTATTTTGTTCTGTGTCTGGGTGTAATTTGTCTATAATATGTTGGTATTTATAAGTATGTTTATCAGTTGTCTAGTGCTCATAATACAAGTTCTGCTTAGTTTGACACTAGATGGCGCTACCTGAAAAGTCGTGGATTATCTGATTATTGTGTATTGTGTGTATAAACCATCTTACAATATTAAAAAATCGCTCAAAATCTTTAATACTCCACGTAAAATGGATAAACATTTTCTCAATCCTCAAAACTTAGTATTTGAATAAAACTTTAAAGTAAAAAGTTAGTAAACATAAATAGTTCTCGAAGAAATCAAACAAGATTATAATGTTGGTTGTAAGTTTAGTTTGTGTTTAAGATGTAGCGATGTACATTTTATAGAAATACTAGCTGATGCCCGTGACTTCGTACGCGTGAGTAATACACTCGCGAAAGTTAAAAAAAAAACAGTTCTTGGGTAAAAAAATAGACGTTGATCGATTCTGAGACCTACTCAATATGGTCACAAAATTACAAGAGAGGTCAAGCCGTTACGGAAGTGTAGGTACGGTAGATAAATATAAAAATTAAGCTTAAATAAATTTAAAGACAAATAGAGTTCAATATGAAGAAAATACTATACTCTAGTGAAAACAGTATGAAAATTGCAGCAGCCGTTTTTGAGTTTATTGCAAACAGACAGACACGGCGGAGGACATTGTTTTTTTAATATGTAGTCATAAGAGAGTGTGAATGTTGACATTTATTTTTACCTTCTTCATTTTTCACATTTTCATTCTATTTTAATCGTTACCCTTCATTTTAACCTCCGTCAGACCTTTAGGTCCCAATCAAACGCAATTTGCTTTAAAATAAAAACAGTGTAAAATTCAATTTTATCAACATGTCAATCATTTTTCGATATCAAATATTAACATGGATTATTTTCAATTTTAATTTGTTATTTTAGATGTATTGAAAGCACAGGATCAAGACAAGTTTCAATTATAAATTAGATAAAATAAACTTTATTTATTTAAGATAAATAATTGTGTAGGTAAACAAAATTGTGAGTGTTTGAAAATACTTTAAAGTAAAGAAGTTTTAAAGAAATTCGTGAAATCAGTAAAGAAAACCATTAACGATGTTTACCAATAATAATGAAAAAATGACTCACTATTAATAAACTTTTGGTTATTTGTTGACCTACGTACCTCAATTATTTGCAATATTTTTTCAACCATACCTCAAATACATAAAATCTAAATAGAATAACTTTTAAAACGAGTTAGATTAATGAGTAAACCGTAACCGAATCAAAGTTCTTACATACATTAAAGCGATTTCTATTGACGTTTTCAATCGCTAACAATTATCAAAATTGTCACTAAAGAGTCAGAACATCACTTAACAAGTAAGAAAAGTATCCTTATTAAATACTATAAGTCAAAAACTAATAACACTACCAACACTTGATACTTTTACTTTTATCCCGAGTCACGGCGATCTCATTAATATCTCTCGGATGACCATTACACAGGTAAAGCTAGCTTATAGCAGGATTGTTTTGTTACAAAGAGGTTGTATACTTATCGTTCATCGTTCCCCCAGCAGTAATAAGCAGGATTTCGCTTTAGAAGTGCTATTGAGTATTAAGTGTAGTTTTAGATGATTGTTTCAAGACGGCTTGGACATAGTTTTGATTGTAACGATGATTGTTATAAAGTTAAAACGGATCAAGAAGTTGCAGGCACCGAGATCATTTGCGTGTAATGTTACTTTACACCTTTGTACACTACTTTGGGGCCGTCCATTATCATTTAGCATTCATTTTCAGTTGATTCCTTATCAGGTGCATTGATGTAACATGTATTGCGATCATGAGTAAATGCGTAGGGTGTTATTGAAGGTAAAAGTACATACACATTATTTAATAGATAAACACATACATTATTACACACCGTATAAAGCTCGGATCTCGTCCTTCACTGATACAATTCTCAAAAAAAGGACGATAAAAACAGAAACAGTCATTTTAGAAAAAAGGTGTATTTTCAAATTCGTGTTGTTTATTTTTGAATTGTAAATATGTCTGTAGTTTGAGCGTAATTAAAAATATTAAACTGAAGTATAACGATCGAAGCCATCGCATAGCTTAAAGTCAACATGCTTGTACAAATATTTGTAATTAAAAATGAAATATTCTAAGTCTAATAATTAAAACGCCATGGTATGGCAAGACTTTTACAATATAATTGCAAATAAAAAAACTATATTTATATTTATTCATCCTCGTATTTCAAAGTTTAATTGAAATGAGTTTTTTATGTTCTTCATTTACACGATTGTTTGTTGATAGAGTCATTTCATTTAATAGTTGATGACTATGTTTATTTCTAATAAAAGTAAAAGCATAAATACGCGAAATTAGACAGCCAGTGATGCATTAAAGGTCTTGGCAGTTCATCTTTGGTCGCTCTTGGAAAGTTTGTGTCCAATGTATGACGTGAAAGAAAACAATGAAGTCGTCTCGGGCTTAGCCCTGCAGTGGGGCATCGATAGCTAAAATAACAGAAACAAAAAAGAACCAATTTATATTGAAGTTAAGTTACTAACACAATAAGTCATGTTGCTCGAAATAAATGTTTAAATAAATAAAAAATATTATACAGCACACTATAATAATGTTGTAATCAGGTATCTACACCGTGTAACATAATTAACGCACATCCTGAAACTACTTTGTTCAGAATCGATAACAGAATCCATTTCATTAATAAAAATAAATATTTTTTTTTACCAAAAAAATATTTAGAAATAATTAAATTGTAGACACTATTTTCATAAAGCACTCGAAGTAAACGAAAATGAGCCTTAAGTCGATGCAATAAGGCTTTAGCAATTCACAGCGGTTCACACTTTCAAACACACACACAAGTTCACACTTTCAAACACTAACAAAGATACATAAAAAGGACCGCCGAAATACGTAATACAATAGGAAAGAGCGAGACAGCCGCGCGCGGCGCCGGCGCGGCGGCGCGCGCGTGGCTCGCGCTTCCTCGCATTAGTCATCGGCCGATCGTTATCAGTGAATGTTTGTCATTATTTGTCAAAACAAAACTTTCGCGCGCGATGTCTTTCCGGTATACTAACGTACAGTACACCGAGATGGTGAGGACTCTAGCACAGTGTGGTGATAACGTAGCATTAGCGTGTAGAACATTTAATGATAGGCACGGCACGAGTGTTGACCGCAGGACTATGCTAGGCGCTACCCAGCGGCTTCGAGACTTCGGAACATTTCGACCGAATACGGCCATCGACAGGGGGAGAAACGTGCAGGCATCTACTCGTCTACAAGATGAAATACTCGACTACTTTAGCGAGAATCCTCAGCAAAGTACCAGAGAAGCCGCACCACGCTTTAACGTCAGTCACATGTACGTGTGGCGAACGTATTGTAACCTAGTGTATTGTGACGAATCAACAAGTGCCGAGGACCTTAAAGATAGGATAGTGGCTGCTTTTGAAACAGTGAAAAGGGACATTCTAGTGTTAAGTGAATTGCGACAACAATTGCCTAAACGAGCTATTAAGTGCATAGAACAAGGTGGTGGACATTTTGAAAGTGTTTTAAAAACAGGACGCCGTCGTATGAGTGCCGATTAATTTCAAACATGTAAGTTTCTCATTGTTTAATTATTATGATTAATATCTTTTAAACACGCCGCCTTTGTTTAGGTACCTATCAAGTTCATATCTATCAGCATTTCAATAACAATAACTTACGGTTATTAAAATCATTCATATTAAACAATTCTAATAATAAACATAAACAATTTTATGCAAAGACGTCATAGTGTCTACGTACATAAGAATGTAGATAATCTCTTTAGGTTTTCAAATTGGTTTTAAGGGTTTTACTTTTCGTATGTTATGATTTTATGAACTTATGATAGTAGGTATTGGAGAAGCCGCGCGGGCTGCGAGACCTCCACTTTTGTGCGTCTGTGTGCGCGCGTAACGTATTGAGCAATAGGGCGCCCACGCGTTTTGCCAATTATTTGTACAAATTATTCTGACAATCTATACATATAATAAAATTATAAAAATGTTTCAATACATTAATTGTGGATAAAAAAGGATATTCTTTTTGGGGTGTCTGTGGATGTGCGTTATTTCCGTTACACGTTGTATATGAGTGGGAAAATCATTGAGATATAACGATGATGCACGTTACACCGAGCTGCAGCCGGTTCCCGGCCAGGACACGGTCTTACATAATGGTATACGTTAAAATAATGTAAACTAACAAAACTTTGTATGAAGTAAACACGTAAAAAAAAAAAATGTGGAGCTTCAAGCTTGTATAAGCAGCATTAAAAAGCTATTTTAATAATATTGGGATCGCGTAATCATTGTTTAATCTATAACTAATCTCTTCTATTAGTAGGTACTGGTACAAACTTACGATTTGTTTTTACTAAAAGAAAGTAAGTAACAATTGGAAACGCGCATGCAGGCTGTTATTCGTTAATAACACAGTTTACGACGAAGTGACGTCCACTATTAGTTTTATGTTGCACGTTTAAGGTTTATTAGTGGCAGTACAATTCCCAGGTTATTTCACACATGGCCAAGTCTAGACGGCGAATGTCTTTGTATTAAGAAAACTCGTTTTACTTTAGTTGCCACAAAAAAACAAACAAACGAAACGATTCTAATATAAAGTTTCCATAAAAATATCCGTATTTTTCTTTACCTGTTCATTTTACTAACAAAAAATCATAATGGAAGTTTATAACAATAACCAATTTGGGAATAAAAACACCGTGTTTCAGAATCGCCCGATTGACATAAATAAATCATTATGTGCCTCCTGTAGCTTATGGGGCTGTTCTCGAATTTCACGATTTTTCCATTGTGACGCACGACAAAAGAAAAATGGGAGATTCTATAAAAGTTTGTTAAAAATTAATTTGATACCTTTATCTCGAGTTTCTTGAGACCCTCTCCGAAGATTATGATAATACATGTTTTGTTCGTCCTTATTAATTATTTTATCTTATGCCTTGTTATCGGAGCTGAGGTAAAAAATACAATGATAAGCTTCTTTTGTTCGTATATGATTATATGCTAATGTTACCATTCACCGTTCGGCTTTTCGATGTATATTCCAGTTTTTTTGTTGTATATTTTGACTTTTAGCGTCAATTTACAAATGGTATCTCTAAAGAAAATATATATATAAAGAAGTTTCATTTTTCAAATTCTATCGTAATAAATACGATTATCTGTTTATATTAATTATTGTGGTTATCTCTACTTATAACTAAAGACGGAAAATATTTCACAAAAAGAAGTTTAAGTAGAGCCTTAAACCAGACTATACATCAAGCTCTTATCAAAACTCCGTAACCTAATCTAACTTTCATCAAAATAATTTCAACAATGTAATAAAACCGTACACATTGTTCAATATCCCTTATCTCTAACATGATTGCAATTACTTCCCATAACTACTCTCACTTTACCCAGGAACTTTGAAATTTCCTATAGATGCAACGTCTGATAAAGTCAAGACAACTTTTAACTAATGCTAAGCATACACTGTGACACTATATCAGTAGTCACTATAATAAGTATTAGACTAACGACCCGCCTGTTCGCAAGGATGCAAGACTGATGTACTATACATATAAACTATCCTATTGAATCACTCTATCTATTTAAATATAATAATAATGTCCGGAACGATTTCGGCCACGGCGGCCAGTGTTACTATGACACCAGCAGGCTACGCAGGACATATTATAGTGCACAAGCGTGTGCGCAAACACAAGTGCACTCTCTATTCCTTTTACTCTCATAGCCCGATGGGACGGTAATCCGACACGACCGGAGAGAGATCAGGCGCAGGACCCACATTTTTACGTGCCTTCCGAAACACGGAAGCTGTGATATTTTGTTTTTTAAACGCACACAACATTCGAAAAGTCGGTGCGCGGCGTGGGGATCGAACTCAAGACCTCTGACTTAGCAGTCATACGGTCTTGCCACTAAGCTATCACAGCTTCTATTAAAAATCTATTAAAAAACACCGCTTCAAAATCCGTTGCGTAGTTTTAAAGATTTAAGCGGACATACAGACAGACGGCGACGGTTGACTTTGTTTTTGTAAGTAGTGATACCACTACTCAGAACATCTTAACAAGTGCCCTATGTATGAGAACGGAATATTTCTGACGAAAACCACTACAAGATTATATAAGTCAAAATATTTTTGATATATCTTTTTGGTTTCAATTTTAAGAGCTGTTTAAGTCCATTAGTTTCAGCTGATGATTGTATTTAGAAAGAAATAATTGTCTCTCTGACGTATACATCCATTTGTCTAGGAAATCAAGTAATTGAGTAAAAATAGTTTTTAGGATTTGTACTTAACATTTGTCAAATAATAAATATAACGGGCCGGTCACAACTGTGCTTTTCAAGGTACAAAAATGCCTCAATTTACTAATTTTACAAAACAATTACTAATCAACTAAACTGTTGTCATAAGTATCGCTATGTAAAAGCAGCATTACTTTCTCGTACGCTTTAATATGATGAATTTCGTACGTGACGTCAAATTACGAAGAAACTTCTGTTTTAATGCTGTTCTGGGAAGTTTTTAGGAAACTGTTTAGTTAGCATGCCGCGCTTGCGGTACTTACGAGTGTATGTAGAAGTTTGTGGCGTGGGGATTGCAAGGAATAAAAGCGTTAGATGCTGTGTGCAGCTATTTTGATGTAAGATGGCTTGTAGTGAAAGATTTTTCTTTTTTTTTTTAATTGAATAGTTAGGTTGTTAAATAATTGAATACTTCAATTTGAATTTTAATTGCATATATATTTTTGATTGATTAAATAAATTAAAGTATCTAATTATTTAATCAGAATAAGATTGTTACGTGTGCAATTCGCCAAACAAATATACATCAAAATAATAAATTATTACCTAATTCGATTCATAGCGTGGCTTTGGATTCCAATGTATAATAGAAAAAAAGTAGCAACGTACAAAGTCCTTAAAAATTGAAAACAAGAGAGTTATGTTTGTAGTGATATGAGCAGTTGATTTTGAAGACATTTGTTTACCAGACCTGTCAAAACGTACAAAATAATTCGAAACAAAAACAAAACACAGCTATATCAATGTCTAAATCCAATATAACTAAGGCAAATAATACCTGAAGCTCACGAATACTTTGAGTAATTTTAACTCTGATAGAAACGTGACCGGTGTTTAAAAATATTTCGTCCGATCTTTTTTATTCATCAAAATCCCAATAGGTACCCACCTAGTGCCTACCCATCCTACTAATATTGTAAATGCGAAAGTTTGTGTGTATGGATGTTTATTACTCTTTTACGCTCAAACGGCTAGAACAATTTGATAAAATTTGGACTACTTTTTAACCGACTGCGTCAGAGAGAGGATAACACTTTTGCAGTTATAACCGATATTTGCGCGGATGAAATCACGGGCTACGGCTAGTAGGTATTATGTAAACATTTTTCATGTCCAAACGCCTTTGTCACCGGCGGCGGCGCCCCGCTGCGTTTCGTCTCCTGGGGTCGCGCCGCTGTCGCCTCGCAGTCGCCCCGCAGTCGCCCCCGCACCCGCCCCGCACCCGCCCGACCGCGCACGCCCGCAGGTGCAACTGGTCAGCTGTCCGGAAACTCGATGTGTTGCTAATTATTTTTTAGACTTTAATAAAGGGTTCGTATTTTGGTTCCTGCAAAGATTTTAGGGTTGCCCTTTTTTGCGATTTTATTATAATATTTATAATAGTGGTTGTTTTAGTATTTCTGTACTCTAAGGTAATAAAATTCTTACTTATACTCTTATAATAATTCGTATCGACATTATAATTTGTTTGTAGAATGGGGTTAAAATACTTGGTGTCATTAAAAATGATTTATGTGTAGTTTACGAGTATAATTTACGAATTATTGCAACGGTCTTTGTTCTAAATAGTTGGTTATTTTACACTCTTCTCTCTAGACTATTGTTATAGTACATAATAATCTGACCAACAATTGAACATCTTAAGTAAGTTAAGCAAAAAATCCACTAAGTATAAAAACCTTAGCAACAGCCGCATAAAAACAAACCATTATTTGTTAACTTACAAAGTGAATCACTTTAAAAGCAGACGCTGTTTTTTACATTAAAAATTAAATGCAAATAAAGCGTTATTTCGTTGTATTTTCAACGTAAACAATGCATATCTTCACGGCTCACTGGTACGGTACCCGCACATGATAAGGCGCATACACACTTACTCGTACACATAAAAAACCGGCCAAGTGCGAGTCGGACTCGGGCACGAGGGTTCCGTACTATCATACTAGCGTCTACCTGTAACCGTTTTTAGAATTGAGCAAAAAAAGTACGAAAAAAGCACGTTTATTGTATGGTTTTTAAGTTTTAGTATTTGTTGTTATAGCAGCAATGGAAATACATCATTTGTGAAAATTTCAGCTTTTCTAGCTATTACGGTTTATGAGATAGAGCCTAGAGACAGACAGTGGAGGCTAGTAATAGGGTTCCGTTTTACCCTTTGGGTACGGAACCCTAAAAACCTCGCCCTCCACGATAAGTTATTTACTCAAATTACCTACTTAGCATCCGAAATGATCGGTTATTTTATGCTGTTATGGGATATAACTATTACAAGGATAGGAGGGTCTACGTTATTTAATGTGTTGTGGGTGAAAAATTGTATTTTTGTAATATTTAGATTGAATACACGTGAATTTAGAAATTGGTTAGTAGTATTTGGTGTTGTTTTCTAAGCTCTGGCTAAAGTAAGGCAAGTGTTGAACGATAAAAATGTATTCAATTATGTCTTTTAAATTGTTTTTGATATAACACTGTTAACTAACAGCTTCGAATAAAATTAGTAAAAACATTAATAATCAAAATCAGTAAGTAGGTTCAATTGATTTACATTATACTCCAATACTCAATTCATTGTAGTTGTATGTACTTTCTCAATTGTTTTAAGACACTACTGATAAACGGTGAGGGAAAACATCGTGAGGAAACCTAGATTCCAATTATTGGAATCTGAAAACGCCAATCCGCAGTGAGCTAGCGAGGTGATCAATGCACAAACCCTTCCTATAATCACTGCATTGGGACGTTTTTTAGGTCGGTTTATAATTTATTATCTATTGTATTTCATAGTATGCAAAATATTATTAAGTTCAAAAATAACTAACCCCGGACAAATCAATTTAAATCATAAAATCAATTGTACGCTTTGATTAAATTTAAAATCGATTTTGTATACCAGCCCTTACTTGTACCTACCGAACGTTCGTTATTCTTTTGTTTGCAACTGACACGAAATGTAAACATATAAATATTGCAGTGACGCGGCGGCAAATGGTGGGTCAATGGGTATGCCAAGTGCCTACCACCACTCAGAATTCAGAATGTTGCAGTTATGAAAAAGGGACAGCGCTCTATTCCATGTAGTGCGGTCTCTCTCTTCCGCAACTGTAAGGTCTCATTGTAAGGTGATAGTGGTAGGCCTTTGACCTCTTTTCATCAATCAGTGTTAATATTTATAAAAGAAATATGCAGTCGACGTTATCTTTCTTCACTTTGACGTTGAGTCAATTTTTAAATTGTGTAAGGTTAAAGTAATGTTTGCGTATACCGTATTCTACTAATATTATGAATGCAAAAGTTTGTAAGCGTAGATGAATAAAACGGCTGGAGCTATTTTGATGAAATTTGATATAAAGTTAGTTGATACCCTGGTTTAACACATAAGCTACTTTTTAACCTACAGAATCAGACAGGTGTAATGTTTTTGCAGCTATAACCGAAATCGCGCGGACAATCTTGTTCAACACCTAAATTAAATATAACGGTTCAATATCATTACAGGCCTAATACAAAATTTAAATGACCTTATAATATTTAAAGTTTATAGACTTTCATAATTATGAACTGTAATTTTACTATTAGCATAGCAGATGTATGCGGTGGCACGCTCGGTACCTGATTATTATGCCCATCGATTGTCATTTGTTTTAATGTTACAAAACTAGAGGTAATTAAGGTACTTTCTATAATATTAAACAAGACTTTATGCCTGAGAAAGATCAAGGGGCATATCACTGTTAGCTTTCTTAATGCAAGACTGTTGCGTTGTGAAAGCGAGATGGAGCACTATTCGGTGTATAGCGCTGTCTCTCTTCCACTAATGCAATAATGTTACTTTAAGAGATAGTGGTAGGTCCCCTTTTTAGGGTTCCGTACCCAAAGGGTAAAACATAACCCTATTACTAAACCTCCTTTGTATATCTGTCTATCTCCAGGCTGTATCTCATAAATGCAATGTTTACTCAATCAAAATAGGTAGATTAACAGACTCGCTCTTGGCCGGTTTTTAGTACATACTTAATATCTTGTGACAGTTTATTGCATCAACAATCGAATTTATTATTTGACTCTGTTAATATAATATAGACATTCAAATTGCTTAATCGGTCTTAAATAGTCTTTGACGCGGTTAATATAATATTGATATTTAGATTACTTGATTGGTCTTAAAAGCCTAACTTTATTAACAAAAACCAGTCAATCGCCTTTAAGCTTAAATTATATTAAACACATAAGCTTTCCAATTAGGCTTAGTACATAATACTCATATTAATATTAGTTCTACAATTTTGTTTTCTGAGCTTATTGACTCAGACCTTATTAATAGATAATTATGTTTTTATAAACAAAACAAAATATTTGCAGCGAAATGAAATTGTATGGTCAGCAACGAAAGTCAATAAGCTAATTGCAATAATTTTTCAGCAATATCAATTAGTCTAGATTTTTGTGTCAGTCATTTTTTAAATCATACCTACAATACTTTTTTTTTTTATTTTTTGCGTTTTCAACGATATGTGGGCATTTATAGGTATGTGGGATATGTGGGCACGTGGTGCAAGTTCGCACATCATTATGCGCCCCAGCGCAGGCAAGTACCAATGCGACTTTTTCAAAGTTAGATGTACTGTATTATTCCAAGATACTATTGACAAATGTTGAAGGAAAACATCGTGAGGCAACCCGGATTCCAATTATTGGAATCTGAAATCGCCAATTCGCAGTGAGCTAGGGTGGTGATCTATGCTCAAACCTTCTCTATATGGGGAGAAGCCTGTGCCAAGCAGTGGGACGTGTATAGGCTGGTTTATTATTACTTATTTTTTGTTTTACAATCAGGTTTTATATATGATCACCTTATTAACTTAGACCTTATTAATAGATGAGATTTTAACTATGGTCTTTTTTGCTGACTGTACCTACCGTTTAGGTACACACAAACTTTTATACCATTGTAAGTATGTAGGTACTAGTGTGCCTACACACACAAAAACAATTTTAAAACGACACAATCAGTATGACAGTTACAATTCACTATTGTCTCCGTAAAAATATGTTCGCCAGACGTTTTCATAAAGGGATTTTGTCAGACAATGTCGCGGTATATGTGTAGGTATGTATGTGGGTACCGCTTAAGTGATATTAGCAGATAGTCGGCCCTGGACAATGGCTGCCGACCAGAGCAAACACAATATGCGATGTATGGCGCCAGAGTATACCTACGTAACGCGATGTTACTGCCAGACGGGTATTACGTAACTGGAAGAAGCAAAATGATAGCAATATTTGCAAAATTATTGCTATCAAATTTATTTAAAACTTGCTTTTTTCCGCAGCTTCACCCGCGTGTATGTCGGTTATAACTGCAAAACATTAACCATCTTTGTCGCAGTCGGGTAAAAAGTAGCCTTTCTCGCTGAAAACCATCCTTGAACTTAAATGAACATTAAAAAAAGGTCTAGGCGTTGTTGAGTTATGCGTTTACCAAGGCATTTTTGCGACTCATTTTATTATATTACATTATAGACAGAAGATTATAAACCGTGATCAATGCTCAAACCTTCTCTAAACGGTGAGAGGTATGTGCCTAAAAGTTGAACATTGATATGCCTGGTAATTTTTCGTGTAACCAAATAACTCAAAATGTTGTGTTTGACGCAGTCAATTGCTATTGTTTTGCTTTTATAAGATACGTAATAGAGTTAGCGTATAGTTATGATACGTTTATACGTGTTACAATCGTCGTATCATTTTGGGAACAATAGACAGGCTGATGAATACTTTTATGGGTTTTATCGCGATCGTTATTTGTTTTTAAATTGTGAAACTAAACTGTGATAGTTTAGGGCATTCGGTGAAAGTTTAAATCGCCCTATTGTTTGGCATATAAAATTTCTCTATTAAAGCTTCAACCTAGATTCCAAATGTGAGTAATTATGAAGAGGGCTGTTAATGGCATAAAAACTTAAGCACATGCCACTTATTTAAAAAAAAAACAAAAACATTTTAATAAGTAGATAAAGAGTAGGTACATTCTACTAAGTACACTCTAACAGAAATACTGAACTAGGTGGTAATCGATATAGGCATAAATGACCACGGAAAACAACCAAAACTACTAAACTAATACTAGGTATAACAGGTACTTACATTTACTTAAAAACAGGTACGCCATACTAGGTAAAATACTAGATAGTAACATTTGGCTGTGAAATGTTCTAACATTCATGTATCGGCTGTCATTGTTTCCGACGCGGTTCCGTCGTACGTCGAACGTATCGCACGTATTGGCGGCCCGGCGCCGTTCTGCGGGTTTCTATTATCAAGTCACTCGATATATTTGACTTTCGAATATTTTGTTTTAATTCTCTTTATCTAATGTTCACGATTGATTTATGTTTATTTTTTATTTTGCAGTAAGTTTTAAAATAAAGCACTTTGCGTGACATTATTTGGGTAGAAAATGATCTGTCATTTCGAATAACATAAAAAAGGAAAAAAAATAAAGTATGGTGTGAAACTATAAGACACACCCTTCTTGTATTAAAATATTATGATAAAGCCCTGCATTTAAAGTCGCAGTTTAGATAACATTTTTAATATAATAATTCCATATTTTCCACTTTTAAAATGACTTATATCAGTAACACCATAACGCGGGGAGATAGTAGCTAATTCTAGGAAACTTTTAATCGTGATTAATGACTGCAAACTTTATCGCTTTATGACACGAACGCTTCGGAATAAACTCCGGCAATTAGCTTAAGAAACCGAGTCGGGCGACTGCATTACTGAAACACGCGACAGTGTCGCAAATCATTGAATATGTGTTAAATGTAACAAAGGATAAAAAAAGTTTCAAGCATAAACTCATATATTGAAATATTTCGTTAAGTTGTTCTTAATAGTCTAATTGTTGTGAGATGCAAAGATAAAATTGTTTTCGAGTAGTCGACTTTTCATCACTAATTGTTTGTAAATATTTTACCGACTTAATAATCGCGGAGTATAAATATACCTACTGACTGAATCTTATCAAAAACCGAAAACTTACGTATAGGTATATTCACGTGTACAACTAATTTATTCTAAGCTACATTCTTCATGTATTTTGGACAGCTTGTGGCTCTATATCACGAATTTCGGTCATACATTTGTAGGTTATTTTCGTTAAAACTATCTTTTTTAAATCTTTATTACCAGTGATAATTTGGACATCGTAATAACCGCTAATATTTCGTTTTCCACGCGGAAATTGAGCGGTCGAGCATTGGCTCGGCGAGTAGCTGTCACCGAGAGCATGCAACCAACTTCAAATTTATATCTATTCATAAAATATCGATATTCCCAACGCTTTTAAAATATTATTGAGTGACGTGATAAAAGGGAAGCCAGCCTCTTTAATAGAGCTCGCTGTGGTTGCACTACAGTATTTCAATTTATAAAACTTGTGAATTGATACTTGTATTTATCGGACGGTATAAAGGGAAATGCTTTTCGTATTTATATTATGTATGTTTACAGCTGTGGGCTGTTTTTGTTTGTTAAAACGGGTGCTTTGATTTTAGCATCAGATTTTTTTTTAAATGTTTGAGTAACGCAAGGTATCAAAAATGTGTAAAAGAAATTCACAAGGCGAGATTTATGTTCGTTTTGCCGTATTAATTTAGTCTTTGTGGCTTAGACTTTAAAGCATATTAATCTTACAGTTACTTAAACAGATCAGTCAGTCTATAAAATACATTGTACTTTAAAACTAAATCAGTAAATTTCTAGATTTTATTACGGTAAATAAAGTTAAATATTCTAAAGTAGAATAACGGGGGTGTCACAAGAAATATTGTGTACATTATTGTACACTTAGTAACATTTAAGGTTAATAAAACCACAGTGTTCACATAAAATAGGATAAATAGCGTGTTTCCTTTGGTTAGAGCGACCGCGTAGGTTGCCCTGACAGACATACCGAGCAATAACACTCATTCTAGTTTCACTCTATTAATAATATTGAGGTATTCTTAGAGTTCTGTGCATGAAAGGTGATAATAAACCTGTACCTTAGACTAAAAGGTTAGTACTTCCATCTGCTTGTCAGGGTCGTTTGAACAAGTTTGAACGTATGAAGTTAGTTATCTAGTACAATGTTACAGAACCCTTAACAAGCGACTATAACTTGCAGTTACCCGACCAATGTTGTTTATCAAATTTCTTTTTTCATTCAATAAGATTTTACATTTTTCAGAGACATACCTGTCAATAACTGTACAGTGCATGAATTATTCGAGCGATATATTGCAAGTTTTTCTGAACGAAATATAAACGTCTATTCCTTTTAAAAACATAAAAAAGTAGAGCCTTTTGCTTTCACGTCTTCAGCGGGTAAGAAGCGACACTCGATCCGTCTTATTATTTTTTTCTCATCTCAAGAATTCATTTCTTGTCCAACTATAAAACTGACAATTCAACGCTATAACATAATGGATAGGAACATCTGAAATGTTGGAGAAAATGTTAACATTTTGTACACCTTGAAGTATTACTTTAAGAATAAAGAGTTGTGTAAGTAGGAGCGCTGAAACTTCTTTGCATAATTCTAGGAAAAATATTTCATTTCTTTTTAAATTTTATTTCACGACATACATGTCTGAATTATTTGCTTTCTTAAGTGTGTAAGTAGGTATACCTGTTATCCGTTAATGAGTATACTGAATTAAACATTTTTTATTTAGGTCTAGTATATTCTTCCCACATAAAAATATGAAAAGACTGATTTCTTTTCTTGAACTACACGCTCATCGACCGATCACATTCACCTTTCATACAGAATCAGATAAACGATGGCACTCAAAATAAAAATCACAGAATTATTTTTAGCAGAGTCGCTCAAAGTGGCTTTTTTAACCCCCAGGGTCTCAGGTACAAGCCGTACAATTATTGTCGAAGGATTGTGAATGCGAAAAAGTCACGAATCCAGGGCATTGTCTTAGACGAAGAGCCAAGGACAGACCTGTGAGAACATAAGCCCGTGTTATTAGATTCTGATGAGTTGTTGACGACATTTAAAACTTTATGTACATTCAGCATAAGAAGTCGATTAACACATCTAGATTTTCAAACGAACTGTACACAATCGAATTCAATGAATTACTGTCGTGCTATTAGGTAACAAAATAGGCTTGACACCTGGTATAGTTAAAACATACTAAGCTCTAATTCCTACATGTCATAGAAAAATAATGACACTTTGTTAATCGGTTTGTGTTAACCGACTTTTGATGCTGACCGTACCTACTCTTTTTATTCTGCACTCCAAGTTTTACAATCAATTTCCATTTTAGATCTAGTCTGCGAACTGTTGATTCGTTTACGATTTTCTTCGTTGTGACGTCACTCGTTTTGAGCATCCATTTATATGTTATTAGATGCGTTTAATTTATTTTATTGCGGCTGTAAATCTTGGAGTGTAATGCTTTAGTTTTTATTTTATTTTAGTGACCGTAGAGGTGTTTGCCCGATATTTTTGTTAAGGTTTTGGTAAGGTTCAAGAGCAGCATTTTAAGGCCATTGATTTGTTTCTTGGCTAGGTAGGAGCAGGTATAAATAGCCACAACCTTCTTAAGTCTCTGTTGTCTGATTAAGCTAGATCTAACAAATAGCATCATCATCATTGACACTGTGTCACATCTGTGCTCCTTGTGTTTCTGCCATTTTACGGATTTCTGCAACTTACAATATTTATATCTTATATTCCTGTTATCTGTCTATATTACCCTTGACTGATCTAGAAAAAATACAAAAATCTAGAAAAAAATGATTACGTAGTTTATTAATTTACAAGCAAGTAAGTAACATAGGGACGACGAGAAAACGACTTTGGTTTAAAGCTGTCATATTGCTAAGCGAACGTTCTAATGGGAAATGGGGAGGGCCCCATTTCCCATTAGAACGTTTCCTTTACATACATACTTAAGCACAAAAAAAAAACAACATCCATAAAAAATCAATAACTCAAAAAAAAGCAAGCCATAAAACCATAAAAAACGAATCCATCAAATTCAATCAATTTCTCTTGAAGTATAATCACGTACACACACACAACTGCAAATCATATCAAAGTAAAAGCTCTAACAGATTAGTCGAGTTATATGACAAGGATACGCCCACCGCGAACCCATAAAACTTTCCCCCGGCTATAGTGAGGTCGGTCACGAAGGGGTCATTAATTCTATATAATTCTGTATAAACCTGGCAAATGTCTAAGTATTGCTTCTTCAGCTTGTAAGCCTGTAATTGGAGGGACGTGGATGGATTTGAGCGATTTGGGTTACCTCTGATTGTGGGTGTTAAAGATCTATTTGAAAGTGTTAGTTATTCTACTTCTTTTTCGGGATCTTGGTCGGTTTCATTTTGTAGTTTGGGATTTGTAGATATAGGTGACGAATCATCATTATCATGTCATATTGTTCGTGAGATAGATTCATTGCTCATTCATGAGCTGACGACTCACATAACCGGAAAGTCTCCGATTGGGTCCGAAACTAGTCGGGCTCTCCTGATAAATACGCGAGAGATTACACCGTTAATAAATTAAAATGATCATAATGTCAGTTTGAAACTTGGTATTGGTTTCCCCTTTGTTTACCATTTTTGTTTTATTTTTCCCCACTTTGACGAATATTGACGATGATAAAAATGCACCACCAGTGGTAGTCAGTATTCTTACCTCTCAAATAAAAAGCACGATTAGACTACTTATTTTAGTAAGTACTTAGTCTCAATTAGTCATGAATACTTAAAAAAATAAATGACATTGCCTAAATTCTGGCTATAAACCTCCAGGATCAACTAAGCGGCTCTACCACTCACTTTCAGTGAACTCCCGACATTTTACCCTTCACAAATTATATTTCCGAAGCGAAGGGCAACGGAAATGCACTATCCCACAGCGGCAACCCTGGCTCATTCGATTAGCCGACGATAAAACTCAGCTTAGTTGGGAGCAATCAATGCAAGCGACGGGAAACGAACTTACACCCCACCCAAATAGAGTAATAGACACGTTTTCAGCAACTACGAATGTTTGAGCTGTAACTTTCATTATATATTATGTAGCCTACGTAAGATCCCACTGCTGTTTAAAGGCGTCCCTTTTCTCCTTCCAAACCTCCCTGTCTTTTGCGATTTCTGGCCACGTATGACCAGCATATCTGACAAGATCATCACACCACCTTGCCTTAGTTTTATTAAATTAAAAAAATGCTCTGGGATAGCTATCATAGCGACATATCAACCCCGTCCATTTGATATTCACTATTTATGAAGTTGTGATAAAAATATGTAGTGCTGCGATATTTTTTGGGGGCCATCTTGAACTGACCTAAACTGCTAAGAACAATCCTGACTAATTCACCATTCAAACCCACAAAAATAAAATCAAAATCGGTTCATCCGTTTGAGAGCTACGATAGCAGTAGGTATCAGACAGATATACCCACAAGTGATATCTACTTATAAGACGTCATCGTTTTTGCGTTGGAAGTAAAAATATCATGACATAATTTTTTCTAAAATTAAAGATAAAGGATACCATTTTTACTCCGTGCAACGTTTGAGTATAGTAAATTGTAATTAATACAAAACTATCGTGTTATCAACTAATTTCGGGTTTAACTGTAGATAGATCGTTTACTAAATACAGCTAGAAAAGCTATGATTTACAGCTACAAAAACAAATTCTAAGAATCTTCAACTCAAGCATTAATGATCAATTATTGAGAAAGAACGCAAAGTGTAACAGACAGATTACGTCTAATGCTATTAGGAATCGACTACAAGTTTTTTAGCGCTAAAGCTATTGTTCCACAACTACAAAGTATCTTCGATTTTGTTATTTTTCTTCGAAAGAATGAAATACAGTTTGTTTAGGATTTCTTTTACACTCCATTGCGCTATCGGTACGACTTCGTAAAAGAATATTATAGTGAGTGTCTTCAGTAATACGAAATGGAGTGTACTTTGTAAGATGTAAATATTTTTCTTTGATAGAAATAAACTTTGGATTTGTTTTGAAGTTTTATTTATTTACTGTTAAGTTTCTTGTTAGGTTTGTTTGGTTTTCTTTAAGCTTGTCTTGTCTGCTGTAAGCCTTTCCATCCAGAATGTTTGTTTAGTAGTTGTAATAACTTGAAAGTATTTTTATAGACACGCTACGCTATGTAAACCTTAAAAATTGAATATTTTTCTAGCATTTATACTTAAATAACTTTAGAATAATATTTTAATAATATTGATAAGTAAATCTACAAGCTCGAACGAACTTTATATTTCGTGTAGGACCACTAAACGCCTATTAAACCCAAGCTTTCAGATCAAACAGTTTACCAAATAAAACACACACTTTTCTCATATTTGTTCACTCAAAGTAAAAGGAGTACCATTAACAAAATTCGTTGTTTATCGAAGTGTAGCTACAGCTAGACGTCGCAACAAAAACAGAAACAACCCGCCATCTGACGGTCTCGTTTCCCCGATTGTAGTCGCAAAAAACCCACGTCTGGCAACCCCGAATATGTTGCGAGAATAAAATAAACAGAAAACATACTAATATGCAAGTTTGTAGTGTAGGTGCGCCGGCACTGACAAGTTTTTGAACGTTTATGAATAAATAAGTAGCTACAGTCTGCCACATCAATACCGACGGTGGCTGAATGCCAAATGCTATTCGTGACACTTTCCACTTTCGCCGCTTTTTTCCATCCGCACACGGTGAATATTTCGTGTGGCTAATTTCCGTACGGGATCACGTTTTTTTGGCGAATAACATTTTTAGAACTGTCGGCGGGTCTGGCTCTGAATGTTTTGACTGCGGTCTTTGATGCTTGTTTTTTACGGTAAAGCCGAACTAATAACGTTTTCAAGTTTAATTTGGATTATCGCTAAGCTCCGTCGGCGGGGTAATATCACGACACATGTAACATTTTTTCACTGTGACTTTCGCAATGTGAAAGTTATATGAGGTTTTTATGACAGGATAAAGTTACGAGAGTGTTTTTGCGGCGTTGTGGCCATTTTTGTACGATAACCATTTTTTGTAACTGAGTTGTATGCGATTAGGTACTCATATAACTTAAAGTTGCATCGATTTCTTTCTATCTTTAAAGAGGTTAGTTTGCCTCGGGTATAAACAAGGGTGAATACTTGTTACTTAAAATGTATATTGTAATTTCAAGTCAAAAATAAATCATGGTAGTTTTCGATAAACACCCTCTAACCACAATATACTACTGCCTCAAATTAACAACATCAACACTAAAATAAAAGACGTCCGATAGCGCTCACCGATGGCAAACACAGAAGCACGTCGGATGCCATTTACAGGAACGTTAAATCAGACACAAAAACCTTACAGTTGACATTTAACGGCGAGCCAGTTTGGGGCAAGGTGTCGGGCGCTGGGGCCATTACCCCGGGGGCAAAAGTGCCTGACTTACTGTCAGAGGGTCTACCACCAACTCCTATATTATAATACCCCAGTTTTAAAAGCGTGACAGCGCATTACATGACATAGAGCGCTGTCTCTCTTCCACAGTATCGATATTATTACTTTAAGAGGTAGTCCTAGGCTCCCAGGTACTATCGAGTCGTCTGCAGGTCGAACCCCATTATGCCGGTCTAAATAGGTACACTCGAATGTTGAATATGGAATTCTTAGGAAAACAATTTTAAAGATGTTTTCGCGTAGAAGCCGTATCGGAGAAAAGGTTTTATAGTCGACTTCAGATGTTTGACTACATCTGCTTTGTTGGGTCCTTTTATGTTTTGTTGGAACTCTAAGGTTTGTCGATGTAGGCGAGAATAGCACTTAGAATTGTGTAGTATTTACGACGTACAAGCTACTTTATCGATTGAAACATTTGTAATTCAAACCTAATCGTTTAGTTCGAATCTTACCTTTTCCGTACATAAAAACGGCTTAAAATCTGTACGGATACAAAAAGTTATCTCCATAATCATAACTTTAACGCTATGTATGATTGAGTGATAGCGTACTTAGGCTGATTTGAAATCAAATACAACAATTGTTTTCCATTTAAGTTTCACATCACATTGCTACGAAAACCACCGAATATTTAACATATCTACTTTCACCAAATCAAAATATCGAAGTTACATATAAATTCAGGCTTTGTCAACCATATTCTTAATATTATTAAAAACTATTGAATTAAAGGTGACCATCAACAATGCCTGAGGTCAATATATAATTTCGTGCCCCCAAGACCGAACGAGCTTACGTTGGTGTAATTTCAATTTCACAAACCCAATTATAAAGGGATTGAATTCTAATAGAATTCGATTTCAATTTCGAGGCTTAAAAACTAATAGTAATGGTGGATGGAAGATTAAATATCAAATGTTAATTAAGTATTTGTTCTGTTCATTTTAATATATGGTTTGTATTGGTCAAATTTTAAAAGGTTCTGAGTTTAGGTAACCTTTAGAATAATTTCATACGATGATGTTTTTTTTATGCGCTTCGATCTCTTCATTCCGCTTTCATACCAGTTCTCGCATTTTATGCCACATAGTCAATGTTACGAAAGTGCCTAAAAGATCTTATTATGTACTTATACCTATTGTCTGTTATCTATTCTATTAAATAGAAATTCATTGTTAAACTTAGGCTAATTTTTGGGCACTATTTTATCCAAAAATATTTGTGCTCACTTAAAATAATACGTCATATATTAAAATAAACAAAGATAGATACAAGTACAGCTCTATTCTTCTGGTCAAAACACGAGTAGTCAGAAAGTGGTGTAACGTAGAGAGACAAGCTTTGTTGTAAAGGGACTTAGGTAGGTGCTACAATGTCGGTAACAGCTTACTTTGTTGTACTTTGTTTAGTACAAAGTCGTGTATGTTGTGTAACTGGCTTTATGTAGGTAGTGTAGGTAAAGGATTATGTTTGTTACTGAGTTTTATAGGGCGGTTCTCTTTTTTTTTAATTACGTAATTTTAAAATGAATTTGATTGTCATAGATTGATATTAAATTTTAAGGTTTTGTATAGTATTTCTTACAAATTTAAAATTTCTTAAGGAATAGGAAGGAATAATGAATAAGGTAGTCCTATTTTTATTTCTTTTTTTCCTTTTTATTATAAAACGATTCCAGCATTAAGGAATTAAACCTTGTATCGCGGGGGGGTTTCACAGACATTTAATTCACATGCACAGAGACAAGACTTAGAACAAGCATTTGAGGAACGCGCAAGTTTTTGTCTTACCCGGGAATCGAACCCGCTACACGTCGTGAATAGTAGTAATTGGCGTGGTGACCTATACCCCTCGGCTATCCGTGCAGTCCACATATATGTAGGCTCAGATACTATCCATACCATATCCGTTGTCCAAGATATACCAGTGTATCAATTCTGCACAGCCCATTTTCAAATTGACTGCACTCATAACGCGTGAACAAAGGTTTAGCGTTTTCAAATCCACAAACTATTCGCTCATTATTTTTAACAAAAGATCTAGCAAACAAAGAGATATATACGCTGTTGATATTGCAGTGGAAGTGGACTTTTCAAAGTTTATGAATAAATAAGGCGTCAGTCTGGTACAAGCGATCGATAGCCGTTAAGCTCTCCACATGGAAATAGCTTTTACTTTAGACTTCGTTTCTGAGTAAAAGAATATTTAATTTTATGTCACTGCATTGTAGGACACAATCATTTTATTTTTAACTAACTTCAAAAAGGAGATTTCTCAATTCGACCATATATTATATATACGTTTTTTTTTTGTTTGCTTGCGGATTACTTCGTCGTTTATAAGTCATCATCTTCATCATCTTCCTGCCCTTATCCCATTTTACTTGGGGTCGGCGCAACATGTTTTTTTTTTTCTCAACATGTTGCTAATAGATTTGGCTATGGTTTTATAGTCGGCCGCCTGCCTGACACTAAACCCTCTTTGGGAATGCGATTGTTGGTGGTTTACCCGCCACCATTCGGGTGACTCAAGGTGTTTGGTACAGTGCACTGGGTCTTAAGGTCCATTAGTCGCCTTTTACGACACCCAGTGGAGGATATGGGGTGGCGCTATTCTTTATATCCGGACACCACACGGAATTCGTCGTTTATAAGTCGATTTTGATAATTCTTTTTTTGTTGAAAACTAACACTAACATATGAGAATAATGCAACTTTCTGGTTAGGCAGCTACTTCAATAAGTGTGGAGCTGATAATATGATAATGTCAGTTTAAATTTAAGTTTTTAGAGCCGTTGTTTTTGAAATCTGTTTTCATTAAAATTAATTATTAACTATGTACATAGTAAAAAATAAGAGTTATAATATGCAAGGACAATGTAAGAACTGCTTGAGTAATCTAGATACCAAATTGGGTACCTAGATTTATACGTCAGTATAGCATGTCGCAAGAAGTAAAATAAAATACTTGGAAATAAAGCTAAAACCTTGTACAATTAAAATTCTTCCAAGTCATCCATAAAACGTAGACTTGCTAAAATTATTGAGAATTTAGTTTTACTTCTTTTTTTATTAGCACTTAGCTTTAAGTTCTACTTACCTACTAGTTTCGTGTCAGTAGCATGTAAAAAGTATAAAAGTATGAAAATACAAAAAGTACAGCAAAATAATTTCATTTCAGCAGTGATTCGTGGCTAGACATTCGTGGAAGTGTATTATTTTATATGATTTAATTTAAGAACATCATTCACCTTTGTAAGCTTCTAGATTTTATACCTATAGGGCTACCTAACAAAAAACGCACACATTTTATTTAATAAAATGAATTTCATGAAAAAAAAATCTCGATCTATTTTTTGCAGTTATCTTTTTCAATATAATGTCGTTATAACAATATTCTGTGCTACACTTTTTAATTGAATTGATCGTTGGTAGGTAAGGTTCTATTATAAAAATACACAGTGAACATAAACATTGAATAAGACATATTTATAGAATTATCACTACTAATGAACTAAAAAAAAAATAACTTTGAAGCCCGTAAAATTTGCGGACTGCATCCTTTCCCAGAGGTAACCCTAAATTAAATTATTACTTATGTTATTCTCTAACTTATTACAACGTTTACTAGTAATTTTGTCTCGTGTGAAAGTTCATGTTTGTAGCCCATTAGAAATGCAACCTAATTGTTATTACAGCGCCAACACTATACTATTAGTGGTAGCTGTAAAATATTCAGAACAATTTCAAACACGTTTGAGGTTTCTTACTAAACACTAGTTTTAATTTACTTGAACTAGAAATATTGTATTTAAATTTATAGACGATATTTATAAACAAAAAGTACTTAAATTATATTTTGAAGTCTGAAAAGGGTGAATGGAAGAAAAAAACGTGTTGCGCCAACCTCAAGTAAAATGGAATAAGGGCAGGAAGATGATGAGAAGATGATGATTTATAGACGATATCTTAGTCACGTATTACTAAATAGTATAGAACAAAATCTTCTTGTCCTTAAACATATATGCTTAAATCTTTAAAATTACGCAATGGATTTTGATGCGGTTTTTTATCAATAGAATGTTTCAAGAGAAAGGTTCATATTATGTATAATTCCGCAGTATTACACTAGTACAAATATTGAAAACTTTAATTCAATTATGATTTTAATTATCATGTCATGTCATACCATTACTTTTTAGTAAATTCGCTTCTTAACTAAGCAAAAATGTTACTTTGTCGTCCACAATACTAACTTGAACATAAACTTAAATCTACAACAAAGGATGCAGAACTAATTTAAGAGTAAAGCAAATATTTTTCTCCCCTCGGCAAAGGAACATTAAGATAAAAAAAGGGACAAAAAGAACTGAAAAGCACTAGATCTTAATAATTTTATATCTTCACAAACAAACGGAGAGCATTCATCATAGCTAGAAAGTTTTACTTTTAAACATCTTTTTTTAGGATTTAAAATATTTTTCTTTTAGCTAGGATCTTGTTAACGAGTGGCTAATGGCAGTCGTTACGGCTGCCGACTGTTTTATACACGGAGAAGTAAACTAATGGAGTACTAGATATAGCTAAAATTCTCCCAATATTAAAAATTTAAAGAATTTTAGGTATTTGTGCATGTAAAAAGAAATTTTGCAAAGATCATTTTGTGGAATAGCTACCAACTTGTTGTAACAAGTTTCAGTAGCTTTATAATAATAATGTTCGTAGCAAGACATTTGAACATTAGTTTTCACACAAAGTATTTCAATAAAACTGAAACCTTAGTAATACCAGTTAGTTAAGTTTTCACCGCGATAGTAAATTTGAATGACTAAATATAACTTCACCGGAGTTAGAATGCCACAGTAACGATAATACACAAATTGTCTTTAACCACGAAATATAATCATGACTTAATAGTCAGCTATATTTAAGCTGTTTTCCACAACTTAAAAAACAAGCAACACAAAAACAAAAATTGGGGGGAAGAAAATAAACTACTGAATCTATCTATATAATTTCCTTAAAATCGGTCCAGACCTTTCGGAGGAGCTACGCACTACCTACTAACAATCCCCGTAACTCCAGAATTTAATATACATATTAGATATCACTCCTTTTGCTATATAATCTGTGGCACCACAGAATTATGCACTCGCCAACCGCCTGATGGAGTGGTCCGTGTTTCACTAGACTTTATGGGGATTGGCCTCGTTACGTCGAAAACGTACACTTAGGGGCTTTGCTCTCAGGATCATGTAAATTTGACAGGTAAACAAGAATATTGACAGATACGGCTTGACAGATGTTTGATTGTTGGAATATGTGTTTTGTTTTTGATGTAAATTAATGAATGAATTAGATTACTAATGACCTTAAGGCGTCTTTAGGTGTAGGGCGTTTTAGAAGGTACTAGGGTAAGTACTTGATTGGTTTTCTGCTTAATTTTGTTTTATTTTTTTACGACTTTTCCACTAAGGAATTTAATCCTTTTAACGCGGGGGGTTTCTCAGAAATTTAATTCACATGCACAAAGACACCCAAACTCAGAACAAACATCGGTAGATCGCACAAATTTTTGTCCTACGCGGGGTCGCACCCGCGACACGTCGCATACTGTGGTAATTAGCATGTTAACCTATACCATTCTGCTATCCGTGCAGTCAAAAATATTACTTATTATTTTATTTCTTTTAAACTTTCGTTACAGTAGAAAATTACATCACGGTACAAGATACATGTAAAACTTGAATTTTCTGTCACTACTAAAACGTCATACAAAAATTGTGAGCCAAAATTTAAAAAACCCACCCTCTTAATCGCACTCTGTAACATTATATTTACATAAAGAATACGTAGTTCACCAGTCTGACGGCCAAGTCCTTGCTTCTGTTAATTAAGTGCGATTTTAAAGAGTAATTCCTCTTGGAGTCACGTGACAAGACCTCTAAATGTCCACACTGTTTAAAGAACTCTACATTACATGGAAACCGGAAAAATCTTGACTTAAAGACGTACGTTTATTCGATAATGAACTGTATTGCTTTCGCATAAGGTTCGGTTTATATATGTGTGGAACTGTTGACTGTACGTTTTGAGTTTTTGACTGTAGTGTGTTACATTTTTGGGCTTTTAAGTTTAAGAGTTCTTGACATGAACGAACTTTTTGACATTATGTTAAAGAGTATGATTAAAGATTTTGTTGAAGGCTTTTCAAACACGATTACTTGATATTTTTTCTTGGATGAATTTTCCGAAATGAAAAGTATCAGAAAGGTCCAATTGTCTATCGTAGTCTTAATATTTTCCGAAAAGAAATAATGTTTCTTTCATATTTTTCAGGTTTATTTGAAAGAAAAATATTTCCTATCGTAGAATCCGACAATATTGCAATTAACATTATAATTATTTTTATCATTACATATACCATTAGAACACTACGTTATCTCAATTTATTAACATAATTACATTACTAATTCTCAAAACTAGCAAATATCACAAACATTAACTCAACAAAATAACACACACATTTACAAACAACAAATTAAATTCACATCACAGTATTTCAACGTACGAATTCAAGAGAAATGCAGTAAATGCTGCAAAACATGACATCAGACATTAAGATAAGACCCAGACATGTACTGTAACTAATATAACCATATATAATACTAATATAATATACGTAGATAGGAAAATGATAAAACTACTTCATGTAAGACATTACTTCGATGTCCATTCATTTTTCTTTGAGTCGAGATACGGGAATTGTTAAGAATATGTTCAAAAATACAAGCACATCACGAAGTTATCTTATATTTTTTTACGAAAACATTTTACTCGAGTTGTGTTTTGTTTTTTCTTTTCTTTTCAATATAGTAGAGATTCTGTACTTTAAATGTACTTCTTAGTGATAAGACTGAGTCATGTTTTTGATTGGTTTTGCTAAATGTTTCGTTATATCTTTTGATCTCAAAGTAACTTTGTTGCTTTTATTTGATTTGCTTGTATCGTTTTCATTTTTATGCTGTAATGCGGGACTAAAAATATGATCTATACCTGGGTATATGACCGGGATCTGTTCATAGCGTTGTATAAAGATTAGACTTTTTCATAACTACTTTTCTCCACTTTTTTTTTACCGTGACGTTTATCAAACTATTAGCGTTACGAATGAACCAATATTTATAATAATAATGTCCGGACCGATTTCGGCCACGGTGGCTAATGTTACTATGACACCAGCCAGCTACACGGGACATTTTATAGTGCACAAACGTGTGCGCAATTACACAGGTGCACTCTCTATTTTTTTACATCCGACACGAACAGAGAGAGATCAGGAGCCGGACCCACGGAAGGTGTGATATTTATTTCTAAAACACACAACATTCGAAAAGTCGGAGCGCGCCGTGGGGATCGAACTCGAGACCTTTGACTTGGCAGTCCTACATACCACTAGGCTATCACTTTTCGATATGAATGAACCTACTAAATTATAAACGACAATTTTGTGACTACATTTTAAACCCAATCCGATACACTAAAAAACCATCAAAATAACAAAAGAAAAACCTTCTAAATCAGGTACAAATACAAAAATATATCAAATAGGTTGTCCAGGTATTTTCGGATACGAGACCGGTGTACCGGTGTGTACCGCAGACGTCGGCTCTCGTGACTCGGGAATTGAACGGTGAACACTCGGTATGTCGGGTAGTTAGACAAGATTTCAGACGCATTGTTTAAGTTATTCTGGGTATCCCGTCCGTTTGTTCCTACCTTACAGGGTTGGCGGGTTGTGTTGTTTTATTGTATTGTTGGTATTTGTGAAGTTGTGTGTATACATTTTTGTTGTTTATTACAAATTAATTTCTGTAAACTTTACGTACTTAAGAAAGTTTTTTTTTTTTCAATTCATTTAACGGAATTTGCAAATATAACTGAGCATGGAGTTATATTTACAGTTTTTTTATTTTTGCTAGTTTGTAGTTGTAATTACATTTTTGTTTAGGCAATACTGATGGTTATGGAAAAGGCTAGACAGGAAGATTGATGAAAATAATATTCAAGCGTATACAGTAGAGCTAAAACAAAACTAAAACATACAAATCTAAAAATAGAACACCAAGCACATAAACAAATATTACATAATACAAATACACAATACATTCAATTGTGAACTCGAGATATTTGAGTAAGTAACGACTGAAATGTTTATTTTTATAATACATCGGTGAGTCAATGCGGATCGAAGCTCGCGACCTCGGTATATTACGCGCGATGACTAACGCCCGTGACTCACCACTGAAAACTACGTGTAATTTGTTCTGCAGTTTTTAATGCGTTTTTGGATCTTGTTTTATAGCTGTGTGGGTTTAATTGAAATCGATAAAGGATAGTCCAGATTATAAAAGCTTATTCCGATTTTTTGGTACATCGTTTAATTAAAGCAATATTCAGAACATAAATATGCTAAATTGAGTTATCCTTGTAAAAATGTTTTCTATTTTAAATTATGCGTGAACTTATCTAAGTACAAATTCAATATCGGTTAACGCCATAGTTGTTCCATACCTTCAAGTATACATAACTTCAAGTAGGTACCCTGCAGTAACTTTGATCTAAATCTTAGTTACCGACTTAATTATAAGTGTTTATTATCACATCAAATATTAAGTTACGCAATATCAACTTTTACGTTTGTCAAATCTCTGTTTCTCATGTCGTGTGCAGAATATTCTATCTACCTAATAACTAACCACTAAGTCACAATTTTTCTATACATTTCGCAAAATATCCACTATAACAATATTTACCAGATATCCCAAGAGTAGGGCTAGCCCTGAAACCAATCGTTATTCGCGGTGTGTAGCAGGTTCGTTACTATTACCACAGACAATCGGACAACTGAAAGCCTGCCACCACATCTCATACCAATACTATTGGAATCGTGGAAGAGAGACGCCGCTTTACATTGTCTAGCGTGCTGTCTTGCTCTTTAACTGTAACAATGGAGGAGGTGAACAACTTTAGGAGTTAGTGGTAGGTATTCTGTACCGATCTCTAGCGGGTCCTGATTGCAAGTGATTTTAATTTGACGGTCCCACAACTTATTCATTTTAATACTGATTTGTCTGTGCATTGTTTTTTGTGCAATTGATTTTATTGGTCCTTCGGTACGGAAACGGAAACCTGTAGTTGTGTGGTCTTTTTGGACGATTTTATATATCTACTGTTTTGAGAATATAATAGAGTAGATAGGTATTTTGTTTGTTTGCTTTTTGTTGAAAATTTGTATGGATGTTTTGGTGCAATAATACTGCATTTTTTTGATATATTGCCGAAGGTTGTAGTTCTCTAATTGAAAAAAAAATACTTAATTTAAGAAAACTATTAAAATAGATCGAAGTCAAAAAAGTATTTTATGTAGTTTTACAAATTATTGTTACTGTAGCCGCTTACAAGTTTTTTTATTAAGTACAACAACCCACAGTATCTCTTTTATTCTTTATGAATTTTCCCTTCTAGACTTGTGTTTGTGAAAAGTCTTTGAAGACAGAAAAATGCTGTCTACGTTTTGTTCAAAGGAATAAACACAGTCTTAAGGAAAATGTGTAAAGGATATAAGTAAGTACACTAAGTACCTAATTGTGGTCTGTTGTGAAGAAACATCTTGAAAATAAGTGCTGTTTTATGTTTTTTTACGTGAGTTTCTATTTAGTTTAGGAATAACGATTTTAGAACGAACATTTGCTCTAAATAAAGACCGTTATTAATTGCGGAGTTTAGTCAATGAACGTTGTGCATACTTATATCAAAAACAAACGAAATTCAAAAAAAGAAATCGCAAAATCAGACGTTCTAAATCATAAGGGTCTACACACATTCGTCCGCACGTGAACATCATAAGTGCAATACCGCATGGCAATGTCGCTATCACGCTCCGTATTAACGTTATAAATTAGGACGTTACCGCGCCCACTCAAATAACCGTAAACACAGCATAGTGGCCATTCGCAGCACTTGTGCCAACACTGCCAACCATCTGAACCGACTGCGGCCCTGTATCGTCTCATTCATTTTTCTTTGTCTGCGAAATGTGAACATCTGAACATGCCCTAATGGTTCTTGAGTGAAATTAAATTTCGAATGCGCATTGTTGTGGTCTATTTTCAATTGTATTTTTTTTTTTCGAAAGATATTTACAAAAGAACGTTTTGTCTTCGACCATTAACGTTTAGTTTACCTACCTAAAGAAATAAAAATATAATTCCATTTTTACTCAGACTTTACTTTTAGTTTTTAATTACTTATCCAAATTAATTTTGAACGAAATAAAAACTACTCGGAACCACCGGTTGGCACTTAATTTCTTAAGAAAATTATTTGTGAGATGCCATTAAATTAAATGAAAACGACTAAAAACTTATCTATATCTCGTAACATAGGAAGCGGTATGCTAAGCTGAATGCCAATTTACACTAAGTAGTGGATAAACATTAAAAGGAAGAAGAGCCAGTTCGGAAATACGAAAGGTAAGTAATAAATAGCAACACAGCTAAAAGTGAATATTTCCGGACGATGAAACAAACTACAAATTGAAGCGATACTACACAAGGGATATCGTTTGAGCTTCTATATAGTGACATTTTTAAAACTTTATTATCTTTATATGGAATCCAAACTGGCATTCAATATCTATTTACTTATATTGGTATGACTCGACGTGTAGATGGCGTGTTGAAAACAGACCGCCTTGAGGTGCGTGTACAGTGAGACGGTAATGGAATGTAAATATTATTATACTTTTAATTGGCTAATTATTTTCAGTTATAATCTATTAAGTATCAATGATAAAAATAGGTTTAAGATAGAGATGTGAATAAAGATTAACATTATTTGACACCTTGAAATGTAGAAAATCTGTAGAACGTATGAATGAAAAACAAAAATGGTTATTTTTGTTATTTTTTGTACTAAATTACCAATTATGAAACTTTGCTTTGAGCATACATTGATTAAAGTAAAAACGCCTAAATTAGCACGCAGTAATCTTGCGCTTTGCTCAAAGAAAATCGTCAGGCGTTTAGTAAAAAAAATAGAAAAGCATCAGGCGTTAATTTTTTAAAACAAAATTTATTTCTGTGATAGCAGCCTTAGGACACAACGTAAGCGCAGTACTAATGGTATTGAGTCTACGGGCTAGACATCTCTGAAACCATCAGCCACAGCTACCGACGACGTGATGCATACTTATTGCTCGATTTTCCACGGAGCAGTTTCAATTGTACGAGTACCATCCTATTAGCGGTATACGATTGCCGTCGTTGCTTTCAATGAAGCTAAATAGAAAATTTTCTTGTGTATTGGTGTTGATTAAAGTTCGTAGGTATCTCTTGGTTATAACTGTCTAAGGGAATTGTTTTTTTTAGATGTTGTGTAGGAGAATTTCGGTGATCTGTAGGTATAGTAGTAATAAGTACTCTAAATTTACAAAAACCTTATGTTTAAAGATAAGTTTACAGCGTATTGTTTTAAAAGTTACATTGTCAATTCCAAAGATAGTTAAAATATGATATTATGTTCCCCAACTTTTATACAACGTCCTCTATTCTCAAACTAAGCAGAAATTGTATTATGAGTTCTAAACAACTAATAAACCATTCGACCATAAAACATAAACCAACCATTAGACCAACAGGCCACTCAATATGGACGTTCAAGTACATCATTATCTAAGTAATACATAACAAGTTATACATAAAAACATTGACTCCAAACCAAACAAAAATCTCCCAATTAATAATAAGACAAATAATTACTAAAGTACATAAAAGTAAAGGATTTCCTTTCTAATTGAGAGACGTTGCTTCACAAATTCACAAAACATTCGACGACCAAATATTTATTTCAATTAAGGATCCCCTAACAAGGGTGCGATTGACACGAAAAGAACCCGATGACATCTAAAAAGGGTTGTTTCTTAAAGGAAAAGGTATTTGATTGAGAGGACACTTAAACCCCTACTTAGCCTTTTAAAGTACCGTCTAATTAACACCGTTAGCGTGACTAATTGAGTATTTATATAAGATTACAGTGTAAATATCTTTAATTGTTTATAATCTGTGACGATAAGGAAATGGTTTGTTTATGTTGTGATTTATCAAGTAGCATAGACATATTATGACGTTAAAATTCTGTCTTACCTATCGGGACACAATTAAGTTATAAAGCTCACTTGCCGATTATTATTATTATTTAAAACAAAATAGAAATAATAAACTAATTGTGAGTAATGTAGGTGTTAAAATATATTGTGTCGTACAAATAAATTGTCGTATTGTCATTCAAACAAATGTTAGTAAATTACATTACCTACAATTGTATTACTTAACTATGTTTCAAAATAAATAAAAATAGTGATATACACAGATATTATTTTATTCGTATAGTAATATTACCTAAGACAAACTTATCAGTTTTTTTTAAATCCTGCGATCATAATATGATTACAGCGTATTAAGTTTATATTAAAAAAAAAAACGTCGTTTTATTGATAAAGGCGTCATAAACTTGTGTTACCCAACTTTGGTCACTGAAAAAGAGGGAGAAACGCAATAAAGGATATGTAATACATTTTCTTTGTGGATTTTACTGTTGACCGCACATAGAATATTTAAAAGCGAATGGCTTCGGTCCTTTCTGATGGAATTGGACGGGCATACGCTTGAACGAACGTTTGGGTGTGTTTTGCATATATTTATCAATATAATATACGTTCATATATCATTTCTTGATCCCACGACGCGTTCAAATATGCATTAATACATCTACGTAGGTATGTTGTATATTCGATGTGAGCATGGAATGTGTGGTATTTGAATGCGAGAATATATTTTTAAAATATAAATATTTTGTTGTTGTACTCGTACATATTTTTTCATTTAAAACATGAGTCGGTTTTTCACCTTCACTTTTTTAAATTTTATTATTTAAAATGCGTATCTAACCAAGCTTTTCTAGGCACACTACTTTAAAGTAGTTCATTGCAATTAGTTCTTAGTAAAAACAATAATATTTTAGCTTCAAAGCACGACAGTTTTATCACGAATAGATAATGAGCTGCAACATACTTCGCTATAAAACATTTTATCTATTAGATATTTATTAAAAACTACACTCGAACAATATTTTTTTATATTAAATTTTAAATATAGACGTAAAACACATAACTTTAATTTAATTTTGATATCCTGCATACTAACATAGTTATACATTTCTGTTGTTACTAACCATTATGGACCACAATTATCTGCTAACAAAATAAAATAAATTGAATTAAAAAAAAAACATCCTGTATCTATTAATCTTCAACAGCAACAGTAAAGGATCTTCACGTAATTTCTTCTTAAGTGAGTAAACAGGATGGTAATTAGAGAGTCAACCGGCAACCTCTTGAATCCTTGACGGCAACCCGAGCTATCCCTTCCCGACGTCTTTTTGTCAACCGTCAACCGTCACAGTAATTAGTTCCTTTGCTCGTTTGCGATTCTTTTGAAGGGTAATTATTCAAGTTGTGTGTTTTGATTGTAAAGAACCCCTCCTTAACGTGAACGTTTTATTGTGGATTTTGGGTTTATCTTTGGGCTTTAGAATAGTAATACTCTCTCTTGGGGCAATAAAAGTATCGAATGTTTTATCCATATCATATTAAAGTTAGTCTACTTTTTTCCTACTTCCAAATAAAAAAATATACGAGTAATATGCATTATAGAAGAAAGAAATCTACTTATAAAATTGACTTTATTTACACAATTTATTTGTATATAAGTTTATACTGAAACAATAAATTAAAAAAAGAATAAAATATAAAATTTACAAATTTAGTCATATCTACAAGTGCCTAAAAACAATGTAGAAATAGCTTTAAAAATTCATCCATACTGATTGATATACTAGATATCAACATATTAGCGGTAAATAATATACCAAAGCTAAATTCTTATTCACAAGTCTCTCCTTTTTTCTCGAATCAAAAATATCATCAACGCAATAAAAACCCAACTACTTAAAGGTTTTTTTCACAATCTCTTCTTTGTATTTAACTTTAATATTAAAAGGCGCTGATGGAGGCAAAGCCCTGGAGTCCTACCAAAATATCTTACAGCAATATTGCTGCGATTGTGGAAAAGAGACGGAACTCTACACGCCGTAGAGCTGCATATCTCTTTTTAACTTGCAACAATAAGTGTTTCTGTTAAAGTTGGTGGCTGGGTGGTAGTCTCTCTAGCATACGCAGTTAGTGAGTTGGCGACCTGCCACGGCAGAAGATTACTATTATATTTTAGCGCAATTGGCGAAATTCGTATCCTACTAATATTGTAAACGGGATTTTTTTTGTAAGTGTAGATGAATGTTTGTTACGCTTAAACGCTTGGAGCAATTTTGATGAAATTTAGCCGGTTGCCTTGGATTAACACTGCGCTACTTTTGAACCGACTGTGTTAGAAAGGGGATCATGTTTGTCTAGCTATAACCGACATTCGCGCAGGCGAAGTCGCTGGAAAAAGCTAGTACATCATAAAGTTTCAGCGGTAGTAATGTTACACATGAGATAGTAATGTTATACGAACAACTCCTATTGGCTAGATTAAGTTTGGATGTAGTTTTTAAATGTTTTAGTTGACTGTCAATTTTGTAATGACGTCATCTGATTGGATTTTTCTTCAGCAATTATAAAATTAAGAATACAAGTGGTTATGATTCTAATACAAGTGGTAACATAGTATATTCGTAGAAATATACCCTGGTATAATTTAGGTTTTTTTTCATATACCTAGACCTACTTCAAAATTTGACATAGCAAAAGAACATACAATTCAACTTTAGCAGTACGTAATCAGGCGCATTTGCAATATAAATACAATGTTGAATGTTCTGTTTTATTTCGTATTTTAAGCATTTGTTTTTAACCACAATTTTTATTATCTTTGACCTTAGTCATTAACAACATGGAAATGCACCTACACATAAACGCAAGCGAACGAAGCAATCCGGTAATTCCCCGCAAATTGTGAACGCTAGTGACGAGAAACGTTATCGAGTAAAAGATAATATATTGTTATTTTTACTCTTGATACTCATTAACAAATACTATATTACTTTTACTACATAGTATAAAACAAAAGGTGCGTCCCGCTGTCTGTCTGTCGCTGTAGGCTTAGATCTTGAATAATTATGATGAATATGCTAATTGATAAAATGTTTTAAGACGAAGAATTACATGTATACCTAGGTTCCCATGACTTCGCCCTTGCGAATTGCGGTTGTAATCAGAAGAAGCCTGAACTAATATCATCAAAACTGATCCAGCTAATCTATCCATCCATCCAACGTAGGATACACCAATGCGAAGCTTTAGTGAGTCGCTAGTTAGATATAATGTTTGGCTACTAGTAAGCACTAAAACTAAACTGACAAAAATAAACGCATAAAATTCAATTTTAATTATTTCCTTCCCAATACTAAACGTACCCTCTATTAATAGTAAATGATGTAGCAAAAGCAATGACTAACAATCCGATATTACAAGTACGTACGTACTAGGTAGTATCGTTATCTGTACTCGAGTATTGTAACAGTTGTACAGTGCATATTTTATCGTTGCACTTCACTATAAAGTGCTAGTGTATAAAGGTCTGTGGCTGAAACAAGAGGAACATTTTACCAGTATCGGTCATAGTGAAAAGAGTCTAAACGATATATTTACTTGTGATATTTTTGGATTTTTCTGGATAAAATGTCGGTGAGTGTGCTAAATATTAATTACATAATTTACTAGTGACCTACCCTAACTTCTCACAGGTGCAATACTAACGTATAATACGCATACATCTTGCTCTTAAATCATTTGATCTTTTACAAAAAAACTCCATCAAAATCCTTTGCGCAGTTTCAAAGTTCTCCCTATGTATGCTTCATACGTAGGGAGAGACAAACTCGGGAAGCGATTTTGTCATTTCAAAAAATATTTCGAAGTATTTTTCATTAGAAATAAATACTATGTTGTTGAGAAAAGTCATCTATAAACTCGAGAGAAACTTCTAGAAATAAAATCTAAAGAATGGGCCACGATTGAATCCGTTCAGAATATTTTTTTTGTTTGTTCTAGATAGCTAATTGCATCATTACCTAATTATATATGTACTCGAATTAAAGCATCGAAACGACTTGAGATAATATAATTAAACTGAATCTGTGTAAGATAAACAAATTACTTAACGATTTTTACTAATGTTATACCTAAAGGCGAAACTATGTGATCGTGTATGGCTGATACCTCTTCAACTGGAATGATATGGATGAAATTTGGAATCAGTCGTTTTTTATGTAGCCTGGCTGAGAACCCACAGTTGGTCAAAGTAGGCTTCGTCCATTTTCTTCCAAACCTTTCTATCTTTTGCTATTTCTGGCCACGAGCGCCCCACATATCTGACTAAATCACACTACCTTCGGCGCGGACGACCTCGACGACGAAGTCCTTACTTTGGCGTTCAGTGGGTGACGATCTTTGCCCACCGGTCAGTCTACAGGTCTTAGAATAACTTAGTGAAATAAAAAAAATACAATAGGTATACATTTTGTCTTCCTCATATTACATAACTGCAAACGTTTTTAAACTAACGATGCTGTATATATTGTTTTTAAACTTTCGTGTCTTGTACACATATTTTAGACGACGAACGGGTCTTATTCGCGATATAATTCGATATTGCCGTATATAATTTATTAGAAGCGTAGTGATATATCACTAAACAACTTTATAACTAAATTTGTTTTGATTTCAGACTCCATACCAAGGAAAAGGGCGTTGCTTCGGCGAGTACCGATGCCCGCAGTGCAGGCGCGGGTGGATGAGCGCCAACTCCTGGGCCAACTACGGTCAGGAGTGCACCTCATGCAAGATTATGGTTATGCCTCATAAACAGGTACTTTGTCTCAATAATCACAATAAAACAAAAGCAATATTTAACGTCCTATAACAAAAAATACTTGACTTATTGGATCGGTAGCATTAGGTTCCTTAATTTGTAAGTATGGATGATCACTGTAGTCTGTACGCGACTTAGATGCGTATGGGACAAGCAAGACTAACGTATTGTCTGGCTTGTTGGTCTAGTGGTTAGTGACCCTGACTGCTAAACCGGAGGTCGTGGGTTTGATCTCCACTCAGGACAAATCTTTGGTGATGAGCACGATTATTTGTTGGGTGATTTTTATCTATAATATGTATGTATTTAGATATATATAAGAGTGTTTATCAGTTGTCTAGTCCTCATATTACAAGTGCAGCTGCTTAGTTTGAGACTAAATGACGTTGTATGAAAGTCGTGAACTATTTATTATAATTTATTTATTGTGTGAAGCCTGTGTCATAGTTGTGTATGATTAAGAGTCCTCATGTCATATTATGTCATTTTTATGATTAAAAAACCTCGCGCAACAAAATGACGAAACTATTAGTGCAAGACTCACCTTTTTAATCCTTTGCCTTGATTAAGTCATTTCTTTTTCAGAGACCTCTCCTAAAACCTGATGGCCTAGACAAGAGTGACCCAAAGAAAAGGCATCCGGCAGAATTATGCCAGAAGTGCAAATCCTTAGGGAGACCCTGCGCAAACTCTTGCTAATAGAGCATGTTACCTACAATATGTATTACTGAAATATTTGTAACTAGCTGTCCCTGCAAACTTCGTTTCGCTGACATAAATAATATGAAAACTATCATTTTATTTATGACGAAAAATCCAAATATCTAACAGAACATTATTTTTTTCCAAAATAAAATAATTATAGTCTATGTTACTCGTGGATAATGACCGATAATGTAGGTTTCGAATGGTGAAAGAATTTTTAAAATCGGTCCAGTAGTTTTTGAGCCTATTCATTACACACAAATAAAGTTTTCCTCTTTATAATATTAGTGTAGATAAATAGCTACTTAGGTTAGGATGAACACCTGTTGTAATTTTAATAAGAAGTTTTCTGGACTCTTGACAATGTTAAAGCTCTTATTATCATTAATCATGCATTTTTAGATATTCTTTATTATAAAACTTTTATAATTCATGACGCAGTCATGAAAACATTATAAACGCGAAATTTTGGATAGATGGATTAATCTTTGTTTTTCTTTTTGGTATGGAGTTAGCTGACACTGAGATTACCAGATAGGCTGCTTTTTAATCAGTCAGAGAGAGGTTATGAATGTCGGGGACAACAGTTAGTTTATTATAATTAACTTCACTAGGCGAGGTTTAAAGTGCAAAGGATTTAATCAATGTTTTATCGTTGATAATTTTCCTTTTACTGTGCGCAGAAAAGTTTATTAAATTTTCTAGGATCTAAACCAAAACACCTGAAAACTATAAATAAAATAAAAGTCGTTAATTAGTTTTATTCAAAAGTTGTATTATTCTGAATTAAATTTTAATAAATAAGTAAAAATCTAAAAATAAACATATTTGTTTTTTATTTTTATTTGTAAATAAACTACTATAAGTTATTAAATGTTTGCTATCGACAAACCTTTTGAGCCAAATTATATTATTTTATTAAATATGTCTAATGTCTCAATTTTACAACAGGTCCTGTATACCTATATCCGGTAAATACTTGCCAATATGCTATACATACAAATGATTACAAGTAACTTTAAATACCAAACAAAGACGAAATGCAAACACACAAACACTATTACAGACACTGTATTGTTAGCGAAGATAAAGGGAACTAACTAATTAATACGAACTGTCTTGCGACCACAGAGGCCGGTAAGGATTGCAATTATTCTTAAGGGTCGCCTCGTTTCTTCGGATGATACTAAGGGATCGAAAGTCAAGACGATTGACCACTGGGTACAGTAGGTACTACAAATCACTGATGTAGGGTTTTCAAAATTAATTCGATCCTATTAATATTATTAATTCGAAACTTTGTATATATGCGAGTGTGTACATAAAGAATGCAAGTTAATATGCTCTTGTAATTACTTGTGGGATTCCAATACAGTTTAGTATCTTTTTTAATTCATGGGATAACTTCTAGGGAAGAATACTCGGTCCTTTTTAAAGACTTACACGGGAATACAGATCCCACACGCAGCGGAGAACTTTAATCTAAAATGTGATGGTGCACCTACCAAAGGCCATCCACCTTTGCTCTATGGAAGAACAGACATGGACGGCCCAACGTAGCTACAAGACTATTGTTAATTATGGAGATAAAACTAATTTAGGCTTTAGATAGGATTTGTTAAGTATAACTCGCGTTCGTTTTACAACTTACCTACTAACCTTCAGAGGTACGTGTTTTAAGGAAACGAAGCCAAACTATCTAACTTGGTTTATTGTTTTAGTCACAGTTTCAGTAATCACAAATATGTCGAATCACAAAATAAAGAATATTCTTAAGAATTAACATTAGAAGCGATACCCTGTTTATCTAATAATGCAGTATTCAAGGTGGTGTAGGCACTAAGCCTAATTTGAATGAGGGTAAATCCGTTCATTTGCGATCATTTACATAATCGGCGAGGGCTGATTAAATTTGTACGAACTGACGACTAGCTCGTCAGCACATTATTACGAACCTCTTCTATTTAACATTTAAAAGTAGGCTTTTAAATTTATTTATGAATTGATGAGGTTCATTTGGTCTACCTTTAAAGAAAGAACGTTTACATCTAAGGTCTTCCGTGAAAAGTGCGAACGAAGCTTATGTTAGAGCGAGATGGAGCTCGACCCATCGTATCGCTCTCTTGTTTTCACAACAGTGTCTTCCGCTTCCGAAAAATAAAGTACTTACTGGAATCACCTTTCAGATCAAATACAATAAGACCCTTACTGTACATCATCCTTTTCATAGCTGTATCTACGGAAATAAAGAGTATTCTATTCTAATAATTTGACGGCGAATTAACCGTAGGTTCCCACTTGAATTTGCTACACTATACAAAATTTAAGATATATTATGGAAGGATCTGGGGGAGGCCTTTGCTCAGCAGTGGGGCACTATAGGCTAATCGAAAAACCAAAAAAAAAATTGTTAAATAATTACCTAGAAAAACAAATCGAGTTCTAATTTCCTTCAGAAAATCAAGCGGAGAGCCGTTTTATTTTTTGAAAGGCACAGCACAGTAATGCAAAAGGGAACTATTACGAAGTTAACCCGCAGACGCGTAACTTATAGTTAGCTGGAAACTTTTCAGCCATAATAACCGCTAGAACGGCTCCGGTTGTATTATAAATTTTACTTTACATTTATCGCTACTTCCTCCCGACTGTAAAGTAAATCGTGTTAATACGGCTTTCTAGAAAGTGAGCGTTTTATATTTACTTACATAGAGTTTCTATTAAAAGATTTAGTGTCAAATATTTCACAACATAGTATATAACAAAGTCGCTGTCGCTTTCTGTCTGTTCGCTTAAATCTTTAAAACTACGCAACGGATTTAGAAGCGATTTTTTTTAATAGATTCAAGAGGAAAGTTTATACGTATAATTCATCAGAATTTCACCCGTGCAAACTGCAAAACTAGGGCAGGACGCTAGTTATATATTTTATACTTACGGTCAACTTTAATGGTTTAACAAAGTTAACGATATGGCTAGTTGCTAGAGATGCGTGGTTATGGCTACTTAATTAAATTTACTCGATCGTCCATTAATTAAATTAGTGATAAGGGTCACTCTATTCCCCATGGGTGTACTTCTAACATTCTAAAGGGTTTTGTCCAGACGCAATGAGGTTGTGATCCAAGTTATGAGATATACCTAAGCGGTCTAAGAATTTTTAAACCTTTGCTCTATGTAAATACCAAATTCTGGTTTACAAAATTGGAAAAACTTATGAAAACCGGTAATTTTGAAACAAAAAATGTAACGTGTTTCGACAGCCTGGGACGAAGAACTATTTTTCTAAGATTTGTCGTATTTGTATTACATTTACAACTCCTTTTTTTATGGAAATGTGGAGGAATCATGGATACCCAGTGTCAGACTCTTACTGACTAAACTTAAACCACTATGTTACTTCATCCTTGCTTGGTATCGATGACAATACGTTCATTATGTACAAAAGCTCATACATTTAAATCTTCTACTTACTGCTTAATTTTTCCCTTTTACGCCTCCATTTTGATGCGAGACTTAGAGAGACGCTATCTCGAACTTTGGAAGAAAATGGATGTTCTAAACCTAGATGTTGTGAAACAGGCACAGCGACAGATGTTTAGTAAAGATATTTGTATTACGAAGCAAGCTAGCGAAGCCAAACGGCAATTGAAGGGATATGTAAAGCCCTCTGTAGAAGTTTTGAGCTACACTACGTCATCCACACTTGGTATCGATGGCAATAAGTCCCAATTCATCATAAACAAAAGTTCATTGAAATCTTCTTACTCTTCAATTTTCCCTCTTACGTTTCCCTTTTGGGCCATCGTCCCAGGTGTCAGTAGCAACACTTCCTCTGGCCAAAGAGGTACCGAGACGAAAGGGTCGTGGTCACTACAACCCCTTATATTAATTGACCGTCTTATAACTTCGAACCGGTCATGATTTAGGAATGCCTTTACCCTCTTGAATGTGCCTCTTGTTAAAAAGTCAATTCGTTTGTCTAGAGATTTATACAGCATATCTTTAGTATGTTTTATTGTGTAATGTTATTTTGAGATAATAAGTTTATTTTTATTTTATTACTATCTGAGCTCCGCTTCCTTCTGTTAGCGTTTATCGTAAAAACAATTACAATAATTATAAGTATACATACAAACTTTATTGCAGAAACCTCCTCAATGTACAATTGGTACAAAACAGCATTTTCTTCTCTGAGTTTTTATTTGCGTAGAAACAACTTGAAAAGTCAGTCATTGTGTCAGTGTAAGATGAAACTTTATTTAAGCTGTATAAAATAAAAAAGATAAGATATTTGTAAGAATGAATAAGTAAGAATTGTTTTTATTTTATTTCCTATGCCTTGGTGAGGTTCATAAGTATTAACTATGAGTCTCTTACTGTAAATTCGGAGTGTTTAAAATCTAACGACTTAAGGTAGCAGAAGCGAAGACTAGCTTTTGGTAGCTGGTTCACCCGTCTAGATATTAGTTGTCGTATCACAAAGCACCTGTCTTCACTTAGAATTCAAGTTACCATACAATTAAGTTACAATCTGTTGAGCTCTTTACTAGTATAGAAAACGCTTGGAAGTATAACAAACTGACAACCAAGGTCACTTTTACATTTCTGATATTGTTATAAAATGATTTAAACTAACAAATGACTGACGTTTTCAGGTCCACAACGCCTACACCTAAAGAAATATTAAAAAGACGAATAGCCAACAATAAACTAATAAAAATAACAAAAGACAAAAAGTGCAATGTTCTAAACGGAGAAAAAGAAATAGAACCGCTAAACATCAAGCACGATTTCTCACAGAAGTTGAAGCCTTTAAGAAGACGTTTTAACAAAGATGTTAAAGATGATCCGTATCTCAACCCGTTCGCGTTGCCGGCGCACGTGCGTGTTACTTCAACATATAGTCTGCCGCCGAGGAAACCGAAAAAGACTCCATTCATTACCGATGACCCCCTAACAGTATGTGATATTGATCCCGATTTTTATACAATGGTAGAAGGCAGACCGATTAGATCATTCTATGATATAACAGAATATAAACGGCACATTCGAAACATCATGATGTTCACCGCTAACTGCGCTTATTTGAAAGACGAAGCTATTCAAATAGAGCGTAGAATAATGAACGAACATGAGGACTATGAAGCGATACATGATGCCGTAAAAAAAATGAATTCGAATTTTGTTATCTTTGCTGAAGATAGCTACAACGAAGCGAAACAAATGCAACATTTAGCCGAAGTGAAGTATGATGCGCTAGAAGACATGTCAGAAAAGTTGGCAGCCGTCAGCTCTGAATTTAACAAACTGAGGAACCAGGTTATTTGTATCGTCGCAGAATATGAAAAACTTTCGCGGTATAAAAGGTTTTTGAATACCGTCTCCCCTAACAAGTGGCGAGAGCAATATGAAGATGTTTGCCACCTTGGCAGTGAATTGTGTTCAAAATTTTTACGTCCTGAAGAAGTTGGAATTGTTGATTCTGTCACAGATTTCAAAAAGAATGCCCTCGCTCTGGCAAATCTAACTCCACAGCTATACTTCAAAGACCCCGCGGAGATGGACGATTTATTGGAAGGATTGTGTAGACAGTGTTTAAATTATATGGAAATCGACTCATATTTTTCAACATATATACCAAAAGTAAAACAACATAAAAAAAAATACATTGAATGCGTGAATGCAGAGTGTGCTGATGTGCAATTACTTATCGAGTTGATGGAAAAGAAAATATTTTTTTTAAAACAAAGGAAAGTAGAATGTAAATCTATGTTTCAAAAAATGTTAGAAAACGTATTTCAGCGATTGTTTGCATCAGATGAAACTATGAGGCTGTTTACGAGCCTGCAGTACGTCCACAGTCGCACCATCAGTGTCTTCACGGACCCTAATGACTCTCTGGAATCACTGATGCGAGACTTAGAAAAACGGTATCTCGAACTTCGGATGAAAATGGATTATCTAGACCTAAATATTGTGAAACAGGCACAGCGACAGATGTTCAGTGAAGATATTCGTATTATGAAGCAAGCTAGCGAAGCCAAACGGCAATTGAGGGGATATCGAGCTTTATGCAAAGCCCTCTATAGGAGTTTTGAGCCACCAGCCAATATCCAGAAGGCGAAGGCTGGGAAGTAGTTCACTGAGTATAATATTAATTACTTAATGGTACTGTAAAAATATTTGAAGCCCATTTTAGATTTGTTCGCAGTTTGAATCGTTCCTCTTAGTCTGATGGAAATACTCGAATGATTTCGTTTTTGATTTTAATTCTACAGCTTTTGATTGAGCATTTTTTGTTTTAATGTTATCAGCCAACTTTTTCCCTATATTAGCAAAAAAATGATTAACATCCTTTATAGCTTACTGCGGGTTATTAGCCAGAATAAGATCGGATGCAAGTTCCTTTGGTTTAACTGTGTACGTTATTTCTTTGGGTAGTATTTAATCGAGGACTGTAAATTAAATATTTAAGTGTCAAATATACTTAATTTAGCTTACAGTATTACTAAGTGAGCGACTGATTGCGAGTGATGAGAAATCAACAGAACAGCGACTTACCAACTTTATACTCTTTTCTTTTATCGATTTCCAAAGTTTTTTGTTATCATCACTTACATTTTGTAGTTGTTCTTTTTCATAATTTCTTTTCAGTCTTTTCAGTGTTGAGCAACAGAAGTTCCTATACCTTTTGTATGTTATGAGTAGTATTTCATTGTTCGGATCCTTTTTTAATTCCTTGTGTAAATTATCTCTTCTTTTATGGCATGTCGATATCATCATTCCCCTGACCTTATCCCAATTATTATTATTTGGGTCGGCGCAGCATGTCTTATCCATGCTGCTGAGGTTTTGGCTGTATATTTTTACGGCCGGCCACCTGCCTGACGCCAACACTCCTTGGGAATGCTGTTGCTGGTGGTTTACTCCCCACCAGGAGGTTGACCCGAGGTGCTAGGTGGTACCTATGCTTTATGGCATGTCAATATCCCAGTCGTTATCCATGGATTTAAAATTCTCCTTCTACTAGACGTTTTTTTGTCTTAGAATTGGATAATATTAATGTACTAAGAGAACTTAGGAAGTATTAAGTTGCATCGTTAACATCATTTTTAGTGTACAATGGGCTAAGGGCTCTTTCAATTTATGCGTTTCGTATCGGACCGCTGCAGTGCCGAAGCGATGCGTTTGTCGTACGGCGCACGGCCGGTCGTTTGTTTTCTTACAAAATGCGGAATGAGATTTAGATTGTAGTTGAACGTCACTTGTACGTAATGTGTATGTTTGTGTGTAACTGTTCAATTTAGTTTTTTGAATGGAGGTGTGGGAATGAACTACGTGTGATACGAAGACGTTGGACGTTGACCAAGAATATTTTATTTATCAATGGTTGCAGCATTTAGTTTACGGGATTCATGTTTTAATATTATTATACATGACGATTAATATTTACGGATATTTAGAATTGGGGATGAATTTAAGTAATATGAATATGAATTTAATTTAAGTTACATGTACAATGTTTAACTTTATTATTTATTTAAGTTTTTAAACAGATATTAAGAAGTAAAGACTAAGTTAGTTAGTATGAAAGAAAACTCGAATAGTTCCTTTAGTTTGCAATAAAATTATTTTTGCGTCATAAAACAGAAAAGTTTTTTTATTTTTCTACATCTATACTTTCTTTAAAATGCGAATGTAAATTACCTAGTTCATATTTAAAGTGGTCTTCTTCACTAAGGCGAAGCTGTGGGTATAACGATCAAGAAAATGTTCATGAATAAGCCACGTTGGCTTCCTGCACTCCTTGCTTTGGGCGGATTATTCCAAATATAATTATCATAAGTTAGAGCACACGAATGATTCCGCCAAGTGCCTCGCGTTACAGCTCGCCCTCGGGACTAAACATTTGCTCTCATGAATACCTTACCATAACAGACGCTCAACCCGCACCGTAAAAGCAACAATGTAAATTTAATCTCAATTCTCATTGTAAATAACACAACCATGCCTTTACCTACACCACAGCCAGTCTCCATTCTTTAAACCATTTAATTTTAAGTTCAGAATATTTTTTGCACAAAATTTAAATGTAAATAGAATCATGGTGTTTAATCAATTTGCAGTCGCTCCGAATGTTTGGAAATTGAATAATCTCGATTCTGATTACGCCGTCGCTGACACAAAAAGTTCATATTGTGTCAATTTAACGTCTAATCACTTTTTAAATACGTTAGCACCGAGACGCGCCCGATCAACGAATAAATTTGAATTCATTAACAAACTGATTCGGGCCCGCCCTGCGCTTACTATTGAAGGGGAAACAAATTGATTTTTTATAGCAATTTCATTTGCCGGTCTTAACCTATTATGCGAAGCTAACGAAATTCGTAAAAAACAAAAAGCTTTTTCTCTATAACCATGCTTGTAAGTTTACTAAACAAATCTTAAGGGCCCCTTATTCGAAATTTACGTTTCTAGATCGAGTTTTTTTCAGAGAAATCACCATATTTAAATTCTTAAAAAAATATATAGTACAGATACATGCTTTATCTAGTGACTTTTTTGGATAGAAACGAATTATTTAACATTTTGCTCGATAAAAAAAAAATCAGAAGTAAGGTCGATTTTAAAAGTATTTTTAGTTTTACAAGACTTGGGCTGAACGTAATTTTATATAAATTTAACATTTCATTTACTAATCGGATTTGCTAGGGATATTATTGGATACAATTTTAATATGGCGCTTATTTTTTTTTAAATAAAATAAATACGTGAAAAGTGCTCGCGCGCACCGCGCACTCGGTGCCAGTGTCCGGCCGGACGCCATCGAGGTAGGACCTATGCAACTTTTGCTCGCGACCACAAATTTACGTAAGTGATTGAAATGGTAAATAAAAAAAACAAAATTAAGAAAAGAAGGTTGTCTGAAGTGAAGATAATCCGTTAGTGTATTGCGTAAGTACTTATTCTATAAATACGTCACAATATGATTACTTCTATACACAGAGCAACGAGAAGTCAGTATGTGTCAGTAGAATTTAAAATCTATAATGGGAATATTCACCTTTATAAGGTGCAGATTTCCATCCTGGTCAAATTCAAGGAGATGTACTTACTAATATTGTGTTTTGATTTTATTATTACATTATTTTATTACGTATAAGATTTGAAAGAAATTGAACATGGCTATCGATCACAACTCACCGATACCACTCTCAGGTAGGTACAATATCACGGTTTATGGTCGCGATGTGTTTAGTAGGTAGAAATAAGCCGGCCGCGCGGCGCGGCGGCGCGTCGCACAGACCGTCGACACTAAAGCAGCGCGCCCCCGCGCGCCGTGCCGCGTGTGCCACGTGTGCCACGCCAGGGTTAGCTATCAGTTTCATACATTTAGTTTCGACACTCGACGCGGGGTATGTCGAAACTAAATGTATTTATTTTTATTAAATGAAAAAATGTATGAAACCGATAGCTTATAATTATCGGCACGGATCTTGAGCGCTGGCCTTGACATGCGCAGAAGTCGTTTTTTGGGTCTCATCGGGTCAATGCACCGGTGCATGCGGGCGCAGGGAACGGTTTATCGCCTGTGATTGGCCCTTGGCATGACGCAGAGCGACGCGTCACAGAGGCGAGTCCTGATTGGCTCGTTGTTGCAGCACACACTTCTCGACACTAGTACACTTCTGTACAATTTAATTGTTTGTATTTTTATTGGTAATTTATAATTTCAACTTTTTTAAATGTTTCTTCGTATTATATTATGTTTAACTTCGAATTATATGATGTTTAACGCACAAGGTGTCAGTGAGTGCACGTGGTATTTTGTGGTGGTAGTTTTAAATTTTATTATTATTTCTTATTTAAAAAAAATATATGTATATTTAAAAATAATAGTACTACATTGACATACATTATGCGATCATTGAGTTCTTTATTATATTTTATTAATACCAAACAATTTTTTTTAATTTATACATGCCCAATAAATAAAACATTTTCATTTCTACTATATAACTCAAAGAATATGAGTTGACGGGCCTGTTGGTCTGGTAGTTAGTGACCCTGACTGCTAAACCGGAGGTCGTGGGTTCGATTCCCACCTGAGGCAAATGTTTGTGTGATGAGCACGATCATTTGTTCTGTGTCTGGGTGTGATTTATCATCTATAATATGTATATATTAAACGAACAAACAAATAAAATTTAAAATTATATATATTATATTATATGCAAACAAATAAATTTTAAAATAAATGCAGTTAAATAAATTTAGTGATTAATGGACTAATAGTACCAAATAAAAGTGCGTGTTTAACTATACATCTTCGCTTTAGGTACGATCTGTGTTTGTGATATTGTGCCGCCAAAATCGGACCGAACATGAGACATTTTATGCCTACAAGTCGCGACGCGTTGTTGCCAGCTGGCGCGCACAGCTGTTGTACCTACGCGAGCGGCGTGCGACGTTGCCGCACCGAGTAAACGTAAGCCCGCTAGTCGTAGGTATGTTATTTGATGAATGAACTTTCGCACAGAGTGATCACAATTTGAGATAGATGTTTATTATTTAGTTTGTTTGAAAAAAAAAGTCTTTCAGTTTACGTAATATCAAAACGTATCATGATTCAAATGATTCATGGTTACTAGTCCTAACCGTGTTAAATTAATGTCGGGGTGGTAGCGCCACGCTGTATAGTACTCACCAAATCTTCTACAACCATTCTTTAAATTCTATAGAATGATCATCGCTTTCCTTAGTCACACATTCATAACATATTAGTGTTGACAATCAATAGTTTAGTGGATAGCACATCAAGCTAAGTATAATATTATGTTTTTGTTGCAAACTACTACTTATTACTAGCACAATATATATATGAACTACTGATTTATTTATTTATACTGTGGCGTGCCCGCCCGCCGCCATAGGTCACCGGAGTTCAAATCGCGACGGCTCCTGGTCAACGCGGGCGCAAGCCGTTTCGGTGCGTTAAATGCCTAAACTTTCGGAATAAGGGGCCCTTAAAATTGAAATGGAAACGAACAAACTAAAACGTGAATTCAATTACAAAAGAATAAATAGGGAACAAAACGAGCTTCATAACTAGATATTAACGAACACTCGCATCTAAAAATATTTAATAAACGCAAGCGAAATTCTTGCCGCATCGTTTATAGAAATCCAATTTATTATTTAAACAAAAGTGCCGGGATGCCGGAGGTTTAATGCACGCATTCCTCTGTTATTAAACAGTGAGCGCTCCCGACAAAGGAAGCATTGGAGCGTCGATTGATATAATAATAATTAATATTGTTTTATTATAAGCTTCGTAAATCGTATCTCGAAGCGCACTGCGGACGCGCCACTGCCCAAATTGTGACGCATTCATGCGCGCCTAATGCTGTAATGCTATTAAATGTTTAGATACTAATTATATTAGCTATTGTTCCTCCCTCTGTTTTTGAATTGAACTTATGTTGGTATGAGCAGATATGAGTTTATGCTTTGTTTGTTACCTACCTATAGGCGACGCGTTTGGAAACAATGTTAAATGTAGGTATTTTGAGTAAATTTTGTTTAACAAATCACTTAATAAAAATGTGACGAATTCAAATGTGAAGACTTTACAATCAGAGAATAATGTTTAAGAGTCATTAACATGTGATACGATACCTGTAATAGTAAGTAAATATACCTTTTATTAAGCGGAAAATAATTAATATGGTCAAATACTGTATTTAATAGCATTTGAAGATAGTCTCTTGGCACTTCGCACATAAGAAAGATTAAAACATTTCTCACCTCGCTAACTTACTTCGAATGTCAGGTTTTCAATATTGGGTTGTTTTTATTTGTCAATAGGTTAAGAATATTTATTAAAAGTTACATTAGTACCTGCCTGAGCTGGGGATGAAACTTAGACCTCGAGCATAAAAATAAATTTATTTGATTTCATTTCCCTTTTTTTCTTCATCTAACCTAAAATAAACCTCTCAAAAAACACCTACTCATTATACATTTACCTTCCGTCCATAGCTATATCATGTAAATGAAGTAACTTAGCAATCGTAAAATGTTCGTCTGAGCTCTGTAGTATTTTGGCGTTTAGTCTGAATTTAATATAGTTGCGGTGGGTTTCGTGTGAAGACTCATGCATTATGAAAAGGGTCCGGAGTCTGGTCCGAAACGGTGACTAGACGTGATAGATTACCCCATTCGCTTATTAAGTACCACGGCCGCAACTGATACCTATCGTAACGATGTTAAATGAATCGTTAAATTTTTTACCACTTAATTTATAATTTTGAGGTGTTATTTCTTAATGTTGGTAGATAACGTTGTGGTTAAAAACTCGTTTTGAAATTATTTTTTCATTACTTAATTACTTACCATTTTTTAACAATGATATACTAATGATTAATGACTATAACAATTAGTATTTTTATTAGGCACAAAAAATCAGCTATCACAGTCAGCGAGAAATAACAATATTCTATTCCAAAGACCGAATATCTAATACACGTGTTTAAAAAAAAAAATACATTTTGTGCAATTTATCTGCAATATACGAATTGCAATTTACGTAATAAGCCTTTGACTTCTCTTACAGTCTGAATGCCACAAGACTAATTGGAGTTTTAGTATTAATTGCCGGCGTTTTGTCCGGAGTAACGATTGATATTAATATCTTTGAACCTTTCCTCCTTATTCCTATCTTTCCGTAAAGGTGAAGCTCACAATACGTTGCTTAATTGTAGCAATTTTTCTTTTTAATTTTCGATGTATTCATTTGTTCGGAACTTTGGACGTTTAGTAATTAAGCTTTTGTAAATTAAATGAAACTGAACTTGATTCGAACTATGTACTAAATCATTGCATTACATTATTTAAAAAAAATGTTCATAACTTAGTTTGCCATTTTTTTCCCTTAGTTTTCTTTAGCTCCGTTCTTTGACTTGTATTTCAGTCAAAAAAAGTAAAAAAAAAATCACAATAACTTATCGATTGTAAGTCATAACTCAAAATCAAGCTAAAATATAATCGTATACTCTGTTACAAAATTTCACAGCAAACAAACTCCTTCTACCCCCATAAAAATATCAATCAAAACATATTACAGAAAACATTAGCGTCACTGCTTTACTACGTCATTCTTTATCGAAATACAACATGTCTATATGAACCTCGATTCAAAACGGGTTAGCATACGCATGAGTGATGGTCTAACTAACGATACAATGATTTCGTACGCCTGCGACGCAATTTTTTAAAGGGTGAGCGGTCACCATTAATCTTAACCCTTACGAAATGAAATTTTGAGTTTAGTAGGTAAGCATGTCCGGGTTTTTCTTCGCTTTATTAGGAGCTTGTTTGCTCAAAGGATATCATTTATAGTGCCAAAAGTAGCCTGTTTTTATGTGAGTAATAAGCTTATTTTCTATTACACTTCTCCTTCTCTGTTCTCCCAAGTGACATTTCTACAATCGTTAACCTCAATAGAAAACTTATGAACATATCGAAATGACATTTCGTTTCAATAAATCACTTGACAGACCTGTCATCTTCATACATTTGTGCGTTTTCTATTGACGTTAACGATAGCTAACAATTTGCAGAAATGTCACTTGCCTAGAGCTGGTTTGTCTTTTCAGACAGATTGGCTTCCTAAATGTCTCTTTGTATTTTAGACTATCAAGTTACTGCTTTCTATCATGGCTAATTTAGTACAAATTGTACCACATGACCCTCACTTCTTTTTTCCTATTACATTTTTTGATAAATATATCTTTAAATATTGTGTGTTCTCCTCTAAGATAAATGACCTCACACATTCACTGCTTGAAAGGCAAACATGTGCATATTGGAAACTTGATTTGAAAGGGTGATAAATTGATGACATTAACGATTTATTGAATAGTATTGTGAGTATTTTAATATAATTTCTGTGTACATGTGAAGTAAAATGTACTAAGTATCTGTAAGTTAAGTAGTTTTCAACTAAAGGCTTCGATAAGTTCCACCTGTAAACTAAGCGATTAATACTCGTTCCTTTTCCATATGTGAAATAATTTTTGCTAGTGGACTATTTAGAGTGTTAAAATTATGTTTACATTGTAGTCATGAGCAAATCGAATCTTCTTAAAGACTTTTTTCATTTTAACCAAAACGATGAAGGAGTCTAGAGAAGAAAGTGACAGTTATTAATATTTCAGACAAAACTTTGGCTCGGTCAAGAGCACTCAAAACCGACGAGGATTTATGAAAAACTAATGAGAGTGGAACGAGTGAAAGTTGTATGGCACGAGCATACACGTTTGTAGCTAGACAACTGAAGAAGGAAATCTTTATACAAAACAAACGACAAACAAATAATCAGATGACAAAATGAAGGCTGGATGAGTTCCCTAACACCAAAACACCATGCAGGTATGTGTGCAGGCCCAGGTCTAAATGGCACAATAAGCTCGACTCATTTTGAGACCGATTAACATTTGAATTTGTGTAGACAAAAATATTGTAAAGATGTATAAGGTTAATTAAAAGAAAAATAGAGACACAGACTTCGATAGTTCGTTTTGTAAGTATACACAACCGACCCATTACAAAACACATCTCTAAAGTTTAGGATCTCGTCAGGATATGTCGAAGACACCAAATCACCTTACCAATTCATTTCAATTTCAATTTAACTTTTCCACTGACATTTTCACTTGAGAAACACAGTTAGCTCTCCAGGTGTAGCCTGAATTTGGATTTGCATACGCTTGTGATCCGGTTTAATTTATCCTTAATGGGTTCCGAACGAGCTGCGAGAGTGTTCGCACTGATTGCCAGACTCTCGAGGGAGCGGGTTACGAACATAAACAAACGAACAAACATTATTGAAACCTTAATACGTGGAAATGAATTTTCATTTGATTTGATTTGATTTTAGTATTGTTTGTGGCTTTTGAGTTATTTTTGGTACGGAGTTGAGATTTACTGGCTGAAAATTGTAGGTTTTATTTTGTGGTTGTATTGTACACGTTAATTCAATTTTAATTTCCCTTGTTAATTTTTTTTCTTATTATGTGTAGCTATACAGATTTACTAGTCAAAAGATGCTGTAAATAGAGATAGAGCAAGGACATTTATTTTTGTTCAATGTAATATTATTTAGTACGCAAAACCCTCTTATTTTCTGAGCTTGTCAAAATTGTTATGGTGCTCTTTTACCAGCATTCTTTTACCAAACAAAAACACCAACAGCTTTAAATATACAGAAACTGCACTATCAACATCAAAACCATTAGACCCGCACGACTAGCGTATAATACAATCAATCAACAACAAACAACTTTGCATACTTCATCTAGACGTCCTAGACTCATGAAATTTAAGCTGCTCTATTAATAGATGTTTGAAAGACAGCGCACGGTGCACTTACTTCGACAAAGGGATTCTTAGCGCGATACTCTGCAGGGAGTTTGGTAGACAAGTAGACAAAGTAAAATGCAAATTCTCATGTATTTCCAATTAGCGCTACCCGTGGAGGAGGGGGTTACCTCCCCGACCCCCTCTCTATATAATAACTTGTGCAGTCACACTTGCGACTTCCGTCGAACAATGCGACTTTTTGTGTAGTAAAAAAATTGTGGCTATTTATTGTTAAACCGTAAGTACTAACGTAATGAATAAAGTATAGGACAAATCGATGTAATTCGGGAGATTATTAATTACTAGCTTTTTTTAACGGCTTCTACCGCATGGTGGTTATATCTGCAAAACATTAACCTTCGGGTATCTTATTGCTTATCCCAGGTTGTCAGCTAACTGCTTACTAAATTTTATCCAAATTGGTGTAGCCGATCAAGTGTGAAACAGTAGTAAACATATATCCTCTCTCAAATTTTTCCGCAATTTATAACATTTGTAGGCTTTTTATATCATGAAGAGTAGGTTCACTCTAAAGTTTTAAGCATCAAATCTGTTAAAAAAATATTAATTTCTGAAATCAGCGCATTTAGGATGTAGAAGCAAAACACTACTCGTTGTTTACATTATAAGTACATAATATATTAACAGCTTAGTACAGGTAACACTCAATTCAGTTTTTTTCCAGACTACCTCCTGAACTCCAACCCCTTGAAATTCTTAGTATAGATTCCATCTTACCCTAACCACCCTTCAGACTCAGTCTTTACTTAGTCGTACTTTAGGTAATTGCGACAAGTCTACAGCGTGCTTAGGACTCAAGTGTATCCGTGTTTTATAAAATAAAACATTTGATCCTCTCAAGACGTTGAGACTGTACCGAAAGGCACTTAGAACGATCCATGTAAGACGCCGCGCGCCGTCAGATAATTAGAGATAGGTAGGACTTAGACTGTCTACAGGCAATGATGCAAGTTTCTGTACACAACCTTCAAAAGTATGTTCCTATAGATGAGTGCAGTGACTAGCAAAAACATGGATATTAACGACCAAACAGTTGCTGATTTCGTAAGCTAGACATAAAATTATTGGTTTAAAAGAAAATTTCTCAATTTTATGCATCATTTGACTAGGACTTCAGCTTCAATTATTTAATCGTGTATACTTACATGTTTTTGTTCGTGACTGTAGCTAGTTGTTTTAATACCGACATTTTTGAACAGGTTTATACAATATACTTTAAGGTGTATTTGTGATCTGTTTTTCTTAGTCACGGGATCTTTTGTTATCCAAATTAGATTTGCACTTTCCTAGACAAGAAAAGTGACGTCACGTGATTTATCAAAAATGAATGCTTCATGTTTAAACATAAGATTTTCTGTCACACGGCTTTCTGGATGTAGGAGTCGCAACTTGTCATTCCGAATAGAAAACAATAGCAGATACTAATCTAGTGCATAAAAATTCTCGCTAAGGTAGGTATCTAATTGTATATAAATAAGTACCTACAAGTGTATTCTCAGACATAGGCTCGAAATATCAATAAACGAAATATCAATGGGTAATGACCTGTTCCATCTAGGGATAGAGGTATGGGAGATATTTTTGGACTAGTAATTTAATTTAGCAAACATATAAGGTATATTAAATTGAGTTATTGCTTCTTTTGGTAAGGTTACTTGGGTCAGAATTATGTAACGTAGTACCTATAGAGTCTCTGAAACATGACGTAACTACCTTTTTTGTGTCTTATCTAATATTAGGTTTTTATTTGTAGAAGATTTTCGGATTGTACCTATGTCTTTAGCATGTTTTTTACTGTTTTTCTATTTGTGTAAGTTAAATACTTGTAGACAATTCACGATATTAAACAAAGGTATATCTACATTTAAAACTAAACTTATATAACTATAAAATAACATATTTACAAAGCGTCGAAAACTATTATACTCTCTTTTCGATACACACAATAAACCTCCTATAAAATTAATTTTACGATTTATTTGCCCACGTCTTTCCTCACATTTTTACTAAATAACATTTTCACAAAATCTATTACAGCCTTCTGAAGTTCAGTAATCCTATTAACGTGAATACCGAGCTACATTGTTGTATGTTTCGCTAAAGTCACGCCCATTAAAATTTACGGCGAAGACGACTCTCCAATTTAATTCCTCGTTATTACGAAGACGCGACGTGCTTTGCTAAGAGAAAAATTGGCATTCCATAAATTATGAAAACTCCAAGACTATTGTAGACAGCTTTGTGCTAATTAAAACAGGGAGACTTAACTTCCATTGACAATGAACGTCTAAATATCAGACACTATGCTCTCGGAATATTGAAACTGATTGGAAGTTTCTTCATTCATTATTTTTGCGCTTGTGTGATTGTTTTTTGTTTTTATTTGTGACAGTGACATTGGAGTGGATATCATTATTATACATACCATTTGGGCTTTTTTAAAGATCCATTCTGTAAAGAAGTTTTTTGTACGTGTTGCTCAAAACTCACTCGGAATAGACTAGGTTTTAAGCGATTTGAAGATACCGAAGTCGATACCGATAATAATATGGCTTGTTTTTGTTTTTAACAGATCTAGGCTATCAGCCTGAGCTGGAAGGCAATGGCTGCTTTACAGCAATATGGCTCTCCATTATCCCGTTGTTAAGAGAAGGTGCTTGAAAGAATTATAACAGACATACAACATCGCATAAATCCTAGATATTTTTCGATTAATAAAATAAAACTTCTTCCAATGAAAACAGCAGTTTCGTTGAACTAAGTTTACATCTAGTTTCTTACAATCACATATCTGAAGTTTATCCGTTATAAGTCTGAGAACACATCAAGGAACCCTCTCCCGACCTGTTGCATAGCTTAGAAGTTAGTCTACAAAAATATCTAGCCAGATCTAAAACAGAAAACGGATATTCAAATAAAAAAAAGAAATAAAGAAACGTCGTTAGAGGATCTGGAGGGTTCTAAGACTAAAAAAATACCTGCTTCAAATGTACTGTAAGTCCTTTGTTAAATTAACCTGTATCGATATGACACATATACGATTTCGTCAACCAAATGGATTTGTTAGAGTACAAAACACTTGGGATTTTTAACGTTTATTTACAAGGAAACTGTATCCCTCTCATAAAACAACACTCCATAATCGAAAAATACTTTCTTACTAGCTTTTTTTGTCTGTAGAATGTGGGCTATATTGTATAAAGGTTTGACGCGTGTCGAATACCAGCTCGCATTGTATACCTCACGCACATATCCCAACTATTTCTCAATCCAAAAATACAAATCTCTTATAAAATATATTTATTTCGGCAGACGCAAGCCGCCGGACAGCACACTTAACCTGATTGACCCTCCGTCGGTATTTTTATTGCATCCAAGTCTCCCGTGTTTTGGCCTCTCGAGGACACTTATGCGAACAATCCTGCTCCTTTAAATAGAATTTTCATCATAAAATGCTTTCAGTGTTTTATAGGAACGCAAAGAGAGGAAATCTAACTCTATTAGTACGAGTGACGTCGGATACAAAGGGTGAAATCGGACATTGCTCTCAGTGCGCCTATTGTGTCGACTAGATCGGTACTAGGACCCAGTCCCATCGCGGCTATTGTCAATTTTATTCCATCATTCATAAAGAGACATAGAGGTGGCCTAACTCGTAACGACTAAATTGCTACACTGATTGCTAAAGTTTCACTATATAGCAGTCGCTACTGTTTGGAATGCGTTTGTATATTAATTTCTCTTGCCAAATAATTTCCATTTTCCATCTAAAATATGGTTACATTTGTACGCATCTAATATTCATGTCATTCTAATTTCAACGTGTACACAGATTGGAACAATAAATTGCATTGTAACAGCAACATGTGGGCGCCACACCCCAGCGCGGCGGCAATCTCGACCCCCGGCGCCGCCACACATTACGCCGAAATTAAGACAGCTTGCGATGCCAATATGCAAATACCCCGCCGGCTTCCCTGCCGTATGCACATAACATACGGAACAAATATTGTTTATAGACCACTTTACAAAAAGTGCAGCCAGGCAAATACAAAGCTCGAACGCATTACGAAGCACGGCTCTTACCTACAGACATCCCTTTGAGCAATTCAAGGCACGAATGAATCCAAGGATTCGCGGATTTATTTAGTGAATGTAACTATTGCGTCTTTACCTACAAAGCTCGGTATCCCTTTGTTTTGTTTATATAGGTATAATAAAACCGAGTTTGCATTTCCGCAACGTATTTGTTGCTCGTTTGTTCAAACAAACAGTGGAATCCCTAAGTTCCTTTCTATCCGTGATAAAATATCACAAGGCAGTCGGTAAGCATTCTTTCGATTCCCGGGCCGAGCCACCGGTTCGGAAAACATCTTTTGTGTTTAACGATACCGCCCTTTTCGCTTGACAGCTGAAAGTTGTTGAAGATTCTCAATTTAAGTTTTCACACAAACAGTATTGTTATTAACAGTGATAACATAACGTGTAATGGAAGCGGTACGTGCATGATCAAGTATCTCTTTTATAAAGTTTTAATAAAAATCAACTCCTTTGAGATTTCGCTCGGTGCGATCATGCCGTTGCAATTTTCCAATACAGCCATCAGAGGTCTGGAACATGCTAGAGGTAGTCTTACAAGCTGAATTGATACTTCAGACACGCCGTGAAGCGCTATTCTCTTGAAAGCTTTTATATTATATTATCTAAGACCTTTCAACACGTGGTAGAAACGTCTGTCGTTGCGATCTATGGATTTCAATTCTCGCCTCTCTTGGGTATAGAGTAAAGTGTTCAGTGCAGCGCACGTGTCGCCAAAGACGTTTAAATGAATTTATAAAAAGCTGCTATCGATACTATGCATAAGAGCAACTTCGACATTCATTTGTTTTTATTTTCAGAGAAAAAGAAATCTGGAATTTTCGTTTTTGCGTCCATTATTAATTGCGATTGGATTTTGACTGCGGCGGAGACAAATGCATTATTTAGTATTTTGGATATTTATTTCTTAAAAATACAAGCCTAACATCGTTTTTACTCGGTTGGTGAATAACTGAGCTAGATTAGACGATAGGCACGTTTTGCAATGCTTATCTAAGAATAATATAGTACTTGTGTATAAGAACTAAGAGCAGTTCTTGCAAATGAGTATGGGCTCAGACGGTGAGGTGCCTTTAGCGATCTCTACCGGCTGATATAAATCCACATTATGCAAGTAACAGCGTTTTGGTTCACTGCCAGCCGACTGCGACGCTTGTGAACGGTGTCTATGCATAACACACGAATTCTGAAGTAAACTGTATATTTCATTACGTATAAGTGAGGTTGAGTTTAATGAGAAAATTATTCCAATAGGTGACTTTGTTCTTTATCTTAGGTAACTTACCTTTAAAGCTGAACACCGATTTGAATGATTCGACGTGAAAGTTTCATGAGTTTCATATACAGAATTCTACAAATCATATGTTTCGTTTGGTTTTGTTGGATTTCACCTTCAAGTTATAGCATAGTATAATGGTATATACAGTATGACGTCTTTAAGTTAACATATCTACGTTTTTGGATCATGGCATTCGCTTAGCTAGCCGCAAGTCGCAAGCATATCGCAATGACAAACAGAAGATGCTTGTAGTTGAGAAATTTTGGTGAAGTTAGCTTGTTTGGTTAGGTTAGGTTTTGGTTTTGGTTATGTTAGGTTTTGGTTAGGTAAGGTTTTGGTGAGCTCAAATCTCTTGCCGTTATTGTTTTACGGGAGGAGATTGCCTGCTTGGGATTCTCTCATAACCCTGGGTCGAGCTGTAGGCGCCGATTCGTCATCGACACTGATTGCTGATGTTAGACTCGTCTGTCTGCCTGCCTCCAGGCTGTATCTCATAAATCGTTAAAGCTAGAAAGCTGAAATTTTCACAAAAGATGTATTTCCGTTGCCGCTATAACAACAAGTACTAAAAGTAGATATTAAACAAGGGGTTCCAACAAACGAAATTTTTAAGTAATTTTTAAAGGTTTTTTATTTCCTCTGTCTCGAGGTTTTAGGACCGTTTGTTGGGAAAAGTGAAACCGATGTGACAATGGCTTTTAGTACCTTCTATCTTAATGAGAGAGTGGGGTGAGGTCAAAGGTGTAATTGTAATTGTAAGGTGTAATTGTATTATTTTTGTTTTAAATACTTGTAAATGCCACGATGACTATTTTCAGGAGAAAGTTTTAGGCAAGACTTAAATCAGATCAAAACCTACATGCATGCGTACCTATAGGTACAATTACAAATTATGATCATGCAAATGAGATATAAACCCCAAAGCAAAATTGTTTTCAAACAACGCATAAGACGTAAGACGCAAGATCAGCGTAAGATTTACATCAAAACGCCTTCGGGTAATTCTAATAAAATTAACAGTACGGTCTACGGAAGGTTATTTTATTCCAACAAGACGTAGGGCGAATTGAAATTTAAATCCGAAGTCTCAAGCATATCTAATATAATTAAGACGGTTCGGTAATTGAGTAGACACCCCGTCTCAACGGAACTTCGACCAATAAAAACGTTGTAAAAATCTCAAAGAAATCGCCGAGATTGTTTCCAACAGTCTTTTTTAATTGTATTAACTTTGACTGAATTACAAACAGATTAATCAACCAACTTTGCAATGATTGCATTGTTTTTGAAAGTACATTTCGTAGTTTAAAACCTCGTTCAACGTAAACAGTTATAATGTTAATTCAACAATGTAAACAGTCACACCCGTCTGCGAGCTTAATAAGTTAATAACGTTACACAGAATCAACCGGCAGCCAAATGGCTTTGTCAGTAAACATTAGTCTCAGATTTAATAGTGACGCGTCTCGTCACAATGTTAACTACTAACTATATGGATGCCATTAGAGGTAGTAACTATAGGTACCTAGATACTTACGTAGCTAGGATGTTATGGATAGGCCATTTTTGGATTCGGAATTGGTATTAAGTAGTAACGGATGATTACTTTTTTAAAGTATGTCCATAATATGTGCGTACGTAATTGTTGAAGTAACTGAAATTCAAAATTGAAGGAATGGGCCTTTCTGGATTGAACGAAAATAATCTATCACAGTGTTATATTTAATCTCTGTCCCTTTCCGTAATTATTCAATTTTTTTAAATAGGTTTTCCATTCGGTTACGGATAGTTTTTATTTCGCATATCCGATATCACGGTTTCGGAGCTCCATAATATTCCTGGTACGTACTTACCTATCTACATTGTGTACGTATGTAAATTTGCCCAGACGTTAGCCGCAAACATTGGGTGAATTAATGTCCTTTCCAACGTCTTATGCCTCCCTCGGGAAGACGTATGCGTACTGAACCCTATTTTACATTTAATTATAAATCGATTTAAGTAATAGTCAATGTGTATTATAATTTAGAGTGATAGTGTTTTAATTAATATCTTAATTGAAGTTTGATGCTGAGCTTTCGCGTTTAAGATTCGGTAGAGTTTAGATCTTTATCCATTCGATACTTGAGTGATTTCTGGTGTGGCAGTTGTTTTTATATTTTGTTTGGAAATACCACTTACTATTTGTTGTTGTCTAGAACTGAAAAATATGCCTGAATACATATGAATAATGTTGCAGTGTCTGCTTGCAATATTGTAATTTTTTTTTACTATATGCACATGAATATATTCGATACTTACACCACATTAACAATTTTGTATCTCTCTGTTTGTGCCCAGTAATCTCTGAAATGGCTGGACCAATTTTGATGGGACCTATATTGGTAGGTAGTGGCACTTCTTTTATTTTAAACAAAACAGCTTTTATTTCAGAAAATAAACTTATTAACGTTCTTGGTGGATTCCACGTGGATAAATGTATTTCACAGCTGGGTTATTGCCCGCTTTCTTTTGAGGAAGCTTTAAGGTAATTCCTTCACCACGGCTAAAAACACATCTTCTCAAAGGCTAGTCTTACCTTATTGAACGGTGGCGAAAATCAACACAGTGTATTGCAACCATCTGCTTTGTCTTTTATAAATAGTACTATATGTAATGGTAATGGTTTTTAGTTAGGTTAGGTTAGGTTTGGTTTTAAGTTAGGTTAGGTTAGGTTTGGTTTTTTAGTTAGGTTAGGTTAGGTTAGGTTAGGTTTGGCTTTTAGTTAGGTTAGGTTAGGTTTGGTTTTTAGTTAGGATAGGTTAGGTTTGGTTTTTAGTTAGGTTAGGTGTGGTTTTTAGTTAGGTTAGGTTAGGTTTGGTTTTTAGTTAGTTCGGGTTTTTAGTTAGGTTAGGTTAGGTTTGGGTTTTAGTTAGGTTAGATTTGGTTCGGTTTTTAGTTAGGTTAGGTTTGGTTTTTAGTTAGGTTAGGTTTGGTTCGGTTTTTAGTGAGGTTAGGTTAGGTTTGGTTTTTAGTTAGGTTAGGTTAGGTTCGGTTTTTAGTTAGGTTAGGTTAGGTTTGGGTTTCAGTTAGGTTAGGTTAGGTTCGGTTTTTAGTTAGGTTAGGTTAGGTTCGGTTTTTAGTTAGGTTAGGTTTGGTTTTTAGTTAGGTTAGGTTTGGTTTTTAGTTAGGTTAGGTTAGGTTTGGCTTTTAGTTAGGTTAGGTTAGGTTCGGTTTTTAGTTAGGTAAGGTTAGGTTTGGGTTTCAATTAGGTTAGGTTAGGTTCGGTTTTTAGTTAGGTTAGGTTAGGTTCGGTTTTTAGTTAGGTTAGGTTAGGTTTGGTTTTTAGTTAGGTTAGGTTAGGTTTGGTTTTTAGTTAGGTTAGGTTAGGTTTGGCTTTTAGTTAGGTTAGGTTAGGTTCGGTTTTAAGTTAGGTTAGGTTAGGTTTGGTTTTTAGTTAGGTTAGGTTAGGTTTGGCTTTTTAGTTAGGTTAGGTTAGGTTTGGTTTTTAGTTAGGTTAGGTTAGGTTTGGTTTTTAGTTAGGTTAGCTTAGGTTTGGTTTTTAGTTAGGTTAGGTTAGGTTTGGTTTTTAAATAGGTTAGGTTAGGTTTGGTTTTTAGTTAGGTTAGGTTTGGTTTTTAGTTAGGTTAGGTTAGGTTAGGTTCGGTTTTTAGTTAGGTTTGGTTTTTAGTTAGGTTAGGTTAGGTTTGGCTTTTAGTTAGGTTAGGTTAGGTTCGGTTTTTAGTTAGGTTAGGTTTGGTTTTTAGTTAGGTTAGGTTAGGTTTGGTTTTTAGTTAGGTTAGGTTAGGTTTGGCTTTTAGTTAGGTTAGGTTAGGTTCGGTTTTTAGTTAGGTTAGGTTTGGTTTTTAGTTAGGTTAGGTTAGGTTCGGTTTTTAGTTGGGTTAGGTTAGGTTTGGTTTTTTAGTTAGGTTAGGTTTGGTTTTTAGTTAGGTTAGGTTCGGTTTTTAGTTAGGTTAGGTTAGGTTCGGTTTTTAGTTAAGTTAGGTTAGGTTTGGGTTTCAGTTAGGTTAGGTTAGGTTTGGTTTTTAGTTAGGTTAGGTTAGGTTTGGTTTTTAGTTAGGTTAGGTTAGGTTTGGTTTTTAGTTAGGTTAGGTTAGGTTTGGTTTTTAGTTAGGTTAGGTTAGGTTCGGTTTTTAGTTAGGTTAGGTTAGGTTTGGTTTTTAGTTAGGTTAGGTTAGGGTCGGGTTTTTAGTTAGGTTAGGTTAGGTTTGGGTTTTCAGTTAGGTTTAGGTTAGGTTTGGTTTTTAGTTAGGTCAGGTTTGGTTTTTAGTTAGGTTAGGTTAGGTTTGGCTTTTAGTTAGGTTAGGTTAGGTTCGGTTTTTAGTTAGGTTAGATTAGGTTTGGTTTTCAGTTAGGTTAGGTTAGGTTTGGCTTTTAGTTAGGTTAGGTTAGGTTCGGTTTTTAGTTAGGTTAGGTTTGGTTTTTAGTTAGGTTAGGTTAGGTTTGGTTTTTTAGTTAGGTTAGGTTAGGTTTGGTTTTTAGTTAGGTTAGGTAAGGTTCGGTTTTTAGTTAGGTTAGGTTAGGTTTGGCTTTTAGTTAGGTTAGGTAAGGTTCGGTTTTTAGTTTGGTTAGGTTAGGTTTGGTTTTTAGTTAGGTTAGGTTAGGTTTGGCTTTTAGTTAGGTTAGGTTAGGTTTGGTTTTTAGTTAGGTTAGGTTAGGTTTGGTTTTAAGTTAGGTTAGGTTAGGTTTGGTTTTTAGTTAGGTTAGGTTAGGTTTGGTTTTTAGTTAGGTTAGGTTAGGTTTGGCTTTTAGTTAGGTTAGGTTAGGTTTGGTTTTTAGTTAGGATAGGTTAGGTTTGGTTTTTAGTTAGGTTAGGTGTGGTTTTTAGTTAGGTTAGGTTAGGTTTGGTTTTTAGTTAGTTCGGGTTTTAGTTAGGTTAGGTTAGGTTTGGGTTTTAGTTAGGTTAGATTTGGTTCGGTTTTTAGTTAGGTTTAGGTTTGGTTTTTAGTTAGGTTAGGTTTGGTTCGGTTTTTAGTGAGGTTAGGTTAGGTTTGGTTTTTAGTTAGGTTAGGTTAGGTTCGGTTTTTAGTTAGGTTAGGTTAGGTTTGGGTTTCAGTTAGGTTAGGTTAGGTTCGGTTTTTAGTTAGGTTAGGTTAGGTTCGGTTTTTTAGTTAGGTTAGGTTAGGTTTGGTTTTTAGTTAGGTTAGGTTTGGTTTTTAGTTAGGTTAGGTTAGGTTTGGTTTTTAGTTAGGTTAGGTTAGGGTCGGGTTTTTAGTTAGGTTAGGTTAGGTTTGGGTTTCAGTTAGGTTAGGTTAGGTTTGGTTTTTAGTTAGGTCAGGTTTGGTTTTTAGTTAGGTTAGGTTAGGTTTGGCTTTTAGTTAGGTTAGGTTAGGTTCGGTTTTTAGTTAGGTTAGATTAGGTTTGGTTTTCAGTTAGGTTAGGTTAGGTTTGGCTTTTAGTTAGGTTAGGTTAGGTTCGGTTTTTAGTTAGGTTAGGTTTGGTTTTTAGTTAGGTTAGGTTAGGTTTGGTTTTTAGTTAGGTTAGGTTAGGTTTGGTTTTTAGTTAGGTTAGGTAAGGTTCGGTTTTTAGTTAGGTTAGGTTAGGTTTGGCTTTTAGTTAGGTTAGGTAAGGTTCGGTTTTTAGTTTGGTTAGGTTAGGTTTGGTTTTTAGTTAGGTTAGGTTAGGTTTGGCTTTTAGTTAGGTTAGGTTAGGTTTGGTTTTTAGTTAGGTTAGGTTAGGTTTGGTTTTAAGTTAGGTTAGGTTAGGTTTGGTTTTTAGTTAGGTTAGGTTAGGTTTGGTTTTTAGTTAGGTTAGGTTAGGTTTGGCTTTTAGTTAGGTTAGGTTAGGTTTGGTTTTTAGTTAGGATAGGTTAGGTTTGGTTTTTAGTTAGGTTAGGTGTGGTTTTTAGTTAGGTTAGGTTAGGTTTGGTTTTTAGTTAGTTCGGGTTTTAGTTAGGTTAGGTTAGGTTTGGGTTTTAGTTAGGTTAGATTTGGTTCGGTTTTTAGTTAGGTTAGGTTTGGTTTTTAGTTAGGTTAGGTTTGGTTCGGTTTTTAGTGAGGTTAGGTTAGGTTTGGTTTTTAGTTAGGTTAGGTTAGGTTCGGTTTTTAGTTAGGTTAGGTTAGGTTTGGGTTTCAGTTAGGTTAGGTTAGGTTCGGTTTTTAGTTAGGTTAGGTTAGGTTCGGTTTTTAGTTAGGTTAGGTTAGGTTTGGTTTTTAGTTAGGGTTAGGTTTGGTTTTTAGTTAGGTTAGGTTAGGTTTGGCTTTTTAGTTAGGTTAGGTTAGGTTCGGTTTTTAGTTAGGTAAGGTTAGGTTTGGGTTTCAATTAGGTTAGGTTAGGTTTCGGTTTTTAGTTAGGTTAGGTTAGGTTCGGTTTTTAGTTAGGTTAGGTTAGGTTTGGTTTTTAGTTAGGTTAGGTTAGGTTTGGTTTTTAGTTAGGTTAGGTTAGGTTTGGCTTTTAGTTAGGTTAGGTTAGGTTCGGTTTTAAGTTAGGTTAGGTTAGGTTTGGTTTTTAGTTAGGTTAGGTTAGGTTTGGCTTTTTAGTTAGGTTAGGTTAGGTTTGGTTTTTAGTTAGGTTAGGTTAGGTTTGGTTTTTAGTTAGGTTAGCTTAGGTTTGGTTTTTAGTTAGGTAGGTTAGGTTTGGTTTTTAAATAGGTTAGGTTAGGTTTGGTTTTTAGTTAGGTTAGGTTTGGTTTTTAGTTAGGTTAGGTTAGGTTAGGTTCGGTTTTTAGTTAGGTTTTGGTTTTTAGTTAGGTTAGGTTAGGTTTGGCTTTTAGTTAGGTTAGGTTAGGTTCGGTTTTTAGTTAGGTTAGGTTTGGTTTTTAGTTAGGTTAGGTTAGGTTTGGTTTTTAGTTAGGTTAGGTTAGGTTTGGCTTTTAGTTAGGTTAGGTTAGGTTCGGTTTTTAGTTAGGTTAGGTTTGGTTTTTAGTTAGGTTAGGTTAGGTTCGGTTTTTAGTTGGGTTAGGTTAGGTTTGGTTTTTAGTTAGGTTAGGTTTGGTTTTTAGTTAGGTTAGGTTCGGTTTTTAGTTAGGTTAGGTTAGGTTCGGTTTTTAGTTAAGTTAGGTTAGGTTTGGGTTTCAGTTAGGTTAGGTTAGGTTTGGTTTTTAGTTACGTTAGGTTAGGTTTGGTTTTTAGTTAGGTTAGGTTAGGTTTGGTTTTTAGTTAGGTTAGGTTAGGTTTGGTTTTTAGTTAGGTTAGGTTAGGTTCGGTTTTTAGTTAGGTTAGGTTAGGTTTGGTTTTTAGTTAGGTTAGGTTAGGGTCGGGTTTTTAGTTAGGTTAGGTTAGGTTTGGGTTTCAGTTAGGTTAGGTTAGGTTTGGTTTTTAGTTAGGTTAGGTTTGGTTTTTAGTTAGGTTAGGTTAGGTTTGGCTTTTAGTTAGGTTAGGTTAGGTTCGGTTTTTAGTTAGGTTAGATTAGGTTTGGTTTTCAGTTAGGTTAGGTTAGGTTAGGCTTTTAGTTAGGTTAGGTTAGGTTCGGTTTTTAGTTAGGTTAGGTTTGGTTTTTAGTTAGGTTAGGTTAGGTTTGGTTTTTAGTTAGGTTAGGTTAGGTTTGGTTTTTAGTTAGGTTAGGTAAGGTTCGGTTTTTAGTTAGGTTAGGTTAGGTTTGGCTTTTAGTTAGGTTAGGTTAGGTTCGGTTTTTAGTTTGGTTAGGTTAGGTTTGGTTTTTAGTTAGGTTAGGTTAGGTTTGGCTTTTAGTTAGGTTAGGTTAGGTTTGGTTTTTAGTTAGGTTAGGTTAGGTTTGGTTTTTAGTTAGGTTAGGTTAGGTTTGGTTTTTAGTTAGGTTAGGTTAGGTTTGGTTTTTAGTTTGGTTAGGTTAGGTTTGGTTTTTAGTTAGGTTAGGTTAGGTTCGGTTTTTAGTTAGGTTGGTTTTTTAGTTAGGTAAGGTTAGGTTCGGTTTTTAGTTAGGTTAGGTTAGGTTCGGTTTTTAGTTAGGTTAGGTTAGGTTCGGTTTTTAGTTGGGTTAGGTTAGGTTTGGTTTTTAGTTAGGTTAGGTTAACCTAACCTAACTGAAACCCAAAACCTAACCTAACCTAACTAAAAACCCGACCCTAACCTAACCTAACTAAAAACCAAACCTAACCTAACCTAACTTAAAACCGAACCTAACCTAACCTAACTGAAACCCAAACCTAACCTAACCTAACTAAAAACCCGACCCTAACCTAACCTAACTAAAAACCATACCTAACCTAACCTAACTAAAAACCGAACCTAACCTAACCTAACTAAAAACCAAACCTAACCTAACCTAACTAAAAACCAAACCTAACCTAACCTAACTAAAAACCAAACCTAACCTAACCCAACTTAAAACCGAACCTAACCTAACCTAACTAAAAACCGAACCTAACCTAACCTAACTAAAAACTAAACCTAACCTAACCTAACTAAGAACCGAACCTAACCTAACCTAACTAAAAACCGAACCTAACCTAACCTAACTGAAACCCAAACCTAACCTAACCTAACTAAAAACCAAACCTAACCTAACCTAACTAAGAACCGAACCTAACCTAACCTAACTAAAAACCGAACCTAACCTAACCTAACTGAAACCCAAACCTAACCTAACCTAACTAAAAGCCAAACCTAACCTAACCTAACTAAAAACCGAACCTAACCTAACCTAACTAAAAACCAAACCTAACCTAACCTAACTAAAAACCAAACCTAACCTAACCCAACTAAAAACCGAACCTAACCTAACCTAACTAAAAAACCGAACCTAACCTAACTAAAAACCGAACCTAACCTAACCTAACTGAAACCCAAACCTAACCTAACTAAAAACCAAACCTAACCTTACCTAACTGAAAACAAAACCTAACTAAAACCCACACCTAACCTAACCTAACTAAAAACCAAACCTAACCTAACCCAACTTAAAACCGAACCTAACCTAACCTAACTAAAAACCGAACCTAACCTAACCTAACTAAAAACTAAACCTAACCTAACCTAACTAAGAACCGAACCTAACCTAACCTAACTAAAAACCGAACCTAACCTAACCTAACTGAAACCCAAACCTAACCTAACCTAACTAAAAACCAAACCTAACCTAACCTAACTAAAAACCGAACCTAACCTAACCTAACTGAAACCCAAACCTAACCTAACCTAACTAAAAACCGAACCTAACCTAACCTAACTAAAAACCAAACCTAACCTAACCCAACTAAAAACCGAACCTAACCTAACCTAACTGAAAACCGAACCTAACTAAAACCCAAACCTAACCTAACCTAACTAAAAACCGAACCTAACCTAACCTAACTAAAAAACCAAACCTAACCTAACTTAACTAAAAACCAAACCTAACCTAACCTAACTAAAAAACCGAACGTAACCTAACCTAACTGAAACCCAAACCTAACCTAACCTAACTAAAAACCCGACCCTAACCTAACCTAACTAAAAACCAAACCTAACCTAACCCAACTAAAAACCGAACCTAACCTTACCTAACTGAAAACAAAACCTAACTAAAACCCAAACCTAACCTAACCTAACTAAAAACCGAACCTAACCTAACCTAACTAAAAACCAAACCTAACCTAACCTAACTAAAAACCGAACCTAACCTAACCTAACTAAAAACCGAACCTAACCTAACCTAACTGAAACCCAAACCTAACCTAACCTAACTAAAAACCAAACCTAACCTAACCTAACTAAAAACCGAACCTAACCTAACCTAACTGAAACCCAAACCTAACCTAACCTAACTAAAAACCGAACCTAACCTAACCTAACTAAAAACCAAACCTAACCTAACCCAACTAAAAACCGAACCTAACCTAACCTAACTGAAAACCGAACCTAACTAAAACCCAAACCTAACCTAACCTAACTAAAAACCGAACCTAACCTAACCTAACTAAAAAACCCGACCCTAACCTAACCTAACTAAAAACCAAACCTAACCTAACCCAACTAAAAACCGAACCTAACCTTACCTAACTGAAAACAAAACCTAACTAAAACCCAAACCTAACCTAACCTAACTAAAAACCGAACCTAACCTAACCTAACTAAAAACCAAACCTAACCTAACCTAACTAAAAACCAAACCTAACCTAACCCAACTAAAAACCGAACCTAACCTAACCTAACTAAAAACCGAACCTAACCTAACTAAAAACCGAACCTAACCTAACCTAACTGAAACCCAAACCTAACCTAACTAAAAACCAAACCTAACCTAACCTAACTTAAAACCGAACCTAACCTAACCTAACTGAAACCCAAACCTAACCTAACCTAACTAAAAACCCGACCCTAACCTAACCTAACTAAAAACCATACCTAACCTAACCTAACTAAAAACCGAACCTAACCTAACCTAACTAAAAACCAAACCTAACCTAACCTAACTAAAAACCAAACCTAACCTAACCTAACTAAAAACCAAACCTAACCTAACCCAACTTAAAACCGAACCTAACCTAACCTAACTAAAAACCGAACCTAACCTAACCTAACTAAAAAACTAAACCTAACCTAACCTAACTAAGAACCGAACCTAACCTAACCTAACTAAAAACCGAACCTAACCTAACCTAACTGAAACCCAAACCTAACCTAACCTAACTAAAAACCAAACCTAACCTAACCTAAGAACCGAACCTAACCTAACCTAACTAAAAACCGAACCTAACCTAACCTAACTGAAACCCAAACCTAACCTAACCTAACTAAAAGCCAAACCTAACCTAACCTAACTAAAAACCGAACCTAACCTAACCTAACTAAAAACCAAACCTAACCTAACCTAACTAAAAACCAAACCTAACCTAACCCAACTAAAAACCGAACCTAACCTAACCTAACTAAAAAACCGAACCTAACCTAACTAAAAACCGAACCTAACCTAACCTAACTGAAACCCAAACCTAACCTAACTAAAAACCAAACCTAACCTAACCTAACTAAAAACCGAACCTAACCTAACCTAACTGAAACCTAACCTAACCTAACTAAAAACCAAACCTAACCTAACCCAACTTAAAACCGAACCTAACCTAACCTAACTAAAAACCGAACCTAACCTAACCTAACTAAAAACTAAACCTAACCTAACCTAACTAAGAACCGAACCTAACCTAACCTAACTAAAAACCGAACCTAACCTAACCTAACTGAAACCCAAACCTAACCTAACCTAACTAAAAACCAAACCTAACCTAACCTAACTAAAAACCGAACCTAACCTAACCTAACTGAAACCCAAACCTAACCTAACCTAACTAAAAACCGAACCTAACCTAACCTAACTAAAAACCAAACCTAACCTAACCCAACTAAAAACCGAACCTAACCTAACCTAACTGAAAACCGAACCTAACTAAAACCCAAACCTAACCTAACCTAACTAAAAACCGAACCTAACCTAACCTAACTAAAAACCAAACCTAACCTAACTTAACTAAAAACCAAACCTAACCTAACCTAACTAAAAACCGAACGTAACCTAACCTAACTGAAACCCAAACCTAACCTAACCTAACTAAAAACCCGACCCTAACCTAACCTAACTAAAAACCAAACCTAACCTAACCCAACTAAAAACCGAACCTAACCTTACCTAACTGAAAACAAAACCTAACTAAAACCCAAACCTAACCTAACCTAACTAAAAACCGAACCTAACCTAACCTAACTAAAAACCAAACCTAACCTAACCTAACTAAAAACCAAACCTAACCTAACCCAACTAAAAACCGAACCTAACCTAACCTAACTAAAAACCGAACCTAACCTAACTAAAAACCGAACCTAACCTAACCTAACTGAAACCCAAACCTAACCTAACTAAAAACCAAACCTAACCTAACCTAACTAAAAACCATACCTAACCTAACCTAACTAAAAACCGAACCTAACCTAACCTAACTAAAAACCAAACCTAACCTAACCTAACTAAAAACCGAACCTAACCTAACCTAACTAAAAACCAAACCTAACCTAACCTAACTAAAAACCAAACCTAACCTAACCTAACTAAAAACCAAACCTAACCTAACCCAACTTAAAACCGAACCTAACCTAACCTTTTTTTTTTTTTTTTTTTTTTTTTTTTGGTAAAGCGGGGGAATCCTCATGGACACCCGTGACCCCGGGGGGAGCCGCGGGTAGTGTCAGACTCTTACTGACTAAACCTGAACCGCTGTGCTACGTCATCCGCGTTTTTTGTGTCGGTGCATGGCAGTGCATGGTACTACTTCATGCACCGACCGCGGGCTTCCGCCGGCCAGTTGAGAGCCGGCGGGTTGCATTTCGCATTGTTGATGGAGGCCGACGTGTAAAGGGCGTCGGCCTCGTCGCCTCGTATTGGGACCACACCCATAGCACCGAATGTGGTCCCCCGTCGCGGGGTCCTCTACTACGGACGATAGCACCCCCGTGCCACCGTCCGGACCCTGGTTAGGGCGGGAGGGCGCGCTCATGCGCGGCCCTTCGCCGCCCCACCCGACGTCGGCGTATTTGGGGCGCGCCCGGATCGTTTTCCCCGGACGCGCTCCGCGGCCTCCTTCTGCGACATAACGGTTTCGCAGAAGGAGACCAACGCGTCCCACGCTGCGCGGCTGCTGAGCGCGGCTGCGACAACAGCCGGCAGCGCGGCGACATCCACCCCCCCTAGCGCAGACACCAGTTCGGCGCGAGGGCTCTTCAAAACTAAAAAACCGAACCTAACCTAACCTAACTAAAAACCAAACCTAACCTAACCTAACTAAAAACCAAACCTAACCTAACCCAACTAAAAACCGAACCTAACCTAACTAAAAACCGAACCTAACCTAACCTAACTAAAACCTAAACCTAACCTAACCTAACTAAAAACCGAACCTAACCTAACCTAACTAAAAAACCGAACCTAACCTAACCTAACTGAAACCCAAACCTAACCTAACCTAACTAAAAACCAAACCTAACCTAACCTAACTAAAAACCGAACCTAACCTAACCTAACTGAAACCCAAACCTAACCTAACCTAACTAAAAACCCGACCCTAACCTAACCTAACTAAAAACCAAAAACTAACCTAACCTAACTAAAAACCGAACCTAACCTAACCTAACTAAAAACCAAACCTAACCTAACCTAACTAAAAACCAAACCTTACCTAACCTAACTAAAAACCGAACCTAACTAAAACCCAAACCTAACCTAACCTAACTAAAAACCGAACCTAACCTAACTAAAAACCAAACCTAACCTAACTAAAAACCAAACCTAACCTAACCTAACTAAAAACCAAACATAACCTAACCTTACTAAAAACCAAACCTAACCTAACCTAACTAAAAACCAAACCTAACCTAACCTAACTAAAAACCAAACCTAACCTAACCTAACTAAAAACCAAACCTAACCTAACCTAACTAAAAACCGAACCTAACCTAACTAAAAACCAAACCTAACCTAACTAAAAACCAAACATAACCTAACCTAACTAAAAACCAAACCTAACCTAACCTTACTAAAAACCAAACCTAACCTAACCTAACTAAAAACCAAACCTAACCTAACCTAACTAAAAACCAAACCTAACCTAACCTAACTAAAAACCAAACCTAACCTAACCTAACTAAAACCCAAACCTAACCTAACTTAACTAAAAACCGAACCTAACCTAACCTAACTAAAAACCGAACCTAACCTAACTAAAAACCAAACCTAACCTAACTAAAAACCAAACCTAACCTAACCCAACTAAAAACCGAACCTAACCTAACCTAACTAAAACCCAAACCTAACCTAACCTAACTAAAAACCGAACCTAACCTAACCTAACTAAAAACCAAACCTAACCTAACCTAACTAAAAACCAAACCTAACCTAACCCAACTAAAAACCGAACCTAACCTAACCTAACTAAAAACCGAACCTAACCTAACCCAACTAAAAACCGAACCTAACCTAACCTGACTAAAAACCGAACCTAACCTAACTAAAAACTAAACCTAACCTAACCTAACTAAAAACCGAACCTAACCTAACCTAACTAAAACCCAAACCAAACCTAACCTAACTATAAACCGAACCTAACCTAACCTAACTAAAAACCAAACCTAACCTAACCTAACTAAAAACCGAACCTAACCTAACCTAACTAAAAACCAAACCTAACCTAACCTACCTAAAACCCAAACCTAACCTAACCTAACTAAAAACCAAACCTAACCTAACTAAAAACCGAACCTAACCTAACTAAAAACCAAACCTAACCTAACCTAACTAAAAACCGAACCTAACCTAACCTAACTAAAAACCAAACCTAACCTAACCTAACTAAAAACCGAACCTAACCTAACCTAACTAAAAACCAAACCTAACCTAACCTAACTAAAAACCAAACCTTACCTAACCTAACTAAAAACCGAACCTAACTAAAACCCAAACCTAACCTAACCTAACTAAAAACCGAACCTAACCTAACTAAAAACCAAACCTAACCTAACTAAAAACCAAACCTAACCTAACCTTACTAAAAACCAAACCTAACCTAACCTAACTAAAAACCAAACCTAACCTAACCTAACTAAAAAACCAAACCTAACCTAACCTAACTAAAAACCAAACCTAACCTAACCTAACTAAAACCCAAACCTAACCTAACTTAACTAAAAACTGAACCTAACCTAACCTAACTAAAAACCGAACCTAACCTAACTAAAAACCAAACCTAACCTAACTAAAAACCAAACCTAACCTAACCCAACTAAAAACCGAACCTAACCTAACCTAACTAAAACCCAAACCTACCACCTATGCCAGCGTGACCGCCAACCGAAATGTGGCACACGCAAAGGCAGGCCCAACGCGGGAAACGCTGCATTCGGTGGTTGTCACCGCCAAGGATGAATTTGGAAACGGGTGAAAGTGTGTACGAAAGGATAAGAATGGCTGTGGAAGCAAAAGAGGGATGGATAGAAGTGAGGAATGTGAGGAAAGCTAAGGATCGGAAGGTTGTAATAGGGTTAAGTACCAAGGCGGACAGGGACAAGTTAAAGAAAAAGCTCGAGAGTCAGAAGGAGCACTTAAACGTGGAAGAGGTACCGAACAAGGACCCTCTCTTGGTTTTGAAGGGAGTGCTCAGCGTCCACTCAAACGACGAATTACTGAAGGCCCTACGAAACCAAAACCAAGAGACGTTTCGTGATCTTGAGGATGGAGACGACAGGGTACACGTTCGGTACCGGAAGAAAGCGCGAAACCCCCACACATGCCATGTTGTGGTAAGCACGTCTCCGGCTATATGGCAGAGAGTGGTCGCAGCGAAGGAAGTTCGCATAGACCTGCAGCGAATACATGCTGAGGACCAGTCCCCGCTGGTTCAGTGCACGCGCTGCCTGGGATATGGCCACGGAAAGCGTTTCTGCACTGAGCCGGCGGATCTGTGTAGCCACTGTAGCGGACCGCATCTTAAGGCAGACTGTGCGGACTTCCTCGCTGGATCGCCGCCGAAATGCCGGAACTGCACCGAAGAGCAACTTGGCAATGTAGTGCACAACACCTTCGACTCGACTTGTCCTGTAAGAAAGAAGTGGGATGCCCTGGCTCGCTCAACAGTAGCGTACTGCTAAAGTTTTAACCACCGCACAAAGGTAACGGGTAAAGCAGCCCCTGTGGTGAACAACCCGCATCTGAATGTCTATCTCAGTATCTCGTGTTGAGCACCACCAACAAAAGGCTTGCTAAAAACCATACCTAAAACGGGGCAGTGGAAAATTGGTGACAATTTCCAACAAAACCATGATGTCCAAATATTGTTTAATATTTTAGGAACACCATGACCGTTTTAAAAAACTAAGCAAAGCGCATAGCGAACAATAAGGGCATCCCACCCCTTGGTACAATAAAAGATGATGTATGAATGATGTATGTATGTATGTATGAAAGATGAAGAGTAAAAAGAGTGCTAGAATTTGAAAGGGTAAGTAGTGTAGGAACATGAAAGAATGAGTATGAAAATGAAGAGTAAGTAGAGAGTACGAGTATGAAAGAGTAGGCAAACAAAATTTAGATAGTGAGTATGGAATATATACAGCAAATATATACGCAAATATTAAGAGTACAATAATATAGTATAATAATTATAAAGAATATTTAAAATGTAATATATAATAACGATATCAAAAATAGTATAAATTTAAAAGTAGAATAAACAGTATAATATAGAAGAGCATAAAGAAGAGTAAAATATTTAATAGCAAATTCGGAAAAATCTAAAAGAACAAATTGATCGCGCAAACACAGGCTCCGATCATGTTGGAGGTAGTCGAAACAGGAGTGTGGTTTTAGCCGGTAAGAGTCCGGCACTACCCACACGGCCTCCTCGGGGGTCGTGTGGGTGTCCATGAGGATTTCCACACTCCATGCACAAAAAAAAAAAAAAAAAAAAAAAAAAAAAAAAAACCCAAACCTAACCTAACCTAACTAAAAACCGAACCTAACCTAACCTAACTAAAAACCAAACCTAACCTAACCTAACTAAAAACCAAACCTAACCTAACCCAACTAAAAACCGAACCTAACCTAACCTAACTAAAAACCGAACCTAACCTAACCCAACTAAAAACCGAACCTAACCTAACCTAACTAAAAACCGAACCTAACCTAACTAAAAACTAAACCTAACCTAACCTAACTAAAAACCGAACCTAACCTAACCTAACTAAAACCCAAACCAAACCTAACCTAACTAAAAACCGAACCTAACCTAACCTAACTAAAAACCAAACCTAACCTAACCTAACTAAAAACCGAACCTAACCTAACCTAACTAAAAACCAAACCTAACCTAACCTACCTAAAACCCAAACCTAACCTAACCTAACTAAAAACCAAACCTAACCTAACTAAAAACCGAACCTAACCTAACTAAAAACCAAACCTAACCTAACTAAAAACCAAACCTAACCTAACCCAACTAAAAACCGAACCTAACTTAACCTAACTAAAACCCAAACCTAACCTAACCTAACTAAAAACCGAACCTAACCTAACCTAACTAAAAACCAAACCTAACCTAACCTAACTAAAAACCGAACCTAACCTAACCTAACTAAAACCCAAACCTAACCTAACCTAACTAAAAACCGAACCTTACCTAAACTAACTAAAAACCAAACCTAACCTAACCTAACTAAAAACCGAACCAAACCTAACCTAACTAAAACCCAAACCTAACCTAACTAAAAACCAAACCTAACCTAACTAAAAACCAAACCTAACCTAACCCAACTAAAAACCGAACCTAACTAAAACCCAAACCTAACCTAACCTAACTAAAAACCGAACCTAACCTAACCTTACTAAAAACCAAACCTAACCTAACCTAACTAAAAACCGAACCTAACCTAACCTAACTAAAACCCAAACCTAACCTAGCCTAACTAAAAACCGAACCTAACCTAACCTAACTAAAACCTAAAAAAAAACTAAAAAAAAAAAAAAAAAAAAAAAATTCACCGACGGCAGCAAGATTGAGGGGAAGGTCGGAGCCGCATTATCCATTTGGGATAATGACGGTGAAACCCGGAACCTCAAGCTTAGCCTCGCCGCGTACTGCACGGTGTACCAGGCCGAACTGCTAGCTATATGCAGGGCAACGGACCTGATTCTGAAGCGCCCTGAGGGGAGCTATGGTTTGTACAGCGATTCAATGTCAGCATTGCAGACGCTTGCAAACCACTGCTCTCTCCATCCCTTGGCAGTGCAGGCGCGAAAAAACCTGGCTCAGGCTTTACACCAGGGCAAAGCTGTGGCTCTGTTCTGGGTAAAAGCCCACGCCGGCCTGCCGGGGAATGAGCGCGCGGATGAGCTGGCTAAGGAGGCAGCATTAAAATCGCGGAGGAGGCCGGGACTATGACCTATATCCGATTTCATTCATCAGACGTCAGATCCGAATGGGATCACTCGATGAATGGAATCGGAGATACGTGTCGGGCGAGACTGCCTCCCGTGACAAAAATGTTTCTTCCTGACGCCATAGCAGCATTCCGTATTATAAAACAGGTGAAGCCCACAGGTGTAATCACTCAGATACTGACGGGGCATGGTGGGTTCTCTGCATTACTTGAATCGCTTCAAGTGTAAGGACAACCCATCATGCTCCTGCGATCCAGACACACCACAAACAATACAACACCTGTTGATGGACTGTCCGGTCCACATGACAAAGCGAACAGACCTGGAAGCACGTATTGATATGGAGCTTGACGAAACCGCTGTGGCTACGATAATGTCGGAAAAAGCTAAACGCAAGCTGTTCCTGGTATACTGCACAGAAGTTGCAGAAAGAGTAATTAAATCTAACAAAGAAAATGCAACCATGGTTGCATAAATATTGTATATATTTGTAAGCAACCATAGGAATAAGGCAAATAAATTAAGTTAATAACAGGAAAGTAATCATAAGTTTAGAAATAAGAGATTGTATAGACCTAAGAACGTAGAAATAAATAGAAATAAGTATAGTGGTAATTAATAATAAGTAGACATAAGGTCAAAAAACCACTGTAATTAAAATTATTTACCCAATGTGTAGTCACTCCCCTGTGTATATATAAAAAACGAAAAATAAAAACTAAAGGATAGGAGTAGGCAACCATAAAAATGGGCATCCCACCAAATGGGTGGGATGCCCAATGCAAGATATGAAGGATGTAAGAAAGATACAGTATGCAGAATGAAAGTGCGAGCGGAATAAATGATAGAACTGGAATAGGCTCCGATAAAGTTGGAGGTTACCGTATTATAAAAAAAAAAAAAAAACCTAACCTAACTAAAAACCAAACCTAACCTAACCTAACTCAAAACGAACCAACCTAACCTAACTAAAAACCAAACCTAAGCTAACCTAACTAACAAACCTAACCTAACCTAACTAAAACAAACCGAACCTAACCTAACTAAAAACCAAACCTAACCTAACTAATAGAACCAAACCTAACCTAACTAGAAACAAACCTAACCTAACCTAACTAAAAACCAAACCTAACCTAACCTAACTAAAAACCAAACCTAACCTAACCTAACTCAAAAACCAAACCTAACTAAAAACCAAACCTAACCATAACCTAACTAAGAAACCAAACCTAACCTAACCTAACTAGAAACCAAACCTAACCTAACCTAACTAAAAAACCAAACCTAACCTAACCTAACTAAAAACCAAACCTAACCTAACCTAACTCAGAAACAAACCTAACCTAACCTAACTAAAAACCAAACCTAACCTAACTAACAAACCTAACCTAACCTAACTAAAAACCAAACCTAACCTAACCTAACTCAGAAAACCAAACCTAACCTAACCTAGCTAAAAACCAAACCTAACCTAACCTAAATAACCAAACCTAACCTAACCTAACCTAACTAAAAACCAAACCTAACCTAACCTAACTCAGAAACAAACCTAACCTAACCTAACTAAAAACCAAACCTTTTTTTTTTTTTTTTTTTTTTTTTGGTAAAGCGGGGGAATCCTCATGGACACCCGCGACCCCGGGGGGAGCCGCGGGTAGTGTCAGACTCTTACTGACTAAACCTGAACCGCTGTGCTACGTCATCCGCGTTTTTGTGTCGGTGCATGGCAGCGCATAGTACTACTTCATGCACCGACCGCGGGCGTCCGCCGGCCAGTTGAGAGCCGGCGGGTTGCGATATCGCATTTGTTGATGGAGGCCGACGTGTAAAGGGCGTCGGCCTCCTCGCCTGATACTGGGACCACACCCATAGCACCGAATGTGGTCCCCCGTCGCGGGTCCTCTACCACGGACGATGGCACCCCCGTGCCACCGTCCGGACCCTGGTTAGGGCGGGAGGGCGCGCTCATGCGCGGCCCTTCGCCGCCCCACCCGACGTCGGCGTATTTGGGGCGCGCCCGGATCGTTTTCCCGGACGCGCTCCGCGGCCTCCTTCTGCGACATAACGGTCTCGCAGAAGGAGGCCAGTGCGTCCCACGCTGCGCGGCTGCTGAGCGCGGCTGCGACAACAGCCGGCAGCGCGGAGACATCTACTCCGCCCAGCGCAGACACGAGGACGGCGCGAGGCCCATCGAAGGCCGGACACAGGGCCAGCGTGTGCAGTGCGGTGTCGTCTGGATCACCGCACTGGTGACACGCTGTGGTGGCCTCTCTTTGGGCCACCCGGCACAGGTAGTGCCCAAAGGCCCCGTGTCCGGTCAACACCTGCGTGAGGCGGTACGTCAATTTTCCGTACCGCCTCTCCGCCCACTGTTGTAGGTGTGGGCGGATCGCCTCGACCGTCGCCCGCCCCGCCGTCGGCCTTGCGAGCCGAAGTTCCCAATTTCGGAACACGACGAGGCGGGCTTGTCTGCGCCAGGCTTCGCGTTGCCCTGGCGAGGGGTCCAAGCCCCGGGACCGGAGCGAGGTGCAGCGGGTGTAGACGTCCGCTAGCACCCTCGCTTCCAAATCCCAGGGGGGAGTCCCCGCCAGGGCACACGCCGCCTCCTGCCCGACGGTGCGATACGCCCGGGCGACCCTATTGGCCACCACCCGCTGCGCACCGAGCAAAACCGCCCGGTGCTCGGGCTTGAGCGCATCGCACCAGATGGGTGCGCCGTACAGGGCCATCGATTTTATGACGCCTGTATATAATCGGCGACACCCAACGTCCGGGCCCCCGACGTTCGGCAAGAGTCTTCCGAGAGCGAGAGCGGCGGCCTGGAGTCTTGGCGCCAGCCGCTTAAAGTGCTCCCGGAAGCTCATCCGCCCGTCGAGGACCAAACCCAAATACTTCATCGAGCCTGACAGCGGGATCCGTGTGTCCTCCACTGTCAGGCACGAGTCGGGCAGGGGCCGGCTCCGGGGACCGTGCAGCATTAGCGCTTCGGTCTTCCCCAGAGCCACTTCCAAACCTAGCATGCGGATGCGACCCACGACCAATTGGACACCGCAGGCCGCAATCCGCATGCATTCCCGGGGGTCTGTCCCCCGGGTTAAAACCAAGGTGTCGTCCGCGTAGCAGACGACCTGCATGCCGGGGTATAGGGCCCCTCTCAGGGCCCAATCGTACCCGATGTTCCACAGGAGGGGTCCTAAGACTGACCCCTGTGGAACACCGCGCCCCGTCTGATGGCTCTGCAGGCCGTTCTGCCCCGCGAACGAGACGCTTCTTTCGGCGAGGTAGCTCGCCACGACACGCTGTAGATAGAGCGGCACCCCATGGTATCGGAGCGCCGCTACTATACATTGATGCGGCAGCGAGTTGAAGGCGTTGGCAATGTCAAGGGAGACGGCCAACGCCACTCCCCCTCGCGCCGCCGCATCCGTGGCGAACTCCCTCACCATCTGCAAGGCGTCCAATGTGGACCGCCTCGCCCGAAACCCGAATTGACAGTCCGACAGATTCGGACCCGTCCGGTCTAAGTGCCGGACGATGCGGGCAGCAATGACTCGCTCAAAGAGCTTGCCCGCCTCGTCCAGCAAGACAATCGGTCTATAACCGGACGGCGAATCTGCCGGACGCCCCTCCTTTCTGAGGAGGACCAGTCTGCCTCCCTTCCAAACTTTAGGGAATCTGCCCAACTCTAAACACGAGTTGAGCAGACCCCGCAGACGGTCCTCGAGGGGTCCCAGGGCCAGTGCCAGCGCTTGTGCCGGCACGCCGTCGGGCCCTGGGGCGGTCTTCTTCGGGCGAAGGCGGTCAATGGACGCCCTCAATTCTCCTTCCGAGATTTCCTCCGGTGGCTCGTACGGTGGTTGTGTCGCACTTACCACCGGAGGAACGAAATCAGTCCCTGCTGGGAATAGGGACGAGACGACGGTTCGGAGCAGCTGGGGCTCCATGGTCTCCGTGATCGGGGGCGCCGCGGCCCGGAGCTTGTTCCGGGCCGCTAGATACGGTCGCCCCCACGGATCCCTGTCGAGAGCCTCCAGCATCTCCTGCCACCCTGCTGCTTTTGCTTCCAGGATGGCGATACGGAGATTGCTCCTCGCCGTACGGTAGGCCCTGTAAAGGGGGGCCTCCGCTGCCTCGTCCCTACCTCGACGAGCGTGCCTGGAGCGGTGGTGGGTGTATACCCTCTGCGCCGCCAGGCACGCCTCCCGGAGAGCTGCGATCTCCGGCGACCACCAGTACACCGCCCGGCGGTTCGGCCGCTTCCTGACCCGAGGCATCGCCGCGTCACATATTATTGTGAGTATGCGGCGGAATCTCTCTGCCTCGGTGTCGACTGAGCGGCCCGCCGGCGGTGAACACCAATCGGCGATGATGGCCGCCTCGACCAGCAGCTCTCGGTCGAGCTGTTTGAGGGCCCATCGTGGAGTTCCGGGGCTCGTGACTGGTTGAGCCCCAGAACCTCCAGGAGTCGAGACGCTGAACCGAATATACTTGTGGTCGGACAGCGTCTCCACCTCCTCGACGTGCCAATCGGCGACGCGCCCCGCAATAGATGGGGCGCAGAACGACACGTCGACGATGGACCCTCCGTTGCGACGCACGCACGTATGGGCCCGGCCCCTATTGAGCAGGGCCAGGTCGAGCCCTAGGGCCCACTCCTCCAACACCTCCCCGCGCGCGTCCGTGGCTGGGTTCCCCCACGCCGCGCTCTTGGCGTTGAGATCGCCCAGCACAATCACCGGACGCGGCGCCAACGAACGAACATGGGCCTCTAGCTCGGCCATAAATGACTCGAACTCGGCGAGGCCCCTGTTCGGGGAGAAGTAGGCCCCCGCTATTGCGTACGGGCCCCAGTGCGTCGCAACGTACCCGGCGCCCCTACGGAACCTAACCTAACTAAAAAAAAAAAAAAAAAAAAAAAACCAAACTTAACCTAACCTAACTAAAACCCGAACTTAACCTAACCCAACTAAAAAAAAAAAAAAAAAAAAAAAAAAAAAAAAAAAAAAAAAAAAAAAAAAAAAAAAAAAAACCAAACCTAACCTAACCTAACCTAACTAAAAACCAAACTTAACCTAACCTAACCTAACTAAAACCCGAACTTAACCTAACCCAACTAAAAACCAAACCTAACCTAACCTAACTAAAAACCGAACCTAACCTAACTAAAAACCGAACCTAACCTAACCTAATTAACTTTAGATTTTTTTTACACCGAAATAACTATGAGCATTATGGGAACCTAAAAATATACCCATGATAAGAATATAAAGAGCTCCTAAAATACAACAGTGATAATAATATAAAGAAGCTTTATATAGTCTGTCGGTCAAGGGCATTTATTATTAGGGGGTGACAGAGACGCCGGGGTCAAGAGCCTAAGCTACGTCCAACTACGTCCTACGTCACAATCGTTTGTTGTGGGGATACGACGACCTTTAGTCTATATTTACTTTATTGAAATAGAAACTTGGGTTATTTAGGTATTGTAAAAATAGTACACCTATTATTCTCGTAGAATGATAGCCGATAGTAGAACTTAGTAAGGGTGATTTTGTACCGGCATTAAAAAGCCTCATTCCCTTTTTTTATCTTAAATCAAAATAAAATTGGAGAATCTGTTTGCGTTTTTTGCTACATGTATATGAATGTATGTTCGATGCATACTTCTTTTTTCTGTCAGTCTTTTTGTTGCCTGCCGCTAATCACTGAAATAGCTGGAACGATTTTGATGGGACCTTTATTGGAAGGCAGCTAATTACTACTTTTATTTCAGAAACAATAACATTTATTTTAGAAAATAAAATTAAATTAACGTGGATTTAGTCGCGGATACAGCTAAAGTATTCCACGGGTGGTCTATTGTCCGCTTGCATTTGATGAAGTTTCAAGGTACTTAATCTACCACGGGCCGTGGTAGATTAAAATAATTAGAGATCTTCTTAAAGGCAAAAGTCTTACCTTATTAAAGGGTGGCGAAAAACAACAAGTCCATTGCATCTATCTGCTTTGCCTTTTACAATTTGGGCAAAGCCAATGACCAAAACATGCCCAAAGTCTGCGTAGAAATTTGCTGCTAGAATTAGTGTACTTTGTAAGAGTCGTGGATATATAAAACAAAACACATTTCATAATTAATTATTTATTAATTAGCTACTCAAAATCATATTAAATTATACGGACATTTTCTACCTAACAGTAGGTACGTAAGTTACAAAATGAAGGTAGAAACGATTTGTTTTATTACACACTTAACAATAGTAAAGATTCACACAGAAACAAAATATTGTGATATTTTATAATTTTTAAATGTACGTTATGATTTTTGAAAGTCGATTTTCAAGTAATAAGCGTTTACAATATTTACGCTAGCTTGTAAAAATATTAAAAATCATATAAACAAAAAATATTAAAAGTTATAAAGTACGGAAAAAAGTATTGATTGTAACAAAACGTTAACTTGATCGGAAATTTACAAAGTATCGAAATGGAAGGTTTATTTAATACATATGCTTACAATTATAAAAACATGTAAATAATTCTAATCAGATGTGATAAGCCTTAATTATTAAGACTTCGCTATTGACGAGAAATGATGATATACATTATTAGAAAACAAAACCTTCCGTTTACTAAATAAATTGTTCGTTACATCATCTCAAGCAAAACGGGCCTTTTCGAAACAGTACAGTAGTTACAATTACAAGTAGATTTCTCTAAAAAGAAAATAAAGGAAAAATAATATGCCTATTATTCCAAATAGGTGTCTCGAAGCAAAAAATCTTGGCATATTAATCAAATACGTCCAATTTCAAATTGTAATTAAAAGTTTTTATAAAAATAATCTGCAAATTTCAAACAAAACAATTCTACGCCTAATATTAATGATTTTACATTAAAGCTATAATTTTAGTAGTTTACTTTCTACTATTTAGCTCATATTAACGCGAGACGTATGTAGTAACACTTATATCTATATAACTAACTTGGAATACTCAAAACCAACCTTAAAAAAGGTTTTAATATAAGGTGTAAATGAAAGAAGAAAGGTTGCCTTACAATACTTGCTTCTGGGCATTGAAATATTTAATATTTTTAAATAAAATAACGCTAGAAATAAAAAGTAATCACCGAATTCTGGAAGGCTGATCAATTGAATCTGCTAGCAAAACAACTGATTTCAACCGTGATTGGTTGAGCATAAAACTTACAACCAATCACAGAGCTTAACATGAGATTCGACAGACGATATTTTTTGTGTTGATATTTTTCGTATTTAAGAAACCATGGGTAAGTTTTGAAACACTACTTACTTTCCTGGACAACTTTTGATCGGCTGATAAGGCAAGATAAGACAGTTTTTTTTTAGGAATTTATTGACAATGATTTTATTAAAGGTTCTTTTCTAAGCATAATAGCTGTATTGTAAATATTTCTAAGTATTTCTTTTACACCTTCTGTCGCTACTTCTCAAATTAAAGTGAGCCTTAACGAGAATTTAAAGTTGATTCTGAGTATTCTAAGACCAATAAGAGACTAAGAACAAATCCAAGTTATTCGGGTTACCCAAACATAACTGAGCGTTTAGATTAATATAAACATAAATATTTCTATCTATATGTATCATTTATATATAGTTTTGTATTTGTACTTCACAACAGTATTACTGAGTATTGTTTGCTTACTTTGGGGCTTACCACCAACTTTTAAATTAAGATAGTTGCAGTTGTGAAAGATAGATGGCGCTATACGACTTGTATTGCTCTTCTACACCTCGCTTTTACACTCGGTGCTTCATTAAAACTAATAAGTACGTCAGATAGATTTCCGAAAAATATACACGTAATATTATTTTATCGAATTTTAGTGAATTGAAATCTCGTGTGACGTTACGTCTCAGTATACATTTTACTGACAGGTGACGTTACTAGCCTAGATTTAATAAAAGAAAACATATGAACCTACTGTTTTTTGGAGATCTATTACTAATTAGATTGTTTTAGTTTAATGCCAAAAGGCAACAATCTTATTTTAAGGGTTGGTGATTAGCCCTATAGATACAATATGGTGGTGTGACGTCATACGGCAGTCGTTATACAGGCTGTATCATTTGATACGAACACAACACACAGGTAAATATTATTTGGTTGAAAATCTAATAACACTAAGTTTTTCGAGGTTAGATAATTGATTCAATATCTTAGTAATACTAGCTATATTAATTACGGATTAAGCCTTTCAGATCACGAAATATATTTACGTTTTAATAAAATCTTTAGTTAATAACAGTAAATATTATCTTAAGAAAATATAGTGTAATACGCTATTAAATATGTACGTATGGCACTCAAAGTATATAGCATCTTAATTACTGTGTTCACAAGTTGTGGGGCATTTATAAATAGTTAATGAATGATCGAATGTGATTGTTACTTATAAGACAATATAAAAAAAGGTTTTATTGCGGTTTTGCATATTGTTACGTCGTAATTATGTGTTTTTTGTGCTTAAGTGGATTAATCGACAACGCTGGTTTGTGATAAACACAACCAACATATAAGAAGCCATAGAATTTTAATACATGGCAATATTAGTTATAATATTCTCAAACATTCGAATCAGTCAACATTCAAAATTATGACAAAATGTATTTTTTTTTATGTGGCAACACAAACCAAGCAACAAGGCACTTATTTTACCATCACAACACTGTAGCACCATTCTGATCTTTGTGCAACATTCTGCTAAACTACTGCTCTCTGCCTAATATTATGCTTAATAACAAAAAATATATATTTACAAAGACTAGTAACATTAATAAATATACCTATATTTACATATTCGGATGATACACTCAAGGCCTCAAGCGGTTTACGTTATTATTTTAATAGCAATAGCAATTTCTAACTTATGGAATTATAAATTCCTATTTGTGTATTAATTTTGTTATATCTATAGCACACGTTATTTTATGACCGTCAGATATATTTGTGACGTATTCATTCACTCTATTCCTTCATTACAGACCAAAACTGGGTTTTACCACAAAACGATTTTACAAGCACAATAATTTAGCTTTTTTTAATACGAACCATAGATTATAACATTAGAGGTGGTAGAAAAAGGTAGATATTCTGTTGAATAACTCAGTAATGTAAGTATATCGAATAAATTATTATAAAATCCTGCCTGATCCTTTAACATTTCTCAGAAACTTTGATCGCATCCCCGGACAGCGTAAAATCGCTCTTAAACATCTCAATATAACGTTCATTTTTGCTTGAATTAAATCATTTTGCAGTATCACCATACACTACTTTCATCTATCGAATATAAACAATATTGTCTCGAAAATTGCTTATCACTTTAACAACACAACCAAAGACGACCAGTTTAAGCCAAGTCTGTTAATACAGTATTGAGCAACTATGTTCGACAAATACTTTCATTTAGCTAAGCGTAAAACTACTGATTATTGTGTATTAGGTATGAAAGTGCGATCTGACGTTAAATACAACTTCAAAAAAGCTCGCAGAACATTTTTAAATAGCATTAAATACAGCTACAAGAATACTAGCTCATTTAGGCAACGTATCTCGCGAGTTTACTACTTTCAAAGTTCAAACTACTACAGATCATTTACAACTTTAACACACGGAAATAAAGTCCAATATCGAGAATTCTTGCTACAAATGTAATTTGAACATGTTACCGACTGTCACTGGTCGTTATAAGACCTCTATTGCAGAGTGCACCATCCGCGCAGTAGTCAAAGGTTGACGACCCCGTTCTCCGCGTAGTACTCGGCTACGGTCTCATCGCCGTTCACTTGTTGATCCCTGATCACTATTGTGGGGTTGTTGGAGCATGACGAGTTGTTCGAGAGAGTTCTACGGGTCGTTTTACACCGCTGGCATTCTACAACGACTATGGAGTTTGTGTCCATGTCTGTTTCTGTGCTACTTGTTCGTCGTAAATGGTTGGGACTGTTGTGTAAGCGGTGTTCTTGTATCGCTCGCCATAGTCGGAGCTCGATGCCGCCTCTGTGAATTAAATTGTTACGATGAGAATTTATCAAATTACGTGGACAGGAGTACACAAATAAGATTGAAAATATAAGTTGTCATAAGTATAAAAATATCTAATTAACTTTATAAATGGTTCGGTTATGGGTGGCTTAAATGCATGGATTGATTTCAAATTGATTAATATCTGAGATATCTCATACAATATTCACAGTATCTTGTTTAACTACACAATATTTTACCCCCACTTTTAGCAAAATATTGTTTAGTTAAACAACTAATCCGCACTAACTCAAAACGGTTAGTTACCCTGGTAACAGTAACTTATACCAACATTCCACCGTATCATAAGGTTGAGTATTTATAGCATCCTTCTTAACAGACTTTCGCCTAGTAAGAGGAATGCCCGAATATTATTGCTATTAAGATTTTGTAGTGTACAGTAGCGGTCATAAGTGCAGTAGCAGTTTCTGTACGATAAGTCAACACTTACTTAAGGTTAAGCCTAGCAACGTCTTCTCTTTGCGCGTGTTGCAGTAGGTCAGGCAGCGCATAACGTTGCTCCAGCAGTACTGCGGCCACATGTACAGGCAGGCCGCGAGCCGACACCCACTCTCTAAGCTTGGCCGCTTCCTCTAAATCCACCTCACCGTCCACGACGTCACTGGCCTCATTAGAACTGCCAGGACACTCGCTTACTACCACTTCTGGTGTAGTAGTACTGGAATAATAAGGATGTATTTGTAAGTATACTAATTTGTCAGAGAAAGTATCGTAACATAATTTTTTAACATAACTATAGCCCCAATTTGTTTCATCTCCATAATTTACAATAGCTTTGTAGCTACCTTAGGTCGTCCATGTCTGTTTTTTGAGCTGGGGTGGATGGCCCTTGGTAGATGCCCTATCACATTTTAGATATAAGTTCTCAAAAAAGCATCTACATGTTGGACCTGTGTCCCCGTTTAGGCTTTTGAAGTTATCCCGTGAATTTAAAGAAAAAAAAGAAATTTTGACTTCAGTAAACTGTTGTAAAGTAAAAAAGAAAATTGACCTTGTGTTGATGTAATAAAAATGAGATTACCCCTTTCTACACAAGACGTACCTAACAATTAGAAGTAATTACGAATTAATATATCTACGAATGTAGTCTTTTGATTGCCTGTAGAAAGAAATTCCCACCGTTTCGACGCTTTCTGCGATGTTTAACAGAAACCATGGACTTTAGTAGACTGACTTTTTATCCATTTAGTAACTCTTTCAGTGTAATAACGAATGATAACTTACCGTGACTTCTTATCAACAAGTTCTCTAAGGATCAACGTATGAGTTTTCTGTTCATCCAACATTTGTCGCAGAAGACTCTGGTACTGTTGATAGCTCTCTAGAAGCTCTTGATGGAGTCTGGAAGAAAGGCTTATGGTTATGACAATCATCATCATCAGCCCGTTGCAGTCCACTGATGGACATAGGCCTCTCCCAAGGTACAATGGGCAATGGGCTGGTTAACCGCTGGAGTAAGCGGGTTTTGAAGTGGAGACCGCGTCTTGGTAAACGTAGCGTGGGACGTCCTCTGGCCAGATGGCGGGACGACTTACACAAGAGGGCCGGCAGCGACTGGATGCGTAAAGCAGCAAATCGGGCTCTGTGGCGTAGTTTGGGAGAGGCCTATGTTATGACAGTAAAGGTCACAAATGCTACTTTATTAGATTTTATAACGAAATCGGTCACCAAGGACGGAGATTTTAACTGATCCTAAATATCGACAAGCCTGTTGGTCTAGTGGTTAGTGACCCTGACTGTTATTCCAGAGGTCGTGGGTTCGGTCCCCACCCAGGACAAATGTTTGTGTGATGAACACGAATATGTATGTATTTAGAAGTTTATAAGTATGTTTATCAGTTGTCTAGTACTCATAATACAAGTTCTGCTTGGTTTGAGACTAGATGGCGTTGTGTGAAAGTCGTGGAATATTTTTTTTGTGTTTTTCCGAGTAGTTTAACTATAACTCTACATTATTTCACTAGAACTAGTAATAGCATTTTTTAAACCAGAAATAAGACTTCCAAACAGATTACATATAGTACTTACTTTTGATTCTCATGCCTTAAAGCGTGTAGTGCATGTGTTTCTCTTGCGGAGTTAGCTGAAGAAAGGGCCGATGGTGTGATGTCTGCCGCGGGAGGGGCGCCGCCTCTACGTCCGTCCTGACCCGCTAGGTTAGCACCCAGCTCTAAAAGAAGTTTGGTTATAGTTATTTACTAATATACAATTTTACTAAGCTGCGAATGCTCAAGAGAGAGACATGACAAGAATAAGGATCGGAAGTATTTTTGCTCTAAAGTGGCTACGTTTTGTATTAAAATAATTAGTTTGGTTTAAGGAAGATTGGTTTAAACAATGGCTTTTTAAACCTTGTTTTATATAACCATATGATCAAAATTGATTTCGGCACTTGTTATAACTATGAAATAACTTTAAAATGACGGCTAAATAAAAAAGATGTGTTTAGACGCATATTACTTTACCTATTTTAGTGGGAACCAATTATTATCAGAACACTAAAGCAATAAGGTCATCGTTCGTACTATCAAAACAGGCATCAAATCATAAAACAAAGCATAAACTATTAACAAAAATTACCTGGAGACAAAACAGTAATAGCAGCCTGCACAGCATTCCTAACTAGATTATCCAAAGCGAACATCCAATGAGGTTTTATGCTATGCATCCTCAGCACCGCGTTCACAGCCTCTTGGAACATGTATATGGCTGAATGTAACTCATTAATGGCGTTCGAATCGAAGTCCAATTCTTCTTTCAAACTAGTGATAGCTTGCTCTATAACGCTCTTGTCTTGATCCATGATATAGTCTTTCAAAGCGCAACGGAGAGTTTCTAGATGGTTCTGAAACAAAAATGGCCGTTTAAAGACATGAAGGTGTTTAATTTAGGGGTTAAAAATGAATATGAAGTTAGTGACAGGACAAGTCACAAATATGATTGGTCTGTATGATGACTAAGCATGCTTTACTTTGTGTTTCAATTCGTATAACGTAATTCTTCGTATTAACGTCATACGCTGATTTTTTTAAATCAAAATCTGTAAAGTAAAAACTCCGACAATTCCACAAAAAAAAATTGCTCGACTTAAGACTACCGGGCACCACCATGCCCCAGACAAACTGCTATACAACATTGTATTTTTATTATTAAAATGTAAAAAATTGTATTTACTTATTTGCTTATGGCTTTGTCTACCTTAAGTCTTGATTTGCAATTACAACCTTTAAATAACTATTAATTTCGAGGAATTTTCATCTTACCATAGTGAGTACAGTAGTCCCAAAGTCTTGGTGTACACTCAGCATCCACTTAGTACAGATCATCTCGCTGTCCTGCTCTAACACACGGGACAGGGTCAGCCTTCTCTGTGAGTCCTTCTTGAGTAAGTAAAACCCGTCGTGTTCGGGACCGTCTATCGAACAACGCGGTACGTTTGGCATGTCCACCTAACATGGAATGAGACACTTACTAATGAAACATTCAGGAAAATGTGTAGCTATAAGAGTAATTTTGAATTGTTTGACGTTTTAGCTTCGAAAGAACAGAAATTGATCACTTTTCCTTCCTTTTTTAGTATTCAGTTTGTAATCTTGCCAGAATCTATAAAATACCGTATTTTACATGGAACGTCGAAAACTGATCTCTTTTTTGTATCAGATAATAAAAAATAGTTTTTAGTACGTATCGTCTCTTTTATAAGTCATGATCTATAACCAATGAGGGGAAAATTAAAACGTCAAATAATTCAAATACATAGTGTACAGTGTGATCTAAGACGAAAATTCAAAACTGAGGACTAGCGCTTTGAAAACATCTGGTAAGTATATTACATGTGAGTTTTGGTGAAACTATTTTAAACTCATTTTATGAAAATTGTTTCGAAAGTTTGATCTATTGCACATTGAAACAATGCAGAACGGAATTGCAAACATTTTTTCAAACATAACAACAGAATTAGCATTCATTTTCGATTTGCCTCAAATTAAAAATTAGCCAAACCAATATAAGGAAAAAAAAACGTTTAAAATAGTTTTATTTGTATGTAAAATATAACACAAAATACTTACTTCTGGCGATAGCAAGCCTCCGGACGAACTCCTACGATTGAGGAGTGTATCACTGCCCTCCATTTCATCCGTAGATGGCGTATTAGGCAAAGTACTAAAAACATAACCATTATAATTCTTATACTTAACTTATACCATGAGAACAGTACGGACCAAGTAACTTGACTAGTGTAAAAGAGATACAAGATATTTCTGTCTCTGTTGCACGCGGTTCAAGTCAGTCAGTAACTAAAATCCGTGAAGACTATCGGACATAATATACACAATATTATGAAGTAATTTAGTATTGACTATTGAGACAGACAAAAACAAGTTTAGCTTTATTTTCTGAGCAATTACAAAATGCGAATCCTTCTCAATGTACATATAAAACAAATTCAAAGTTATTAGTAAATATCATTTTGCTATCGACTTTCGTTACTGACTATACTTGCATCTCATTATACTGTACTGTAAATCTATAACTGTCTTGTAGTTCTTTTTACACGGATCAAGTTACACTGGTCGTTCTGTACATACATTTGTAAGTAAAAGACATACTCTCACTGAACAAGCGTTAGTACTGAGTGATTGAGCATTTACACGAATGACTGATTGTTAAGATTGATTTTCAAAAACCACGGATTGATTGATTGAATGGTCTGATTGATAAACGCTGAAATACATGTCTTTGAGGGGATTGTAAGGATAAATTGCAGTGGGACGTACGCATGTGTATTGAAAAATTTGAGTTAGAAATACAAGATATTATTATTAGTATCCCACTGCAGGGAAAATGCTTCTCTTTTTACACATACTAAATATATTAATTCTATTTAGTGTAAGCACTTATTTGTCGTTTTTAAATTCGGTCTTCTTTAAATATAAATTTCTTATTTTTACAAATATAAATACATTAGCGTACTTTGTCTATAAGGAATAATTTAACGTGTCGAAAAGTTTCCATTGTTTGACATAACAAAGAATTATATACTGTTTTCGGCGTTTATAAACCGTACATGAAGATCTTAACACTAAATTCAAGTGACTACTTTAACATAAGATAACTAAACAAGCTTCGTGCTCGCTACTCGTCAATTTAAGTGCATTAAAATTTGGTAATTTCGATTTGATCATAGAATGCAATTTTTAAAGACTACACTTTGCATAGTATTATAACTGTGGTGAACATTACTTGTCTTGCAAAAGGTGCGTATAAAAACATCATTTTTATTCAAGGTAATTCAAATTTTTTTTTAGTAACATTTTAAAATTATTGGTAGTTTTTACGTACCCTTTGTAAGACATTAAGAAGTCTTTAACATGTACATATATTTGTTTCATGCTATCTATACTAGTGTGCAATAAGGACTATATTTTAATAGATCGTGCACATTCAAATGTATTCGCTGTTGCTAGACTACAACACTAACTAATTTCTGCAGCTTTTATGTAATTTAAAATTACTCTAAAAAGTATTTATGTAACTTTAACTTTGTCGCAAAAAGCGACTAGCTGAAAATACTTCTAAAAAATATTTACTCATTTTACTAGCCAGTATAGTAAGCTAGCTAGGATGCCTGATACTAACAAAAAAAAACTATTTTTAGCAATAAGCTGCGTTATATTTTTAAACAGCCTTTTTTAATTTAATTAAAACAGCTCAGCTGTCTATTGTTTAAGTGACTCAGAAAATTACTATTTTATTTTAAATTTGGAATAAATTATTATTGTAAGGTGCCATTATAAAAATGTTACTGTTACCTGCTACTGGACAAGTCCGGTGGATATATCAGTATCGGTGAGAGCATCGACGAAGCAGTCCTAGTGATTGTAGGATTAGACCGGATCGTTTTCACCCTTGATAGCGGAAAGAAATACACGCTTATGTGCCAAGCAAACGACATCGTGTTAAGAACATTGTGTTAACACGGTCGTGTGGTCTACATTGTCATGTTATTATTATTACCTAGTTATACAGTGTGTTTGTAATTGTGAGTTATTACAATAACACTTGTAATCGGAGATTTTTTTGACTGATAGGGTCGTGTTGTGGAGTTTTGTTGGTGGTTGTTTAAGAGGAAAAGTAATTTGATAAGGATGGGCATATATGGTAGCGAAATAGATTGATACACGTAAACGGCAGGGAAATTCTAGACGTGTATTTTACTAAAATATTACATTTATCGAACGCTCAGGACGATTATTGAGAAACAATGTAAACTAAACCAAAACGTATGATTGATAAATGGTAACAACACTGCCTTTATAAGACAATATTTATAATTTGAAATTATTAAAATCACTCCAATTCCATACATTTTTGTACAGCTGGATTGTAAGTAAATCACTAACAAAACTCCACGCCGCGACTTAGTGTGATGCAACGATAATGCACGAGTGTGAGATTATGTATGCCAATTCGATTCATGTAAAACTCAATACAACATTTAACATAACTGTTAAATTAGCATGTATCCTTGCCCAATACATAAGCTCCCTCTCACCAGATTATGTATGACTGTGAACATCACACAACGTAAAACATGTAGGAAGAAAACTGGTCTCAAACTTTTAATTTAGAATTAACTGCATGCGTTTAATGTTTGTTGCAGCTGATGTAAGTAATTTGAATGATTTTGACATTTTGTACCACTAAGACGAATAATATTGTAAGCATTTCGGGAAGTACACAAATAAGGTCTTAGGAAATGTGAGAGTTTGTATTCAATTATCACAATCTATTAACAGGCTTATGCTCGTTGCAAGAAGTTTCCTCTACATTAACGAGTCAAACATACATACATTATGTTTTGAATAAAGAAGTAATTTAGAATGAATTCAGATCCATGCTGTAACAGCCGCACGTGGTGTGGGGTCCCATTGTTAAAAAACTGTTCCTATGAAACGGTATAGCTACCTGAACGACCCTTTTGATTTCAATAGCACCAAATGTTCAACTAGTTGTTTGTTGGACTTTTTTAAAAGATAGGTATTCATAATGTTCTGTGAATTTGTAGCTGTTATGTAGTAGATTATAAAAAATGATTAAAAAAGTCGTATTATGGGGACATTTTATGGACTTACACTTGATTAAAGAAAAAAAAATCTCAATTTTTCAAAAAAAAAATGAATAAGAGTCCGTTTTTCTTTTAATAGTCGATAAGTTTTCAAAGAAATGTTAGTAAATCAGTTAAAGTAACTTATGCGCTTTTAGAAATAATAAAAAGAATCCAAATCGGGCCAAGCACATAGGAGATATGGTAAAAAATGTGAAGCAAGGTCACAAGCGCTACTTAAAAAGTTAAAAATTGAATAACTTGAAAAATATCGATGATAGACCCCCTTTTAAAGTTTATTTTCGATAATTATTCATGAATATTCAGAAAATTTCGGGCGGTCACTTGCCGATGGGCGACATTGTATAGGCTGGTTTATTTATTGTATGTCAAAAACAAGTTTTTTTTAAGATCAGCGGCAACAAACATAAAGATATTATGTATCAACAATCTAGAGCATTTGTTTACCATGCGTTGCAAACTCTAAAGCAACTTGTACCTATTCTGTCTGTCTGTCTGCCTATTCTATATGTTGTTAACTCACTCGATTTCCGGAGAACTCGGAAGATTGTTGGCTATACAAGGCTCTGAGATTTTCTTCTGTGCAGTTACTGGCCGAGCTTTGTCGGCAGGCACAGATATACTTCTGCTAAAGTCCATGTTGCTACCCAAACGACTTGATGGCTTTTTCTTTCTGTGAATAAAATTATAGATTTTATTTAATGAGATCGTGTTTTTGATTGTTTTGTATTAGGTAAAAGTAGAATAAAAAATCTGGATTCTATAAAAAAAATAATGTTGTAATTGTTGTCAGGGGAATGAAATGTATAATTGCAAAATATTTGCAGATATTTTGAATGGGATAGAGCAATAAGTTTCTAAATAGCGATTTAGGGCAATAGGGCATAATGAAATAACAATAATGGTTACAACAATATCGACCATAAGTATCTAATAAATTTACTACAAAAGAAAATTCCTTCAACAAAAAAAACATTCTTACATACGAACAAAAAAATAACTACAGCTATAAACGGGAAATAGTTCCATTACAAAACGACAAGAAGTAAAACAGCAAGTACCAACGTAATAAAAAGAGGGTAATGTTATAAAGTTGCCTTAAACTCTCCTACTCACTTGCACGGCGAAGATTGAGCGGAACGCACGAATCGCTTCATGCTTGCAATAAGTAAATAAACGAATTTAATTATAACACTCGAAGACTCATATTTATGTCAGAAATTACGATGATATAGACGCTATAATTAAAATATTATTATATGCAGAAGGGCTGTTGGTGACAATCGTATGTAAGCTTACATGTATAAGCTTTTCTTAAGTTCCAAATTCACGGTTTAAAGTTAAGGTTTCATTTTATATCATTTTCATCATTCCATTAAGAGTTTTTCCTTTAAATTTCTAGCGTCCTTTCCGATTGGATTTTTCATTCCCTATTATAATAGCATGTAAGATCACATTCGATCTATAATATATGCTCGTTCGTATATTAAAACATTCAGTTGCACGTTACCTTAAAAGGTACACAAGCGCCATCTCCTGTAATCTTTTGTTTTTTCGTAAGATATATTCAAGTTAAAATAAGCACTTACTCGTAAAGGAATGGGTCTTCTAATAGTTCAGCGGCGGTCGCTCGCTGTTCTGGCTCGGGGATAAAACACCTCAGTATAAAGCTTTTCGCCTTAGTCGAGAGCTCGCTTGGAATCTCTGGATGCATCTTGTAGTATCCTACCTGTATACATAATTGATTGTCGTTAGTAACCCGCAGAAAAATAAGAATGGAACAAAACTAATTAGTCCGTCAGATAGATTTCCAAAAAATATTAGATACGTATATTTTCTTTTATCACGTTAACAAAAAAATAAGGTGATACGGTAAGTTGAAATCTCGTGTGACGTCACATACAAGTACACTTTTTACTGGTAAGTGACGTTGGTAGCCTTCACTTTCATATGTTTCACGTTTACGAGTTGCGTTTTATCTTTACATTTGTTTATTGATTTTATAAAATTCGTATCCAATATTTTTTTTTAAACTACCTGACGGACTAATTAGGTTTTTTTAATCAAGTAGCCTAGTGTATTAACAATATAACAGCCACTAAAATAATATATTTACCTTGAAAACAGCTGCCTGTGGAGATCCTAATTCTATAAAGGGTGGGTTTCCTGTCGCCATTTCTACTACGGTGCATCCGAGCGACCAGATGTCAGCCTGAAATATTACAATATTGGATTAATTTACATGTTCCAGCATAATTCAAGGTTGAGATATCCAGTGGCGCTATCTGGTGGTCCGGTCGACAACTGTCAAGCCCGCGACGCCTCTTCCTCGGTGAGCAAGCAAGCAATAATAAAGAGGAAGACTCAGATTAAACCTCTACTTTCAGCCGTCACTCCGCAGCGCGTCTTTAATCCTTCTCTGGCAAGCTATATCGTTTGTTGGCGAGATACTTTACTTAAAAAAGGCTTTTTATTTAACACTTTTTATAAAACCTCTTCACGCTTAAACGGTTAAACTGATTTTGATGATATTTGGTATGAAGTAAGCTGACCAACCCCCGATTAAAAGACTTTTTACCCGATAGCGACAAAGGAGACCAATGTTTTTACGGTTATAACAGACTTCCACGCAGACTTAATCGAGTGAAAAATCCGGCTGATGATATAATACATATTAGTTTTTACTAGTTATAATCAACTTCCACGCAGACTAAACCAAGGGAAAAAGCTATTACCATTTTGGAGCAACCATGAATTGGACCAACTACGAATTGGATCAATCGCGAATTGGACCTTTTTTTGAACATTCGATTTTTCAACAACATTTTTACCAATCACGCCTAAACTCTAGCCAAGAAATATACTAGTTTGCATAGATACTTACCGGCGCGCCATACCCCCGCTGCCCCTTGTCGATGACCTCGGGCGCCATGTACTGCAGCGTGCCCGCGAACGTCTCGGTGGACGGGCACAGCCCCGCCAGACGCTTCGACGTGCCGAAGTCTGAGATCTTCACAACACCACTGTATGTGTTCACTAGGACGTTGTCGCCTTTTATGTCGCGGTGGACTATCTTTTGGTCGTGGAGGTATTTTAGACCTGGGTGAAGAGGAAAAAATATGTTAACTTTTATGTAAAGATTTTAGAAAAAGTTTTAGTGCAACCTCGATAGATGGCGTTGGAATCGTGTTGTGTTACCAATGTTCAGTGTAATTAAAACAAATATATGAGAAAGATACCAGAAGATCGGAACTTTACTGTGGTTTTATACACATAAAATAAATTGCTTAAATATCTAACTAGTTAAAGTACTTTACCTTCTAAGATCTGCTTGGTATAATACGCGATGGTAGCCTCGTTTTCCTTCAAAGGGCCCCATTTGGACCGCAGTAGCGCGGAGAGTGAACCTCCCGGTACTTGCTCCATGAAGATCTTGAAGTAGTTGTCTTCGGATATTGAACCTAAGTACTGAAATTATACAGGGTGTTAGGATAATGTGCAAGGAAACGGAGACGGGCGATATTGTTTGAGTATGTATTTATATTGAAGAGTAATTTCGTACTAAAATTACAGGACAAAAAAGCACAATTTTTTTTTTATAATACGAAAAAAATATCATTTTTATAATTAACAGTTTCATAAAAGAATGACTAAATGGGCAACTTCGAGCAATCACGGACCAATCTTCAGTAATTTGAATACGTTATATTTTATGAACAAGTATTGCTGGGAACAGCTGTAAAAAGTCCAACATGAGGCGGAAATATCTATTGTTTACTTTGAAAGAACAAAAATGTACCAATGTCTTTAGCTAGTGTCCAAAAATTATAAAAAAATACCTGCACAATATTCCTATGCCTCAGTTGCGAATGCAGCAATATTTCCTCGTGTAACGGCTGCACATCTCCCAGGTTCCGTTCCGGTATCTCTTTGACGGCGATCCTTACTTGCGTGTTGAGATCTCTCGCAGCGTACACTACGCCGTACGTGCCTTTACCAAGGACTACACGCTTGTTGTTGTCGTCCAACTCGTATTCAAACTGGGGAATAGAGGAATGGAGTTTTGTTTTTGATTATTATGTTAGCTTTATGAGGAAATGAGTGACCATTGATCTGCTAAATAGGTTAAATAAGAATCAAACTCAGCAACTCATTAATAGCTTTAAGAATTGAGTTCTGCATACCCGCCCAGGGTTTGTAGAAATGCCAATTTCATAAAAAATATCATCTTTTGACGTAAATAGAGTGTATTAGGCTGCCTGTCCACCGGAGCGGAGCTAGGCTGCGGAGCGGAGAAACCGAGAAATATTAACCAATGGTTTGCAAGGAGCGGAGATTTTGTACAATCCTATTGGTTAATCAATCTGAGTTTCTCCGCTCCGCAGCCTAGCTCCGCTCCGGTGGACGGGCAGCCTTAGTCTGTAAATAATACCAATGTTATAAAAAAAAAATATCCCTTGGCATTAATAAATATTTATGGAAAATTGGTTCGTAAAAAAGTGTTAATATTACAAAGCACGTTCGTACGTACGTCGTACGTTCGGCTACTAGAAGTTTATGAGACGTCAGTTTATTATGCTGGCACAAATCCCAACAACAAAAACTTAGATCTACCATGATAATACTAGCCTATAAATACTCCGACTGCTGGCCAAAAAGGCTTCTTCCCATATAACAAAATCGAACATTACCAAAAACACAAACAGCACTTATTAAAAAATCCATCATACCTTAACCTGATCCTGCATAACACTGGTATCTAAGTCAGTGACCTTCTCGTGATCAGCTGTCAGTTCACCGAGTAGGTCGTGCAGTCGCTGGCGGCAAGCTTGCGACGGTAAGAAGATTTGGAAGTCATCTGAATTCTCGCTGACGTAGAGGAATAGACAGCGCTCGTCGCGTTTGTATAGACTGTAGATAAATAGGGTAGGTTAGTGGAATTATTTCATCATCATCATCTTCCTGCCCTTATCCTATTTTATTTGGGGTCGGCGCAACATGTTTTTTTCTTCCATTCTCCCCTATCAGACGTCACACTATCATTTACTCCTCTTTCATTCATATCATTCCTTATACAATCCATCCATCTTTTCTTTGGCCTTCCCCTTCCTCTCCATCCATCAACATTCACACAACGCCATCTAGTCTCAAGTTAAGCATACTAAGTAGTTTGTGTTATGAGTACTAGACAACTGATACAAACTTATATATTCCCAAATACATATCATAGATAAATTACACCCAGACTCAGAACAAATGATCGTGCTCATCACACAAACACTTGTCCTGGATGGAAATCGAACCCACGACCTCCGAAATAGCAGTGATAGTCACTAACCATATCCGGTCTGTCAGGATACTCACACTCATTTTGTGTATACAGTACTGGTTTATTACTTTTCTAACAATTCAATTAATGCTATTCCTTACCTATAGCTCCTAATCATATCAGAGGTGAACAGCCAGCGATGCACCTGCCGGCACTCGCCGCGCATAGAGTCGAGGCACAGGTTGAGAATCTCCACAGACTTTTGCTCAGCGCCCATATTCACGTTGACATACGACGGCATGTATACCTTTGTCGTTTCTAAGATTAACACCTGGAAAAATTGGAGTTTGGTAATTGAATTAATTGAGGAAGAAGGTTTGATAATAAGGTTGAATTTAAGGTTCTTGGTAAGAAGAAAGAAGAAGTATAAAAGTGGTTTGTTGGTGAGGTTGTAATGCATCCATTTCCAAGGTCAATCCAGTTTTGACCTGTAAATTTCAATTTTTTTCAGAGTAATATGACTTCATAACAGTGGCGAAGGGTCCATATAACTCGATTCCTACCGGCTTCCCTTTTGAAATATGGCAAATACTAAGATTCTGTTTATTTAAGTATCATTTAAAAATATCAACTATAATTATAATAATTTACGAAATAATAATGTACGTGTATAGCCTTTGCTTGAAAATAACAATAAACGCCTAAACTTTTTTTTGGAGCAAAACGCATGCAATAAAGGCCTACAATTTTTATTGAGTAAACCCACGATTCGCTTTACCGGTTAAAAGGTAAGCCGGGACGCGATTTGGGAATCGCGTACGTCTACTTCATAGTGCGATCTCTTTTACTCCATTGAGTTAAAGTGAGACACATTATGTAGTTTGACACATTGAACAACCGCGGCCAATAGGACTTAGGGAAGCCGTTGATTTTCGGCTTATGACAAAGACAGAAAAAAAATAAATGCGTACGCCAGAAAGAGATGCAATATGAACTTCGTACGTCAACTGAACAGAACAGATGACAGCTGACGTTTACGTTCGCGCTAATATTATAAAAGTTTTATTTGTTATTTTCACCGGTTCATTTGCATTAGATTTGGTGTATTCGTATCATAATTTAGAATCTTATAGTATTATTACTTGTGATTGATCAGTGTAGTGATTGTGCAGTAAAAACAAAATTACTTACATCAGTTCAGTGTTATTATTTGGTTATTATCTATTCGAATAAATATTTAGGTAAGTCAGAATTACTAAGATTGTTGATTTAGTTTGTAGATCTATTAGAAAGTAGTTATTTTTGTTATTATTAAATAAATTCGATAATATAGCGGCATTAGTGAATGCAGAATGCTGTCTAACAGATTATTTGCTGACTGAGGAAAAATCTTTTTCAAAATAGAGTTTTGAAAAAGACCTGACATGATTTGAATTAATTACAAATGACGATCAAACATTTTAACAGTTCTTTCTACAACAAAATATCATTGGCTCACAGGAAGTTTTAAATTAAATTAAATGTTTTGTTTCCCTTGCTTGTTATTCTCAGATCCAATACTCAATATCTTATTTCATTCCACATAGTAATATAAATCAAAATTTGGACCCTGTCTGTAGGACAAGTTAGTAGTAGATATGCACAGCATAGCATAGTACATATGTGGGAAGGCTTAAAATATTGTGTTTATAATTTCTATATTTATGTACTTATACTATTTGTGTATTATTGTTATAACATTACAATCTTCTAAATATGATAATATAAAGTAATTTAGAAGTGTTGTATATTGTTGTTTTGCAACTTAACAACAATGTAAATATTCATAATTTAATTATAATGCACTTAAGTCCATGTTTATGTGGCAACCATATATTATATATTTAATATTCTAATATTTAGTTGCATTTTATTTTATAGTATACATTTTAATTTGTCTATCAGTTAGATATTCATTTATTGTACTTATAGTAGCATTTTGATTGTGAAATGGTTTTAAATAATAAATTATTACTGTATTTCTCTTATTTTTTTTAATTTTCAGGGTGTTTATAATATTAGTAGTGAATAGAGCTACACAGGGTTTAATGCTCTTATTAATTCATCTAAAATACATGTTCAGACAAAAAACATATCCGTACTTGTTGTTTATCGTTGCACGATAACAATGCAATTTTTGGACGGGCTTCCCTTTTAAGAAAATTCACCCTTCGCCACTGCTTCATAATGACCATGTGTTGGTCAAAATATTTTAGGTGGAAAAATAGTAGTTTTAGCTTGTAAACAACAGGAAACTAAAGCTTTTTATGTTCGATGATGAATACCTATTCCAGCAACAGAATTTAAAACTACCAATAAAGTACGTTTTGGATAGCTAAAAAAGACGGAAGTCTCCAGCAAAGATTACAACATTTACTAGAAAAAGATTATAACAGTTCGACTTACAGGAAACCTAATAATATTTTCACACTCGCTCTTAGTTGCCTCCACAAAGTACTCCATCCAAAACGAGAACACTTGCTGTTCTGGTGACGTCTCCTCACCTTTCCTAAACCTGGAAAACAATCTTCTTATATATAATTTCGTCCTTTTGATTTCAAAGACCAGATACAGGCAAAAATTTTAATATTTTATATTGTGAAATTGTAAAATTATGAGTAATTTACAATAACTTACATCTTTAAACAACAAAATAGAACATATAAGCTTTGTTAATTAAAGTAACAAAAATGTATTTACATTACTGTAAAAAACCATAGAACTTATCTCACCTATCAATTAATTCAATATTTCCAATAGTGGATTTCAGGTACCAATTCGGTGGTTTGAGTTTGAACATACATTCTGCTGCCTGTATCGCTTTCACGTAGTCTTGGGCCAGTACTGATATCTCGAAGAAGGTGGCCACGTCCCAATAGTCTTTGAGTGATGATAGACTGCCTTTTTTACCTATTAAATGATTCAGTACCATTCCTGAAAAAAAATAAAAGATGAGGAAACATAAAATGAAATGGCTATGATTAGTTGAACTTTGAGGTAAAGAACATTTCAATGTGTATTTTTGTTATTATAAGCCTGAGTATCGTACTATAGGGCAAAGGTCAACCCCATCTGTTATAATTTATCCATCTATGGTTAATACATAGTACAAACTAGACTATCTCACTGCGACTAGGATTTGGACAATATAGGGGTTTTAAAAGCAACTAATATTGATTGAAATCCGACTGCTTGTTCCATATGTGAGTGAGCACCAAAAAAACCCACACAAAATTTATTCGGCTACATAAATTCTATCCATACTAGATTGTAATGTGTCTCTATTGTTTGATACAATAGTCGAACAATAGAACTTGTCTCAAAGCCAAACATGAAAGCTTATTCACAGCGTCGATTATCTATGATTTATAATGTCCAAAGATCTGTAATATATAGCTACATAAAATTATTAACCCATTACACATCTGTCGGTCTGGCCCAACGCCAGAAACAAATAAAAACAATATAAAGTTAATAGATGATTCGATGTAATGGCTTGTAAAATAAATAAAACTAGGTATTTCAATGTTTTATATTTTAAACCGTTGCTTTTATTGACCACATTAAGAGGCATGTGGTTTTGCAGATTGTGGCTTAAAATACCTAATTTTGGACAATGGTGTTTGCAAAGGAAAACAGATGATTAAGTATAAATACTAAACCAATATTTATGAATGATGTGGTCATTTAAATGACTACAATCATACTTTATTTTAGCTTCTAATGGCATTTTGAATGTCAACGCATAAGGAAAAATCAAATCAAATATTTGATTGCTTGTATTTGTCGAAACTAGTTCAACAGGTCTGCTTAATAAACTAAGACCAATAAAACTTACCAATATGTTGTAATTCCTGAGAATTCTTAAAGTCATTACCAGCTATAACTAAAAGTGTTGCTAAATTAATTCCCGCGTATTCATTTGGTTGCACTTCGAAACCTTGCCTGTACCTGTAATATTTAATTATTTTTATTTGTTATACTGCATTTAATATTGATTCTGTATTAAAATAAAGTATACGACTGAAAATTAATATTGAAACATAGTGATAAATACGATGTTTTAAAAATACTTAATTTCGTGACGTAGTACAATTTTATTTAAATATTGCTAATGTTTAGTTGTGTTCGACAATTTATATCTGGAATTCGTCATCCTACTGTTTGCTTTTAATTGGTGTATGTAAAAGGTTGAAACATGCCTAACGTTTTGTTAGAAAAACTCAATATAGGATTGAGTGAAAGAAGATATACTGCGCCAACCCCTATTATTATCATTCCCCTGAAGGACGATAGAAAAACTTAATATGAGTTCAAAACTCGTATGACATTATTTTACTACTTCTCAATTTAAAATCAATTGTGTATTATCAAAAACCAATATGACAATGAGAAGCGACTAACAAAGAACGTGGCCTATTTCTAACGTATTCATTTGTTTCTTACCAATGAATGGCGTTGTCCAAGCTTTCCTTATCCGAGTGTTGAGATTCGACGAATTTATCTTTGTATATACGCCCGCATAGGCATAGCATATCAGGGAAACGGTTTTCTTTCTTCTCCAGTGCTTTGACGCATACTTTGAGAGCATTTTCTCTGTCGCCTTCCTTATTCCGCCTAAAAAAGGAATAAATTGAGTCAGTTCTATAACTGGACGTATTTTAAATTGCCTGAAAAGGTCTACTTGAAATAAAAATCTTTTGATTTTGATCAAGTTTCCTTGCTTTGATGTAAAAAGCTGTCTTGACATTTTTCAAATAAAAATTGTCATCAGCTAATTAAATTTATGAAAGGACAAGGTTTTTCTTGGAATATGTTGTTTTTCAAGCTCAGAAGCTGTTTAAAATAAAACTTCTAAATATTCGCCGAAAGACGATGGATGTAGAACAAAAGTAAGGGTTACTCAAAGTGCAAAAAAAGTAAGACGAAATACTGAATTGGACCAAGATATATTTTTAGTCCAATTAAAGCACCTTCCAAAAGCAAAAAGGCAACCACTGGCAGATGTTTCTCTGCGTAATTAAGATGCTGTCTGCTGTCTCCAATTTAAAAGGAAATTACTACCTATTATTAGATTCATAAAACGTTAATTGGTATCAAGTTTTAAAATCCCTTGTACAGTTGGAGTAAAAAAAACAACAATTTAGAATTTCGAAAACGACATAATATTGTACTGTAATTTGTAAAACGAAAATGTACTACAGAGTACAAAATTTTCAGACATTGATGTTTAAACATTTTTTTTTTATAGTTATTTAGAGCTAAAAGCCACCGAGTGTCAACAGTTGTTCAACAAGATTTGAGTCAGGAAATGATTTTTCTCATTTTAGCTCAAATCGCAGGATATTTTCAAATTATAAGTACGTATATAAATTAATTCATAAAAAGGTACCACAACCACAGAGTACAAAATTTTCAAACTCACCTATTCATCGCAAACGCGTACATGAACCTAATAATGGGCATATTGACGTAATTCTTCCTATTCATGATGGTTTTCAGATCATCAACGACTTGTACTATCGCGTCGTAGTCTTGTATCTCGCGGTAGGATATCAGCATGTTGAGGATCGTGTCTCCAGAGAGGACGGCGGGGTCGTCGAGTCGCCGTCGCATGGCGTGAAGCATGTTGGCAAGCTCTTGCCCCGAGTATGTTTCACGTGCTTTGCGGAGATCAGATAGGAATTTCTCTTGGAGATGTGCTCTGGAATTTATATTGGAATGTAATTTTTTGGCATTTTATAAAGATATCCTATTGTATTGGTTGTTGATGTATGGTTTGAAAAAGATAAGTGCATTTGTTTTTGTTTGGATTTTTCAATCTTGTAGGTACATATGATCTAAAAGTTCAGCTTCAGTTTTAGAAATTTAATATCTTTTTTAGGATAGAACTTCTCTTTCTATCTTTCACATCTAGTTTTTAAAGTTAAGGTAAAAAAAATCCAGTTAAGAGAATAAATCAAAGAAATTCAAGTTTCTTTACTGTAACAGGCAAAATACCGTTTGCGTTTTTGAAAAACATCAAATTTTCATAAATTGCAAAAGAATCTTCATACTCACTTCGTCTGTACTTCGACATCTTGCAATATATTCTTGAGCCTCAAGGTCAAATGCAGTTTAGGGTCGGCGGAGTCATCGCCCTTGAACTTAGTGGCCGCAGGATTGGTAGTCACACAAGTCCCGACATCAGTCAGCTTGTACGAAACGAACAGGAAGTTCGGCAGAGATAACTGGTAGAAGGAAAAACCAAGTGTTTCATTCAAGTGTATGGGTTATGAGTCATTCATTCAATAAATTAATTGTATGACTTCTATTATTCCGTAAGTTTAATGTCGCTGGAAGTAAGAACTAGTGTTGTGATATGTTTCGAATATTTATGGCTGGATTGACATTGATACATTGATTTTTTTACTGGATAGTTGTTTATAATTAAAAGTCATTGAGTTGTTCAACAAGATTTGATTCAGGAAATGATTCTTATCATTTTAGATCAAATCGCAGGATTGTTTTCAGATTATAAGTGCGATTATGGATTAATTCATACATGCTAAAATCAACTTTAGGCCAACCAAAATTTTAGTACTATATTTTTTTTTTCACTTTTAGAGGGTTTAAAAAGGCTATCAAAGAAAATTGAAGGATGGGAAGATTGTGGACCAATGAATCACAATAGTTTGCGATATTTATTTTAATTAAAACTACCTACATGAGTATAAAACTTTTTAAATTCTTGAAGGACTTTAAGGGTTCTTGAAGATAAATTTATCAAATTATGTTTTTAATTATAATAAAGTTATCACTTATACTTTGACACAGAGGTAAGTAGATAACAACTCAAGAATACCTTGATAAAATACACATATTTTATTCACTAATTGCTTTGATAAGATAAGGAAACCCCTAATGCATTCAACATAACATAGTATACTATCGCATTACAAACATCAATCATAATCTATTATAAACAATAGATAAATATAAATACACGGTGTAGTATTCTTGTTATCTTAGTATGGAATTTTGCCGCCTACGCATATAATCTTAGACGCGACGCTGCATATCTTATACATGTATTTGAATTTATGCTTGCAAAGAGACAAATGTATTAATAATAAATATCTGTTGCATCTGAGATGAATGTTGTTGTTGTTTTTGACAAAATACTGGGTCTGTGGGCCATAGTTATAAAACTGCTAGATTTTTATCGCCATAATATTGACGATTTCGGAAAGCATAGATACGTCACATGTACCTCATTATTTATATAATAGCTGTTGTCTGCGACTTCGCCCGTGTGAATGTCGGTTAAAGCTGCAAAAACATTACCCTCGTCTGACGCTATCGGTTAGAACGTTGCCCATGTGTTAATCCAGGGTTTTAACTAAACCCGTACCAAATTTCATTAAAATTGCTTCAATCCTATAAGCGTGAAAGAGTAACAACCCTATATTATATCCATTTACATCCATACCTAGGTACAAACTTTTGCATTTATAATATTAGTAGGATAGGTAGATGTATTAAAATCATTTACCTAGAGTAAATCAGACTTGCGCTTGCGTTTTTATTTTTGTTTTGCAATCTGTTTTAACAATAACAAGGATTTTGTGAGGTGATGCGATAACAGCTTTTGAATCGCTGATAAAAAATCAAACGTTCTGCTCCTAACGCTAAATTTCCAGAGGATTTGTTAAATGCAATTGACCTTTCATTGTTTCTTATATTTTAAGCTAGCATAAACTACTAACCATTGAAATTCTATTGTATTTATACTTAGCCTTGTATGAGGCATACACCTATTAGGTGAATACAACGTTGCAAATAATTGTTTTATAAAATTAACAACAATAGCTTTTCCCTGAAGACATTAAATAAAAGTATTGTTTGCATAAACATACTTACTATTGTTTAATAAAAGAGTACTAAACTTAGTTCTAGAATTGTAATACTAAGATACAAAAGGTTGGCATTGGCATACAAAGGGGAAAAACTCGACTCCTAAATTGAATTAGGCATACAGATGTTAGAACTGTCATTGTACTATTATTGGAGACGAACAGGACAATTTGTCAAATTGAGAGTAATAGCTATAGAGGTGCATATATGTATAAGACGTAGCTGACAGCGCCTTGATATTTGAATAATAGAAAAATTGCAGGCAATTCCAGCTGAGATAGAGAAACACATAGAGCAGGAAAATCAATCTTATTTGTTACCCAATAAAGTTTCTTATTGAAAAACAGATTGACTGTCGTTAAAAAAGTACGTTATATATTTTAAAGCAGTCTAATGGTTTTTGTTCAAATCTATACAATACATCATTCTTATTTTAAACTAGTAAACAAAAGAATTAAGATAAATTTTCCTTCGTCCGAAAACCACAGATAGCTATTTCCATGTAATGTTTTCAAATTGTACAGTGATAATATGAGTCATGAAACATGTACCACTTTAAGTAATTACTGGAGAACAAACTTTTGTTTGTATGTATTAACATGATTGCATCTTTAATGTCTTGAACAGGATAACAATGACAAATATGAGATATGACGTCGAAATTGAGATAAGTGGGCGTTGGTATTAACAAACATAATTATTTAATCTATGTATAAACAAATTGAATGTCGAAATGTCGTGGTGGCCTTGCAGTTCTACGTGCGGATTTGTATGCACGAGGTGCAGGTTCGATCCCCAGCACAGGCAAGTGCCAATGTGACTTTTTCTAAGTTATATGTACTTTCTTAATTATTCTAAGACACTACTGAGAAACGGTGACGGAAAACATCGTGAGGAAACCTGGATTTCTAATAATATAATCTGAAATCGTCAATCTGCAGTTAGCTAGCGTGGTGATCAACGCTCAAACCTTCCCTGTATAGGAAGAGGCCTGTGCCCAGCAGTAAGAGATATATAGACTGGTTTATTTATTATTATATTATACAAATTATGGTATCTACGACGCTATCTTTATGGAAGAAAGGGTAATTTCCTTGAAATTGTTACAAAATCTTATCAAAAATCTCTTAGCATTTTTTGCAAATCATCACATACTTAGTATGTTTACAAAAATGTTCTCAGAAATGTGGTGTTATTAATACGATATTGATGTTTGATTTCTTCGAAATGAATGCATGACAAAGTCAAATCTATCTGATTTGGATGTCAAAACAATGAAATTGTATATCATAATAATGGTCTTCAACTAATTTGTGTCTAGACTACATTGAGAGACAAATATATACTGTATTACAGTATTTCTATAACATAATAAATTGTTATGGATATACTCAGCAAGCTAGATAGATAATCTTGTATCTTTATATAGGGTTTTTATGATTTATGAGTGTTTACTTTGATTTTTATTGCAAATAATCATAGGAAATTCAAATCCTTGTAAGAAGTTATTTAATGATTGGAGATCTACACCTAATATTTCATAATTATATGCTAGTATTGATAAATGTTTGTTAATCAACAAACTGACTAGACCGATGTAATTTTGTGTCATAACACTATCAATGCAATGCAGTAAAGCAAATTTTCAGGTTGACCAAATTTAATTGCCATCAACTTGATAAACAAAAATTGACATAAACATGCTTTAATACTCAGAACAGCAAATATAATATTATGTATCCTAATTAATCCAATATCCTGCTTTTATTACAAATTCGAAAGTATGTGAGTATGAATGGATGGTTGGATGTTTGTTTCTCTTTCAGGCTCAATCAGTTAGATCAACTTTAATAAAATTTGGTATGGTGATAGCTGACATCCTGAATTAATACATAGGATACTTCTTAACCGGCTGTGTCAGAGGGGTAAAGTTTTTCAGCTAAAACCGACATTCGCGCTGGCGAAGTCGTGAACAACAGCTATAGTTAGTATAAATATAGATCTAAACATAAGGCATTTTTACTACTCAGAATAGTACATAAATATTCATATCCCGAAAGATCTGAAACCTTACTATACTTAAATAAAATTATGCAGTACCTTAAGCCGTAGTGTAGAGTCAGCATCAACATCATTGTATAGCAGTACATTCTCCTTCATGTCAAAGCTCTCCCGGACTCCCAAATGGTATAGCAGGGAACTCTGCTGCAGCTGCAAACTGAGGTCAACCAGTGCAACGTCCGCATTGTAGAATGTGTCCAGCACATTTGTCTCACCAAAGTCTAACTTTTCAAACTGGAAACGATATTGGAAAGTTTAGTATAGGTTTTAGAAGGTATAAAAGACCTGTCTATAAGTAAATGTGATTAAATTGTAATAGTGTATAGGAAAAATGTTAACCACAGGATACTATATACAATAACTCGCTACTGGTGTTTTGAAAAGTATGTATAGCTTTAAGTTTAGGTTTTTTTTTAAAGCATCTTTTAAAATGAACTGTAAATCCATACTACATGAACTCTTAGCACATATAAAAGCAAAAAAGGAGGATGCGGAGGACTAAATTACATGCCCAGTAGTGGAACAATATATGTAGATGAGGTATATAACATCATATTAAGTCTAGTTTAGGTATCACATTCAGAAAACTGTGTCTGCATTTTAATTACAAAAATTCCATTAGGAATTCTTATAAAGAGACTCAAGTGGTTTGGGAATTCCCCATTTTCAGTTAATACGATGAATAAAAAGACACTACAAGACAGTTCAAAGTCCAATGGATTTTTTGTCGTAAAGTAAATTACAAGAACATAAAGTTATTTTATGTTGTTAAAATTTATATGAGATTGTTGTGATAATTATTTTAATGTAAATAAATGAACTTAGAGAATATTAGACAAAATGAGTTCCCGGTAAAGAATGACTACCATAGAGATATATTTACAAGGTCGATTCACAAGGTCAGCGTTATAATGTAAAATTAGTGTAAATCCAATAAGAAAATTACCTACGATTGTTATTGTAACATGTAATTTGGTACATTGGGCTGATAATTAAATTTAACCTGATAGGATTAATGAGAAAAATGTCATTGCTTTTAATGATTAAAAAGTGAGATTACCCAAAAACAGCTGGAGTAAACAGATAATACATTTGAGAAAAAAAAAACAAAGGAGGTTTATCTTTTTTGGAAATTCCAATGATAAGATATGCATAACTTTTTTAATTACTCAAATATTTATAACATATGAGATTTTGTATTTTATTTATTTCATAATAGTGCAATTCATTCAGACCATACCTAATGATAAACAATGCATTGAAACATATTCAGACATGTAAATAAATTCAATATGAACTTAATTCAAAGATAAGGAATTTAAAATTTCCATGAGCAAACATTCTAAATGCTTGTAATAGTAACTTTGGTAACAAGAAAGTGGCGTTTGAAGGACATCTCATGGGTAAAGGTAAACAAGTGAATATTATCTAAAAAAATGAGTTATTTATAGTAAACTTTGAAGGTAACTTACATGTATGTGATGTAAATTAGCATTAACCAATTCAGATGCCAGTCGAACTTCCTCCAGAGCCCTTTTTCTATGAGCAAGGTTTGATGTTTGGGTTATATCCAGTACACATGCTATGTCCATCCGGGGCCTCTGGTTCGAGCCTCCCGGCTGGACAGTCGCACTGGACCCATCGCTACACACACTCTCGCAGATACTCCTCACTTCTCCTACAAAAATAACAACTCGATACAAAAACTCTGAAGTCAAGACGAAAGCGGAAAAACAAAGTTCACAGTATCACAGCATCGCACCTGTATCTTCTAACGTCGTGGAACTGTTCCCACCGCCAAATGTTATCATTTTCTCACGTGTTTATTAACATTTGGATAGTTTATACACACATTTCACATTCAATTTACGCAGCTTAAAAAATAAATTCCACAACAAGTATTTGCGGGCTTGTGTTATTTAACGTTAGTGATGTGACACATGTACCCTACCAACATATTTACTTTTTTTATCTGTGACGTGTTGGATGTGAGAGTAGAGAATTTCTAAAAATAGTATTATAGTATGTTACTGCCTCTGTATCTTATATACAACATGATCAATATCACTAAGCCTGTTATAGTCCTAATAAAATAATAATTTTAATCGTTGAAACGACTTCTTACTATATACGTACCTATGGTAATTTAACGTTTTATAGGCACACAATATAATATAGTATGCTACACGAATTTCTTTCCAGCACCACAAAATACTAGCGATCTATGATTATTTATAATCAACTTCAGAATGGTACGTTAAATGTAAAGTAAATGTTCTATTATTATGCAACTAGGCAAGAAATAGACAGTTTAACGCGACTGTACGTTTTTAAATTGACTAAAACTCAGTCTCCTGATTTGTATATTAGTTTTACTAATATTTATGCAGCGCCCAGAAAAGAAAATTCGCGATCAACATAAACATTTTGATCATGTGTTGTTGATTATGTTATGTTGAAGATGAGCATCACTAGTAATGACCTTGAGTTGACGATTTGACGCCATCTATCAGCAAATATTTGCAACTTTAAAAATGTCACACGTTGGTATAGTTTGTACAACGAGAACTAGATGTCACTATTACAAGAAAATCACAAATTGTTTATTTAAACCGTTACGGGAAATGTTTTTCTTAGATTGTCTCTCCATTTCAGAATCTTTGTTTTTTGTATAAAGCCAAGATTAAGAAAAATATTAAATTAATTAATTATCGATCACGACTGAAGCTTGTACCAATGCCTATGCAGATGCAGTTCTTTATAAATTTGGTAACTTTAAAGCACCCACACCTCCGTACCCACTAATAGTTTCTAGGTATTTCTTACTTTCAGTAGGTAAGTATAGATATTTATCGCATCAGTCGATTTTTCCGTTTCTCCTCCTTTCTTCAAAATATGGGTCTGCAAGGATTGAGGAAGTTATAGACTTATCAAAACGGAAACCTTAGTGGCGAGACGTTTGTCTTTTGAGTTTAAGGTCATAGATTCTGTATAAGGTCACGCAAAAATGCAGTTATTGTTTAACACTTAGGTCTTAGAGGTAAGTAGGTATCTACTTACTTAACTAACACCTATAATTTCTCACTAACTAATAAACGTGAAATATAATAAAATTAGTTCCTCAATTATGTAAATTTTATAGGTATTTTCGAACTACTAAGCCAAGGCGATAGCCAAAATAGGTGTAGTGTTTTTAAGATTCCGTCATGTATTTGAGTCTCTTCATTTCACTCAAACATCTGAATGCCTCAGCTTATGTTGATGTACGAGCAATCGTTAGTCATTAGGTACGTGTTATTCTAGGTACTTTAATCTAATTATGTATTTATATATTTTTAAAATTACAAGTTAAGTTTTAGAATTTTCTTCTTACCTATACCTTGTTCAGATACTTACTGATTCGTAGATTGTATCTTCTTTATTGCATATGGACATCGGACAGTCTGACATGATCAATGTGATTAAATTTTTAATTGAGGTACCTTTTGCAAATGAATAATGTACAACAAACGACGATACATCGCGCATTTACAAACTTAGAAAAATACCTATTTGCAGACGACTGTGTAAGTACTATTAGTGTATTACTACAGTGTATTAGTGCTTAGAACAATTAGGGTGATTTTCCCAAAATTCTATGTTTTTTTCAATGTTTCTCATTAAAAAGAACCATGAGGAATAATACTTGAGTTTAGTTCAAAATTTGCAAGGTAAATGACTTTTCAAAATATGCCATTTTTAAGTAGGTAATTGGTTTTCATAATGAATACAAATATTGTGTAGTAAGATATTTTATTTAATTACAATTAATTACATTTTATTCGCCGTCCAACTCAAAAACAAAATCACAGCTGGCTATCAAAATAAATATTAAGAGTAATTGTCGGTAAATTAAAAAACAAACAGAACTTTTAAAAATCTGATAAATAGCTTACACTACCTCTTAAAAAATACTGTTTTCCCATAAATTAATTACACGTATTTTTGTATTTTAATTAAAACATTGTTTGACTGCCGTTAAGCATAATTATGAAAAAAAAACTTTGTTTTGCTAACAATAACATCTAATTTATGCGTGGTAACCGGTAATGGGTAAAAAAATAATTTAAAATTTAACCACACGTGTAGGTACTTAATGACTAGATAATAATAATGACCTTACAAATAATAATCAAGTTTTTCAGTAGCATTTTATTGGAAACAAATTAATTTCTGTAATAGTATGCGCACAAATACTAGTCACCCTATAGAGGCATATGAGCAGTGAAAAGGGGGAGGGGGGGGTGCTATTGACACGTTACACGTGACGTCATAGATCGGTCTGCCGCTTACATACATATTTCAGGTGCGGGCTACTATTATTAATAGGCTAATATTGTTAACCATCACGGGAAAAAAGCGAAACAACCCTGACATCTTATTACTAGACAGACACAGAACAAACGATCGTGCTCTTCACACAAACATTTGTCCTGGATGCGAACCGAACTTATGACCTCTGTTACAACAGTCAGGGCTACTAACCACTAGACCAAGAGGCCAGTCAATAATATTACTTTAAGAGATGTCGGCAGGCCATTAGGAAGCCCAGCCAGGGTCCCGCAGAGCATGTGCGAGCGATCCCATAACGCTGGCTTAGGTAGTTAAAGGGGCCCGGGGTGTTTTTAGTCGGTTAGAGTCCAACATATCCCCACGCCGTGCCCTCGGCGTGGGTTGAAGTCATTAGCGTTTCACCACGGAATAATAAGGCCATTAGGAAGTGACTATCGTTAGAGCGCATACTATAGGCATAGCTTAACACTTTACTTTCCAAGAATGATTTTGCGTGAAGCGCCAAAGTTTTGTCCGGACTGGCTGGCCAGTTTGTTGGTGCCGGCTTGGAGACCGATCACAGTCTGACCAGCGCGGAGGACATCTTCGCTGAATTCACGACGGTTCTCTTCAGCAGGCCTGGGCCCAAGGAAGGGGCCGCGCCATTCTGGGTGTTTGTAGGCCTGGAAAATCAGAAAAAAGATTTCAATAATTTCTTGAGCTCATTAATTAAATAAGTGTTTTTAAATTTTCGTAACTTGTACCTATATATTTTAGACAACAAATGGGTTTTGTTTAGTCCGGTGACCACGGTCGGTGCAACTCGGTCGAAACGTCGGGAGAAAAGAAATGTTGAATTACATCGCGAATAAAGCACATCAATCAATTATAAAGAGATGTAGGTCGAAGAGTTCTGTTCTTAGGAAATTCATAGAGAAAACGGTTTGAGAAGAACGATCGAAAGGACGGCACATGGAAGTAGTATGATTTAGTCTATGGTAGAACGAACTACATTTATAAGTGTGTAATGATTTACAAGTAATATCATAAATAGGTAGGTATAATGATATAAACATCTCTAATTGCACACCTCAAGTATTTTACAAGCCTATAAAATATACTCTCTCCTCTACTTTGTAATCGTTATCAAAAAATTACGTACCGTCCTGCCGAGAGCAAAGATAGTCTGTGTGACGAGAGCAATGTTCTTCTGGTCCCAAAGATCTGTCGTCTGGAAGAGATCCACATCAGGAACTCCGTACTTCACACATGCTTTCTGGAACCTGAAACGATAATTGCTGGTTGAGTATTTATTATCATCATCCGTCCATTTAGTGTACTGATTTAGTTCATGGGCTCATAGGTCTTATTGATTTGAGTCTGACCTGTAAAGATTCATTTAAGTAAAGAGAGCATTAACTAAATAATGACTTTCTGTGGGTGTCGTTAATCTTCTCAGAAGCTGTGATAGCTTAGTGGTAGTACCATAGGACTGCCAAGTCAAAGAGCTCGAGTTCGATCCCCACAGGGCACACCGACTTCACGAATGCTTCCCTGTATCGGAGGTCCTGCGCCTGATCTCGTCGTCCTCTGATCGTTTCGGATTGCCATCCTATCGGGCTATGAGAGTAAAGGAACAGAGGGTGCACTTATGTTTACGCACACACTTGTGCGCTATAACATGTCCCGCGTAACTGGCTGGTGTCATAGTAACACTAGCCGCCAAGGCCGAATGCGGTCAGGAGACATTAATAATTAAGGGGCCGTCCATTTTTTTTTTTAGCTTTTTCACTCCTCTCTCTGTGATATTTCGTGCCCCTCCCCCCTCTTCAAACTTCACTTGATTAATGAACGGTCCCTAATCTTCTCAGTTCACACTTACTGATTAATATTGTCCATGTACTTGTAGTCTCCACCAGACACGTTGACCTTGGAGATGATGCCGGGCTGCAGCCGGTTCATCAGCTTGCACAGAATGATGCCGTCCCGGAGAGCCTGCTCGTAAGGCATGTTCGGGAACCGCTCTCCGATGACTGCCTCGATCCATTGTTGGGCTTCGATCTCCTTTTCTGGTTCACGCTTGCCAGCGCACTGGAAAAATGAGAATAGATTTTTTTGAAAATAGAATGAGAAAATTTTGTCTTGTTATGTTGGTATTCAATTTGTTAAAAAATAAAATGTAATGAGATCGTGGGAGTTTCATGTTGGGACGCATTTGTTCAAAAAAACGATTCACAATTGTAACTCATTTAATTTTGAATACCTCTATACATTGCGGAATGCAAAAAAGTATTGAAATTGACTAGATAAAATGATAAAATGTGATCCATTCACTGGCAAATGGCACATAATATTTGTATACTTTTTGCGTATTAAAACAATTAATGCGCATAATATTGTTGTCAATAAAATGCACAAACATTATCGTTTGCAATATCAACGTTTATCAAATATATTGTTCCACGCACGTAGAAATATTTCTCTAGAGTCAAAGTTAGTAAACAATTAGTCCGTAAGCTAAGTTCAATGGTATTGGTGCCGGCAAGGACTAACAATAAACAATACGCTTTGTATTAAATATTTAAATTAAGTATCAGAGTTTACTGCCGCAGTTAGTGATAAGGCGGCGTCCAATACGGACCTTGGTCTTCCTTTGTCATAAAAAAAAAAACATTTTGTTTTTTTTCTATATTTTTCGAGTTACACGTGCTTATTGTCAGCCAGTTCCTTTCTTAAATTCACACGTGTGGTTGCGTCCGCCATTTTTATTGTTTTTCTTTTGTTTTTAATAATTTTATCGACATGATGTTGCTTTTAATTTTATGCTCGATTTTATTTTATTCATCGATAAAAGCGCACCCTTTTATAATACTGTTCCTATTCTTTTACATACCGAAACAATTATCTATGACGTATTAAAGTGCAATTAATATTAATTATTGTTTACAAAAATGTAAAGACACGTGTATCTACAAGGATTTAATATTTACGGTAAGTTTAATTTCCTTGTTTTTTATTTATTTTCTGTAGCCTTTATTTATTAGGTATGCTATGTTTTTATAATAGACCCCTATAAAATATTTTTTATTAATCACTCTTTCTGTTTAACTATTACTCCTTTTTTTTCTGTGGTAAACCGCTAATGATTTCAACCCACGCCGTGGGCACGGCGTGGGTATATATCGGACTCCCACCGACTAAAAACACCCCGGGCCCCTTCTATTACCTAAGCCAGCTTCACGGGATCGCTCGCGCATGCTCTACGTGACCCTAGCTGATATCTATTACTCCTGCTATATTTTCATTTCATCACGTTTGACCTCACCATGATTTTGCTGTAAAGTACCAACTCAGTCTAACTAATTAGGACTAATAAGTGTAGCATTTTGAATGCTCATTACTGGTCTCAATAGCTCCACTATCGTAAAACAATACATTCATGGGGATTAATTACCAGTACCTAATTAATGGTACAGTGAACAACAAAAGTCACCAAGTTTTTTTAAATTATTGTACACAATCACATTCAATGAGTTGCTGTTAAGTACCAAAATAGGCACCTATGACAGTAAAAACTTAAAAATCAATTCCTACACGTTACTAAAAAGTAAATTGTCTTTGTAAATTGTAGCCCTGAGTAAGCCCTTTGTAAATTGGATTGTGTTTTCCGACTGCTGTTGCTGACTGTACATATTTAAGATAACCTTATCTAATATTGACGCCCTTTGTAATCACAAAACCACTAAAACAGGAAATGTAATTTAGTAAGAATAAAGAGATAACGACGGACAAAAAAATTAACATGGACACTTAAAATTTGAGCTAACAACACTACAGTCAAACAAGTATTAGTTCCGGCCTTTATTACCGCGTAAAATTAATTTTACTATGTTTATTTATGAAGCGGTAGATTTTGTTTCGTTTTTTCGAATTTAATTTAGTTTAATTCTCCTGTTTCCTAAAGAAAATCGCCTACAGCCGCGCGGTGCGTAACAGCGATAGGGCTAGCAATCTACAGTATTTAAATTACATTAACAATACACCGTCCGTTTGTCACTGCTACACGCTTGCGACTGTATCATGCTACAAGCCGATAGTGAAGGTATAACTCGCGTTGCACCGGTTTATATGAAGATTTCATACTTCATTTATTATTATACTGTGATGCTATCTAATCTATGCTACTCACTCTTCAATACACAAAGACATATTTTTATCAACAGGCAATGACCTACCTAATAGAAATTCAAAGATTATTAAAGGACAAAAAGACATTCAGCAGTATCTTGATTCCCAAATCCTTCGTCGTAAATTAATTCTGTATATTTGTCCTTTTTTAAGGTAAATGCGTTTTCTCATAAAATATCATCCAGAAAACCGTCCTCAACTAAAAACTCCCTTACTATATGTACATACTATAAAATAATTCTAAGTAAAACTCATTGCCAAGGCCTTAGCCAAAGTTATTTTTTCTCAATCGACTGTCACTTGTCTATTTGAATGTAATGGTAAACTGTTATACTTTACAGCGTTATTCTATTTCACACCTAATTAAATTTTTATTTGGTTAAAATAGATCTAAATGTAGTTATGTAATTTGAGCTTTGTATTTAATATACAAATGAGAATTCGTGTTTCATGGCTTTGTCCAATAAAACTCCAAAAAAATCGTTAAAATACTCTCCTAAATCTAGTGGAACAAGTAGAAAATTCACAAATGTATGGAGTGGAACGTCAGTAGAAAATTGTATGGGGTGACAATAAACAAATAAATTGACGTTATCGAGTGTGGAAGAGTTAGTCTAAAATGTCTGGCTAATCAATACTAATAGGACGTACAACCGCTATAGTCCGACTCAGTATCATCACTTACTACTTTTGTCTTCTTTAGGACAAATAAATGTATAGGTACGTTAAATAATTGATGCCTTCCAACTGCTCATATAATTTAACACTTATAAACAAACAAGCGGACGGAAACTTCACGGTCATTAATAAATAATGTGTCATTAGAATTTTATGTCCCATTATTTTAATAGTTCGCAATAAATCGAATGACTATTGTATTGACAATGATGCTTGCAGTATTTTTCATTTTGAAACACTGAGGTCTTTGTTCAAGGAAAACTGATTTTTAACAAAATTTTTCGTTTAATTTAATAATTTGAAAATTTAAAGCAATAGTTTTTTTTTGTTTTGTCATGGATTTTTTTTTGTCCTTCGAGCACTCTTAAAACAAAGTACCAGGGAAACAGAAATGTGTTAGAGTTGTTCGTTGCTAGAAGTAAATATTTGCAGTCCAAACACCGTTGACAATAGCGCGTTGTATTGTCGATTTACATAAGTATATAGGCTGGTTAAATGTCTTGAATACAATGGCCCATGTTAGCCATAATAATAAACAAGTAGACAAACAGAAGATAGCCATGTTTAACCATTTGTATACAAGGGATGTCGGAGTGCAAATATCTTGGGCTATTGTTTCGACAAGGGCAGTTTTTAAGTGGTATTTTTATCGGGATACTATTTATTTCTAAAGATTTACGCCATATCTAATATCTATAGAGAAAATCATAATATGTGGAAAAATACTTGGGTATTTGAAAATATTTAAATGTTCAACACACCACTCATTTTACTTTTTATTTTGAGCTCTTGATACCCCACCTACATGCAACACGTTAGCCATTCTCGTAGTCCGTTAAAATAATTGAAGCCTCAGATAATTATTTGTTTAAAGCGAAAACTTGTTAAATAGAACTCCAATACTAAGGTCAGAGTAACAATCAAATTAATCGCTTGTTCTACTATTTACATTATCGCTAATGATAGAGTCGTCTCTATTATTCTCTGCCTTAGGTAACAGCGCTATCTATCGGTTTCATTGTGAACTCGCGGACTTACCACTTCTCGGAGGGAAACTTGTACGCTAAACCACGTCGAAGTAAGACTGGTTCAAGCCTTATAACGCTGTTTTATGATACGTGATGGCGACAGTGCCGTTAAAAATCTCGCTAATACTGGTAGGACATGTACAAATCTTGTTCTACTTTACATATTACTTAGGTAAGTGGTGAGTTGTTAGCTGTTAGTGCCTAAGAGTAATGTCATAATTTGTAGCTAATGCATCTAGGACTTTTGGCTCAAAGTACGTATGCGGCACGCGTCTCTCCTTTTTGACGAGGAATTAACTGCAAGCAGTTTGAAATGGATAGATTCGCGCTTAGTATAACAACGTAAAATAATGATTTTATGTATATAGTACAGGTAATACTTGTATTATAATGCATTGATGCTGAAACTAATTTTAGCCGCGATCTTCTTTCGGTTTAAGGTAAGCAATTACGATTTTACGTTTTTTAAATACAAAACCCTTGATACTCCTTGAGCTTGATGGGACGCGGGTATTTCATTGATCTACAAAGTATCTAATTCTAGTTATTTATGGTTGGTTTAGTAGCACCTACATTATGTCACAAACGAGATCGTTCTAACTATAGATAGCTAAACCATGATTCGTAAGTTGGTTAAGGCCGGTCACTGCAGTTAGGATTGAATTGGATTATTTAAAACTACTAGAATAACTAAAATCTTTCTTAACAACGTTTAGTTCTTACAACTATATGCAGTACTTATCTTAATTACTGAACTAGATAAAAACTATTTCTATTATCTACACATGTTTAACCTTTAACATCTATCTTCTAATGGGTCCGCGAGACGATCAAGTGCGCTTGACAAGTCTACGTGCTTGAAATGAATATTGATCGTTTACAGCGTTGACTTGACAAGTCCCGTCAAGTATCTACGGGCTGGACCATAATTGTCAAGTTGCGTCAAGTCGCTTGATGCGACTTGACAAGTTTTATTCATTTGCGACCGGAACATCAAAGATGGCGGACGACGGACCGGACCGAGACGTTCTTTTCTCTTTTTCTGTGATAGATACCGCTAAAGTTATAGCAAGGAATGCCTTGTCTGCGTTGGAAACCATTATTAATTTTTGCGACGACCACTTTCCTGAGCACAGGCCGGTGAACGACTGCGGCATGTGGACTTGACGGCACCTTCAAGTCGCGTCAAGTCCCTGGTCAAGTGAAATCGTCGTAGACTTGTCAAGCGCACTTGATCGTCTCGCGGACCCATAATGGATTCCAATGTCAATAATAATGATATTTAATCATTACAATTATTATCGTCAAATGGGCCAAAGTCTTAAATTAGTAGATATTTATTGCTTCCATAGTAAATAGGACGCAGTTACGAGCACACCCTATGGTTTTAAACATAGGTCTGTTCTAATTCTATTAAAATAATTTATTAAAAAAAATATCTGGTACACCGAGAAAAACAAAATCAAAGATATTAATAGTCAAACATCCGTGGCCCAAAAATATTCTAAACCTTTCTCTATCTTCTTAAAAAAATATTATTAGGTTAAATAAATGATTACCAAAGTATATTTTCATGATTAGTTGAGATCGAAATACGTCTATCACCTTAGAAAAATCTGTTTTCCCAATTTAACGTCAGCTATGGAAGGGCTTGTTCGAAGCGGCGCAAGATAGAGAATTGTGGTAGGACTTGGGAGAGGTCTTTGCTCAGCAGTGGGACACTATAGCTAAGAAAAAAAGAAACGGAAGGACTGAAATTAGGTTTTGTTTTGAAGAAAGCACGTTGCGTGGATACGCATTGTTTTAACTAGAACTACTAGCTTTTGCACGCGACTAGACGGTGCCAGTACGCAGTATCGCGGCAAAAAAATATCAAAAAATATCGTGCCATAGAACCCAAATTTCTATACTACATTTTAGTTTTAAGTTTCAGCGGTTCAGTTCACAATACTTCTTGTAGTTCAATCAGATAGTGTAGGGGTTCCCCCACGTGCCAATGCCTTCCCTTGGCAACAGTCCAGGCCTGAATATATTTAGAATATATAAAACATCTTTCGTACACAGACGTTAATATTAAAATCATATTCATTATGTTTGTATATTGTCACATTTATAAGCTTTTGTCAGTTAATTAGATGTTTGGCTTCAAAACAACGCCGTAAGGATTTGTGTGTAGCGTTTGTATTTTATCAACTCACCATTTTGTTTTATAGTTTATTGTTGGGTGACGTTTTTTTAATACATTATGTCGACAAGAACATTTGAAAGGCAGCAAATAATGTCTGTCTTGTACTTAAAATTAATTGTACTTTTTAAACTGTCACGTTACGTATGTAGGTATGGAAACGGGAAATTATCGTATAGCATGCATGATAAGTGCTAATATCCCGTTTCCTTAATATTTATATCAAAATTAATCGCATCAATCGGCCACCATCAAATAAGTTATCGTTTAGAAACTTAGGAACTGCTCTACTTACTTCCAAATGTACAAACGACATGTCCAAAAATTTAATTAACGCCAACAACATCTTGAATTCAATTTAGCTTTCATTATATTTACTTTTCAACGCGATTGCCGATATAGGGTACTTTTGGCTTGGCCCTTTTCCAGATCATGTCTAATTTAGTTGAAATATGTTTTCCTTCCAACTATCCGTATCAATATTTTAAGCCAAAGATAATTTGTATCTCTACGCCAAAAATAAAAGTGGAGAATTTGAGCCACATTTTGTGTACATCTTAAATAATGTTATAAAGAGTAAAGAGCATTACACAGTTTATTATTTACATTTGCAAAAGTTTTTTGACCTGTTGTTTATTTGTTTTTTTTTATTAGTATTATTTCTGATCTATTAAATATTATGTTCTATCAATAGGACTAGTATGGTAACAAAATATCTTTTAAAACTTTATTCACTACGACTTTATAAATTAAAATTCTGCCTGAAGTGGTAGTAAAAGTTCTATTCGCTTAGCACCTAATCTAGTATGAAAATTTTATTTTACCTTGTGTCTTAATAGTCTTATTTAAAAAAGAAGAGTATGAGGCTGAAAATATCATCATCATTCCCCTGCCTATTATTTGAGGTCGGCGCAGCATGTTTTCTACTTCCACACGTTCCTATCTGACGTCGTCTCACAAGTATCACTCTTTGCAGCCATATGATCTTTCACACAATCCATCCATCGTTTCTTTGGTCGTCCTGTTCCCCTATATCCATCCACATGTCCATACTAAATTATCCTTTTGTGAGGCTGAAAATGTAGGAGAACTTTATAGAAAAATGCTTTGTTTAAACTTGAAACGATCATCGTTGATCTCGAATATATATCGTGGTTTCCTCAACCGGATCTTACCAGCGATTTTATTCCAGCTTTTCATATATGATCTCAAACACATAATTCTTACTGTTTACATTGTGAGTATGACGTCATAAACTAAATTAAATCCCATACGTCAGTCGCATGAAAGTGATCTAATTTTATGATCTGTATTAAACGGGTTTTGTATACCACAGCTGTTTTGATGCTAAGCTCTTTATTTATTCTGTAACACACGGCACTACTCGTCAAATACACTGTAAACATTGTAAAGAATGTAAACATTCAAGTATTTTATATGATAAAGTAAAAGAAAATGGCGTGTATAAAAGATGAATGGAAAGTTCTAGTGAAATTGTAGGATATTACAGTACAGTATATCCTGAAGTTTGATTTAAAAAATATTGATTCTAATTTGAGCATTCTTTCACATTCACAAATACTTATAACGAGTCTTTGTATTATGCATATTTTTTTGAAGTAATAAACCTCTTTAGTAACATGTATAAAAAATCATAAGTTCAATGCCCTAGTAGATATAAAGTAATACCTAAAATAATATAACTGGTTGTAAAAGAAGAATGATTAGTTACATTTTGATATTAGCTGTTGCCCGTGACTTCGCCCGCGCGAATATCAATTCTAGCAACAAAATCGTTACCCCTACCTGATATTGTTGGTTAAAATGTAGCCTATGTGTTGCTTTAGGGTGTTAACTAACCCCATACCAAATTTCATTTAAATTGCTTTAACTGTTTGAGCGTGTAAGAGTAACATCCATACTTACAAACTTTCACGTTTTAATATTAGTAGAATATGTTAAGAATTTTATTTTTAAATAGTATATTATAAGCTATTACAAAAAGTTTATTTGACATGAAGTCTTTCCAGTTTGAATCGTGGGCGCATCTAATCGAATATATCAACTCGTAAAACTGTCATTACTTCATCACAATAGCAACAATTCTACCTTCAATATTCTCTAAAATTATTTTTCTAAGAAACTTTGTATGACACACATAACATTTTCCTTGTTTACAATACACTGAATCTTTAAGAATAGAATTTATGAATAAAAGTTCTTAATGCAATAGTTACAGGAAAATAGAAGTTTATTTTTGTATTTCTTTAACTAACAGCTGTCTTCTAACTTAAAGCAAAGCAACCCAACTGACTTAGATGAGAAGATAAGAAATAAGCCAAAAGACAACTGCCTCTAAAATTATGGGGCTACGGCCCTTTTTACCGCAAACGAAGAGCAAAATTCTGTTCCTTTTTGCGCTTCTTATCAGATAGCTGGAGACTTAACTTTAGTCTTGCCAATATAGTCTAGTGAAGCAGTCGAAGCTTCCCTGAGGCTTGCTTCATGAAAAAAAGCTTCTTATCATCTCTGCATCACCCTACGGTCGACTACCTGATTACGGAGCAATGCCTCAAGCACTAAGTCCGCCACTGTACATTGATCATGCATAAAAAGTGTAAATTAATAATTTTACTAGATTAGTACTAGACTGCATAACAAAAAGGTTTTTATATTTATCATTTCTTTTGTTTTTGTAAATAGCATGTAGTGTGTACATAAATAAATTAATTAGGTTTTTATTCCAAAGAATAAACTTGGTTCTTTTGTTTTTAAGATTGTCTGTAAGACATAAACAGTAGCGACAAGATCACCTTCTTACTTTTACTACCGTTGCGTTGATCCCACTACAATACGCCTTTATCACCAAAACGTTAAATGTTCTCATTTATTTTACAACTCATTAAATTCAGTTAAACAGAACATATTTTCAAGCTGTAAAAATGTATTGTCTTGGCAATATTTCTTAAAGTTTATTACTCAGTGGGTTAACCACTCAAGTTCTAAATACTTTATTTATTTTTTGACTCTACAAATTGAAAACATGTTTATTTTTCTCGTTATTTATGAACCTTTCAAGTGTTACGCCATATTTTATAATTATAACGTTATTGGCTGAGATTCTAAAAGTATTCACCAACGTCCGGTTGTCTAAACTTTAGAATTAATGGATCACATCCTAAAGATGTATAAGAAATATACAATTTCTATTCGTTAAACAAAAGTTGCGACTATCCGCTTCCCGTTTTTGTTAACAACGTACAAAATTATATTCATATTATTCAGATAGACTCTAGTTATTATTTACGTAATTTGAGCTTAGATATAGTTTTGGACTACAAATTTTGTTTCATCATCATCATCTTCCTGCCCTTATCCCATTTTACTCGGGGTCAGCGCAACACGTTTGTTTTTTTTCACAAAATAGTAAATAATTAGTCAGTCTATTCCTTATATAAAGCGATCATAAGTCAAAGGTTTTTTCTACTAGCAAAGCAACAACTACTTTACGATGACTTTTCACGTAATGGTAATACCGGCCTTCCAGTTTTCAGTTTATTTTTTCCCACGTTGTAAACGAAAGGATGACATTATTTGGTAAGAAGACCTGAAAACTATCACTCAATAAAATCATTCTTAAAAAAATACAAATGAACTGAATACGAACTCATTCATAGCAACTGTATATAACAAATCAGAGGCCGGCTTACAATAACAATAGTCTACCGAAACAATATATCGAACGGCCGTGGGTAGACCTCATGAATGAAAGGGCTTAAAACTAAAACCGATGTCTTCGATGTAAATAACAGTGACGATATATTCACGTATATACGTTACGTAGGAACGTGGTTCAGGAGATGGACGTCCCGCCCGCCCCCGCGGTGAGGCGGCTTGGGCGGGCGGACTGCACTCCTTACAGTCCAACAGACGAGTTCGAGGCGAAAGCTCGCTCATAGTCAAGTGTCAAAAGTTCTGTGAAATAGTAACATGGCTGTACGTATCACTTGACAAATACTTCACAAATTAATTTGTATCTTTTTAACTTTTTGTAGAGTTCTTTAATAACAATTTCTTTAATCTAGTTTCTTCAATCTTATCTTAATATTGATCCTTTCAATTTAACGTAACACCTAAAAATCTGTCCAATTCAGAAACCCTTATTATCTTTATTCTAAACTCAATAACAAAATTGATTCAATACTCTACACTTAAATCAAAGGCCTAATATACTTCACAAAACAAACAAAGTGAGCTCCAAAAAATAGTTAAACAAAAGTATATAATAATAAACTACGTCGAGTGTTTGATGACGTCAATGGTTCGAAGAATGGGTTCGAGAATACTTTAGATTAATGACGAGCGCGCGCGCAGCTGCGGGCGGCTGTCATATCGCCTCCTTGATGTACACACTCAAAAAGCTTTCCAGACGTTCCCATCACTATGGGATAACAGCGATACAGCGATCTGTTTCGTAAACCAACCTATTTTCGGAGGTGATGCTGGAATCCGTCCGCACGCCACCAAACGACTTGGCACTGGAGCGAGTGTTTTACGACCAGCGTTCGAAACATGAAATACGATTTTTTTAAACAGCTAACTAGCTCTACTTTATGTTGTTGCCATAAATCTAACGAGAATAGTCGCTATGTGGAAAAGGAGTACCATGAAGGCCGGATATGTTTAATGATTGTTTTTAATCTCTCCAGCCCAGAAACAAGGAACAAGAGCAGGAGGTGCTGAACTGGATCGGTGCCGTCCTCGGCGAACCCGTCACCAGCGCCGCCTACGAAGACTACCTTAAAGATGGCATCGTGCTCTGCAAGCTCATCAACAAACTGGCTCCAGGATCAGTCAAGAAAATCCAGGAGAGGGGAACCAACTTCCAACTTATGGAGAACATTCAAAGGTATTCCCACAAACATTTACTATTTTTTGTGATCGAAAGTGATACCAAAAATATAAATTCAATCTATTGCCAAGATATTTATGACAGTTGACAATCTCAGTCTAGACTTCACGTTAAAATTGTATCTAGGTAGTATTCTTGAGTTGTTTTAAATGAAATATTATGAATTTCAGGTTCCAAGCCGCTATTAAGAAATACGGCGTGCCAGAAGAAGAAATTTTCCAGACCGCCGATCTGTTTGAGAGGCGCAACATTCCTCAAGTCACACTCTGCTTATACGCGCTAGGCAGAATTGTAAGTAGCTTTAAAAACCTCCAAATGTAACAAAACAAAAACCAATCTTCTGACTGTGACTCAATTTTAAACGGTATTTTGTTCCACAGACTCAAAAGCACCCTGAATGGACCGGTCCCCAGCTAGGACCTAAAATGGCAGAGAAGAATGAACGAACATTCACTGAGGAGCAACTCCGTGCCCACGAGAGTGAACTGAACCTTCAAATGGGCTTCAACAAGGGCGCTTCACAGTCAGGGCACGGCGGCTTTGGCAACACCCGCCATATGTAAAAAAACAAAACAACATCGGGACTCAGAGCCACTCTCCTACGCTTGTAATTGAGACCAATACCGAAAATTCGGAGTCAAACAGTATTTTTTTTGTATGTCAAATGAAGGTCGAAATTAAATGTTTTTTTTACTCTCTTCTAAGTAAATGTCTGCATTGCTTAACAACGTCAAAGATTGTGTGATAGTTTTTAATTATACTTATTTTGTAGGTACCTATTATAACATAATTACTCCTAACAACGCTATTTTTGTTAAGTATTTTCTATCAATATTTTATTTGTAAATATTTAACTTTATCTAATAAATATCGTTTTTAAGTATTTTTTTTGTTTTATTATTTCTGTATAATTTTACTGCACAGTGGGCAAAACAATTGTAGTATTACTTTACTAGTAGGTGCTTGTAAAATAGTTAATAACTCTTGTTAACATCGCAAAACCGTAAATAGGGCCGAACAGTTATGTTTAAAAATATACTACAAATCTTGTGGAAAAATATAAAACGCCAAAGAAGAGCCAGTTAAACTAGAGAAAAACACCGCGAGAACTAAATGGATAATTTAATAAAACATTGAAAATTATTAATGGAAAATAACCGCAACGTACATGTCACAAATGTCAAGTAAAATTATATCATAATCATAATTGTGTCCTCTATGACAATATCCTGACCTTAACATAAATCTCCAAAGGTCAATCTAATAACGACGCCACAAGTCTACTTAATTACAAACTCAGTATTTACGATAAAATTCACTCCTTGAGTAATCACCGTATGTGATCCATCACTGAAACTGCACATGTGCCAAATATCTGAGAAGACAGCTTGTGGATTTATTAGTGTTGTTTTAATACAATTATACCAGATCTGGACACCTACCATCATTTTCTGAAGTAATATTATAGAGGCTAGAGGTAAGGCCGTAGGATTGCCAAGTAAAATTAGAGTCAGTAACGTTTTGAAAGTGCCTGAAAAGGCCTACTTGAAATAAAAACCTTTTGATTTTGAAAAGGTCTCGTGTTCGATCCCTACGACGCGCACCGAGTTTTCGAATATTGTGTGCGTTTTAGAAATAAATATCACAGTTTTCGTGTTTCGGAAGGCACGTAAAATGAGGATCCTGTGCCTGATCTCCGGTCGTGTCGAATTGCAGTCCTATCGGGCTATGAGAGTAAAAGGAACAAAGAGTGCACTATAATATTATTTTGTCCCGCGTAGCTGGCTGGTGCCATAGTAACATTAGCCGTCGTGGCCGAAATCGGTGAGGACATTATTATTAATATTATAGAGGGTGTGGAAGATTAAAAGGGCATTCCACAATATAAGCGGTGTAGGTACAATGTTTTCACAACTGCAGAGGTAGGCCCCCAATACTTACTTTCGTAAGTCTTATCTAAAGTCTGGAAGCTTTTAAGCGATAAGACTGAAAATTGCCAGTTAGATGTAATTTATGGAACATATTTTTAGATCTGGTATTTATAGATGGATGATCTCATTCGATTAAATTATAGCATCGAGGAAAATGTATTTGTGAAAAAGGTTAATTGTAATTTTCTTTGCAGCGATGTTACAGTTTAATATTATCTGAAGTCTAAAAAAACTTAAGGACAACAACTAAACAGTTTTGACGACTCTCCCTAGATTGTAAATAAATACATATTTTTGTAGAAACCAGATCGTGACAAAATTAGAATTAGAGAATCTGAAGATTCTGTGTGAAAATCCTAAACTCTACCTAGAAAAATTAGAGGACAACAACCTTACACTCTTGACGACTTTTCCTACATTTTATATTAAATACTTATGGTAATAATGGCCTTGTGAGGAAATCAGAATAAATAATCAGAAAATTATGGATATGCATCCAATGGTTGTTGGACCTTTTTTGTAAACATGTATTTTCCATACAGTAAGACATACATATATGTTTCTGCAATAACTTTTGTTTCAGTGACTTATGACGTAAAATTAATTATATCCAGTTAATATGTCTATTTTTATATTAAGATATGCAACTGGAATGTGTCCCACATCTGGACATCTCATTTATTTACTCAAGACTTGACCTGTCAAGATTAGTGCCAGACATACTTTATGCATTTACCCACATTGTAAAATAATTAATAACAGTCTTCCCTGAAATAACATAATTTTATTTACTCTATTGTCGTAAAGCACTTTGAAGTATCTAATTGATTATCGTAGGATCACTGGGATTTAGTTGATTTATAGTTATTTTTGCATTCAAACTATGTTTGTTTAAAATATATATTTCTTGAGTTCGATTTAATTTACTGATTTCGAATTTGAGTGGCTCAAATTATGAGTACGATGACCTAACATTAAAAGCTACAAACTTTTTTCTTTAACCTTCAGCTCTCGTATTCATGACATAAAGAACGAAAACATTTCTAGATTATCTTAAAATATAAATCTGACATCCTATGGGACACTACAAACACAATGTCACTACGCAATATAATTTACGACGACACGCTAGCGTTGTGCCATTTAGTTAATATTATTTTAGCACAAAGAGTTCGTTCAACCTATTCATTCTTAAATTTATGCAAACAATATTTTAGTCGTGCTCATCTCCAGTACTTCAATAGACAGTGTTTTGAAATAGCTCTACAGTCCATACATTGGTCTTGCGGCTTTGCAATCTCATGGGCAGTAGGTTAAGTACCCCATATTAATAAAGCGAACCGAAAAAGTGATGCCATGATTTTTCTGTTTGAACAAGTATCGATTGAGAAGTCAGTCTCGATCAAGAAGCGTTGCTGATTATTGCGAAAGCTTGTGTGACCCAATAATTTCGCTATTCGAGATATGACGCAAAGGTTTCGAAAAGATTACTGCTATAAATATACGATTAGAAAACAATGTTCTAAAGCGTTCGAGTACGATACTGACGTCTAATACAATCGAAATCTAATTCATTGCAACTCTTGTTGGAGCTGTGCGCCTAGTCCTTGCTACGGCGCTCGACAGCCTCTACTGTAGACAAAACGTTCATCTTTTGTTATTTGTTTCTCATAACAATCATTTCAAGCTTTTGTATACGTGAAGAATAAATAAATTATTACATCAGCTAGGTCGTGTTCCAGAAAGAGCAGTTCCATCATCGCAGCGTGGGCCAGACGTTACTATGAAAATTGTTTATCTTGATCCACCGCCAAGATCCGAGGATTCGGATTTATCCTAGCGACACATGACGCCTTGACATTACAATATGATTATATTTGTGAACTAATTACATGTAATAGAGGAGTAATTACTCCAAGGTCAAGGGTGGACGTAACCTAAATATGTAATGCCAAGTTTCTTGTTAAAGAGTGATAATTACTACATACAATGTTTATAGTCATTTGGCAGAGCTTCAACTCGTTGCACGTTTGGAATAGGATATAAAAAGCTTTACGTTGATACATTAAGGAGGTTTTTACACTGACTAAAAGTTTTATTGCTTGCGCGGGATTTCGATTTTATATAGTTTTAGGTTTTATGGCATCTAAACTGTGAATATTGTAATTGTTTTGCGATGAGCTAAAACATGTTTCTTGATTACGCAGTTGTGACTTTCCTCGATAGATGAAGAAAAACATTGTACAGACTTTTAACAATAACTTTTTTTTTATTGCAAACGGTTAATTGTTCTCGAGATTTGACTACGATTTCTTTAAAGAAAATCGTTTGAAAATGTGCAAGAATATCAGGAACGGTAAACAAAATTATAACTGTTCTTTATTTATGCACGTTGTTTTATACATGTCCAATGTGCAGTATCTCTTAGCGCCCCTCATTAAAAGTTCTTTGTACGCTAATGTTTCCTACATTTCTGAACATAAATAGGTTAGTATATTCCTGTTTTACTAACTGTTACTCACGACTTCACCCGCGCGAGTGGCTTCTGTCTGATGCTGTCGGTCAAGAAATCTATGTGTTAACCCAAATTGTTAACCAACTCTGAACTAAATTTCATCAAAATTGGTCTAGTTGATTGCTCGTGAACGTGCAACAAACATTGATACATTCATCCCTCTATCGTTACAATTTTTAGCGTTAATATTATTAGTAGCATACGATGTGTTTTGGCAGATCTCATGTTTTAAATATCCTTTTCAATCCCCATAACGCTTCACAACTTTTGAAGGTTTCACTCCGCGAAGTTGTTACTTAATACTCTCTTAGCTATCCTAAGATCTGTCCTATAAAACACTAGACCGACAACTTAGTTGCAAGAGGTCCGTAGTTCACAGTTATATAACTGTTCAAAGGGCAACTAACGCAATTAAGTGTGTCCAAAGGCATTAAACCTTTACCTTTTTATAGGCTCAGTTTCGATGAAGAATACTAGATATATGTTATGATTTTCATTGGTGGGAGTAGGCTATTCTAGAACTTGTACAAAAATCTTTTAAAGTAAAACGTGAATTTACATATTCCACGACCTTTAAACAACGCCACCTAGTCTCAAACTAAGGAGAGCTTGTATTATGAGCATTGGTCAACTGATATATATACTCTGTACGTCTAAATACATATAGTATATTATACATAAATTACACCCTCACAGATAATCGCGTTCATAACACAAACATTTGTCCTGGATGGGGATCGAACCCACGACTTTTGGTATAGCAGTCAGGTCCACCATCCACTAGACCAACAGGCCAGTAATTTCGTTTGGTATGATTAGAATATTCTAACTTGTACAATAAAGTTTTATACTAGGACTTTAACCGTTGTGGAACCGAAACACTGCTACGCAGAGAAGAGTGTCATCTCTCTCACAACAATCTAAATCGACTTCTAAGATACAGGTTTTATCTAGTTTAGAAGTCAGAGTTTTAGTAATAGAACAATTATCATATAAGCCACTAGATATTATCGTTCTAAACACGTATGTTCGTGTATTTTTTTTCTGGAGGAATAAAAGATTATTAATATTATTCTTATTATGACAGCTTGTAAAAACCAACTCAAAAATATTTCTAGTATAATAAAAAATTCAACAAATAACTAGCTCTTTCTGTATAACAACTAGAATACTAACTAAATAGAACTCAGTTTAGTGGTTTGGAGAATCTAGGTTATTCTCAAAGTTAAACCACTAAACTGAGTTGTATTTTCTGAGTGCGTGCGTGTTTCCATCTTCTTGTAGGCTACCTACCGCATACGGTATTATGGTAGTACTTATTATTTCACAACGACCTCTCTACGTATGTCTAGTGCTCGTGAAACATGTTCTGTGTGTGTTACTGCTAAGGTGTGAACGTAGGTTAATGTGAAAACTGTCTGTGATGGCTAGGCTGTCTTCGAAGTTGTTTGAGGAATAGCTGAATGAGGGTGTTCAACTCAAGGCATTAATTTTATAAAGAGCCTAAGGGCCTATACAAGGGCTCTTTACAAAGCTATCCAGAAATGAAGGACTCTTTAGTTTCTTGCACATTTATTTCTTAATAGTTTAGATTATTATGCTGCCTAATAAAATAGCATTACGGTGTTGTAATACTTCACAAAACCAAAATGTATCAATAAATGAGTTAGTATAGTTAGTACACCGAAAAGGAAAAACAAAACTGGTCCCGTTGAATTTTACTTTGCCATTTTATTTTCCTAAATTTAAGATCAAAAATGATATCGAGAGAGAGACGAATACCAAGGGGTATTCGTCTCTCTCTCTCTGGGACTGAAATTGCTAGAAAAAAAATGGTAAGTTAAATATGAACCAACATTCGTAGTCAACCAGTAACATAATATACACCTATACCTGTTGGCTAAACTGCACCGATTGCACGCCTCGGGTCAAAGTCGTTCAAATACTAGGACTAACTTATTATAAAACTCTTAAGAAACCACACAAAATATAAACTGTTCTGTTTAAAACGTAGTTGTGGAAAAGCGAAGAGAGATATATTAGTTCACAATATACGTCGGGATGTTGAAATGTATCGTGATGATAAATAAACAGTGTTACAGCGATGTCTGTACTGTTTAAAATTGTTGTTAGTCAGTTTTTTAAATATGAAAATGACTACAAAAATGTGGACGAAAGCGCCGAATGACGTGTGGTTAGTGACACAATGCGTAAAAACAAAAGAATATTAGTTAGTTGTAGAACATACCAGTATTGAAACTCATTTTGGCTCGTTTAGAGTGTGGTGATTCAAAAAATATCGGGAGTACAAAATAGTAAGGTATGCCAGCTAGTATAATATCTTGGTAACCATGTGACGAAGAACTGAGTAAAATTCTAAAAAAAATATGCATATGCAAACATGCATACATTTTATAATTTAATCTATCGATGGATGACTACTAGAGATAGAATTTTGACAAAATCTCTTTATACTTGTCACAACTTAAATACTTATAATGTAAACGGTAGAACACTGAAAACGGTCGATAAACAACTAAATAATTAACAGGACTTGCTAAAAATAAAAAGGTTTAAATCGCCTTCAAAATGCAGTTGGATGAAAAACCGTACAAGTTATAAACTCCTTAGTACCTAGTATACCCCTACTTTAAGCCACATGCATGTGTAAATGTTGATTTATGTCATCGCTTACCTATGATATAATATCATTAGCGATGTCACATCACTGCAATATCTACAAGAAACTGCTTACATCATAAAATTACTGTTTTATATGACTACACAATTTTCCCATGGGTATATTGCTAGAAAAACCTTAATCTAATCATGTGAAGGAAAACTAGTTGACTACTAAAAGATGTAACTGTATATTATGTTGATCTAAGAAGGTTTATTATTGTTATAATCTCATGTTCATAAGTTTAAGGTCGTATTATAATTGTTTTTCTTCTTATCCTGTGTTGAATTGAAAATACGATGATGCATATAATTGCTATAAATAAATTTGTCACAATAACTTACTTTAAATATTGGCCCAAACTGTTTAGTCGGGTGCAATAACTATTTTTTTTTGTTTATTTAAGGTCGCTTTTTAACACCTAAGGTCATACAACGACCACAAGAGTTATCTATCTGACACAATCTACCAATGGCCAATTACTGTAAACTACAATTAAATTTAAATTAGCTTATAAACGTTACTCTTCAATTACTAAAAAAGACTAAATTTTACTTGGTTTCTATAAAAATAAATAATAATTTAAAGTCGACTTTTCTTCCACATCATTAATTCATGAATGCATGTGTAATGTAACATATATTTCAAAATTAGATCATAATTCCCTTCTACTACAATCCGAGTCAACGGCAGATTTAAAGTTCTTGAGCCCAAAAAGTGGCCGGGTCAAATGTGCCAAATTGTGGTGGCATCATTGATATGCATTAGGTTAAATAATGTGCTAGTGAACTGGCAATTAGGACAATTATAATACCTACCTTTTATGTTTTAAAAACAATAGACAGCCGTCTGTCTATCAGTCGGCAAAATGCCCAATGCTTTGCCCTATAAAACGGACCATGAAAATCGATACTGTAGATCATTAACAAATATTATAATTAAAACTATTAATTTACATTCTCTTCTAATTATATTCATTCGATGTCCGATTGGCCAAGTGTAGAAATGATATGAATTCTTTGCCAAGGTTCTAAGAATTATATTTAATTTGAAAGCCATAGTTTATTGGTCTAATATTATTTTATTTTATGAAATTCGTTTCGATTCTGACCTTAATCCATTAAGATTTTTAAACATCAAACCAAATAAAACGATTTGTACTTTAATCTTTTAAACAGAGCTTTTGGGTAAATCTATGTATGTACAAATGTTGTACCGAAGATTATGAAAACAACATGTAAGTAAAACCTATGACAAAATCTAAAAAGAAATTTATGCAATCTTTTACAATTCTTTATTTATGAAAGAACGCAGCATTCATTCCACTTGGGATTCAAAAATAGATGTTCCAATTTTTTCTATGCAACTGGCTGCTCGTTTTGTAAACCGCTTCATAATTTATTAAAGTGGTTTAAAAACATGCATTTAGCATCTTTATCTCTAACGAAATTTGAATCTCACACAATTTAATTTAAGTGTGAAATAATTTACTATTGTGTGTTTTGTTGCGGTTTTTATTGTTACACCACACAACACATCGCACTAAAATTATATAGAAAAAATGTGATTTTGTCTGTATGTTCGGTCTGAAATTTCTGTAATTATTTTCATGAAAATCAGTATAGAGATAGCAGAAACACTCACGTGGTTGAAATTGCTAAAAAGCTAGTTCATATTTAACAAAGTTCTAAAATGTTTTACAGATTGGCAATGAAAACAAAAACTAACCTCAATAGTTCGATCGTTCGATCGTCGTTCGATCAATCGTTCGATTTAAAAGACATATCATGCCGTAATATTAGCACATTGGCCAACATAATAACAATAAGTCAGTGTGCATGTATTACCAAACACTCGACGCATCGAAGAAGAAGGAGTCGATGTAACGGAACGAATGTAATACTTACTACACGTAAGGTCTTAATTGCAAGGCAACTAGTCTATTTAACCTGAACTAGTTATGCACATGTCTTTGAGGAAATCGTCTTGATTTCCTTGATTTCTACAACAGTTTGGCAATAGGTCCCCTAAAAATGGAGCAACGGAACTTTTTAGTGATTTGGTATTTTTTTCTAATGTTACACACTCTGCCAATACTCTACTACATTTATCGTCGTAATGGTCTACGGATGTATTCATCATAATGACTGAACGTTATTTTAAAAATAGAATGCTAAAACTTTTTATTGAACACGATTTTCGGCCTGTACTATTTGTTCAACCTCAGTGTTACCACACTATTTATCACTTAGCGACATAAGGAGTTCCTAATTGAAAGAAAAATGCAATCCGTCAAATAAATTGATATTCGTTATTAGCAATAATAACTTGAGCAACGATAAGTTTAAGCTTTATTTACATAGTTAACAATTGCGTAGAGCTCCCCTCCTCACGGCAGTCTGAGGCATGTGGAGACCCAGAGAGCGGGGCCTTAGTATCACACCACCACCTCGGGCAGCTTGCTCGGGGCGTAAGGACCAGCTTTTCAATCTATTACATGCAAAACCAAAACATGCAGTTTAAATTATTCATAGTGACACTAGTGCTCCACTGTACAACCGGAGAATATTTTAAAACGAAACGTAAGTGATTTTGTATATTGTGCCAATTTATTAGATGACCTACATAGTGTAAAACGTTTTATTTCTGAGTCTTATATTGTCCCGTGCCGGCTCTCTTCGTTTCATAATGTTGTTGTATTGCATAAATCGATTATTGCCGTTATATCACTGAACGTTGCGGCATTTTCTAAGGTATCGAGTAGATTCGCTCTCTGCGACATTATTCGATTGTAATGTTTTTATTTATACGTTCAATTAACAGTTTTGTAATACATTTCTGACATAATTACAGTGCACTGTGGCGTGGTACTGGCACTATTTTATTTGTGACTTATGACGCAAGTAAAAGTCTCTCGTGTTTTGTTTACAAACCGTGTTAATTTAGTAAGATGTATTGCTACATATCAATAAAATATTGCTTATAGACAGTGAACGTGTTTTAAACGATTGCAGTTGTTTTATACCACGATAGAGTATTCAGAACAGGTCGGTTGCTTTAAAATTTGTGCTAATTATAATCAACACGCAAATGTAAAAATAATAAATGTATTTGTACCGAATAATTATGATTTGAATGGTTTAAAACGGTCTAAGAGTGAAGTGTTAGTAGTATGTTGTGCAATATTGCTGGGTGTAGCCACGTAATAGAGTATCTAAGTTAATAACCCATTTTATGACAAGATTATGTCTGCAGATATATATCAAAACCAGAACTAAACATTGTGTTGAGTCTCTTTACATAATTCTCTATAATCACACCTGTATTCCTAGAATGGGTAGGCAGAGGTGTTCATTTCTAAAAACAGTATAATAAGTGAGGGGGCGTAATATACATTGCCATTTATGTGGCAGGATTCCAACCCTTATGACAAATACTTGACGGAAAAAGCTCGTAATGAATTTGTCATAAACGTAGGTTGGTATTTAGAGATCATTATTGTTGACTGTGATAAACGTGCTTTAGAATGCCCTTTATTCCTGAGTATGTTTGTATCTGTCTCATCACACTTCGTTATGATGCTGGATCAAATTGGCTCAGGACAAGAGATAAAGACATGTATTAAAAGTAGTTTAAAGTCTATAATCCTGCAGTTGGGGAAAAATAAACAATAATGTAGATTTTAGCTCTGAACTTATCAGATAGCTTCAGTTTAAAACTTTGCGTGTAATGGCTGTCGGTCTGAACTCTACGATAAATTTGTTGCGTGCAATTTAGGGCAACATTGTATGTCTTGGTAAACGTAGGCCCAATCACCAATGTTTTAACCAAAATATTCGCTACTAACGTTGCAATTATTACAATGTAAAGATATTATTTTTTAAACAAGCCTTTAGCTTCAGCGTTTTTGTAGAGGACTTTTTCGATAACATTTGTTTTACAAGCTTGAGAAAATGAGATTTTTGGGAACTTAAAGAGAGTAAACGATTTTAGAACGGTAGTCGAAGTTAAGGTTTGTGCTTGCTGAAGGCTCTGTCTCTTATCGGTGTAATAAAAGAGAAGAGGAATTGGAAATTATTAAATTTATGACTGATGGCGGATGACTTTAATTGATGACCACCCGCTTACAAACTATCCTACTAATATTAAAAACGTGAAGGTTTGTGAGTATTGATGAAGGGGTGTCGATAACGTTTTCACATCAAACAACTAGATCAATTTCGATTAAAGGTGAACGGCAGGCTTGTATGGGCATTTCGTACCGCTAAAAAAAATAGTGTTTTGGGATAGTTTTTGTTTTAATTGTTAGTTAATATGACAGACAAGCTTTGTTTAAATTCTTAGATTTTTAGAACTTGGGACATATAAGTTATAACCAATTTAATTCTTTAAGGTTATATACTAGTTTACCAATGTAGATGTGACATATAGGTACAAAAACATTGTTTTTGGTGAGAATGTCAATGTTCTAGATTATTTATTAGTCGCTATCTTTTAGTGTTTTACTTACCATTATGTATGTATGTATATTGAGATGAGAATCGTACCTACTTATCATACCTAACGAAGCAGGTATCTCCGAAGCGCCTTTAAAACGTGTGACGTCAGCATTGCTGACGTAATAATTGATGTCTTCAAGATGACTCATATTTGGGTTTTCCAAATCAAAATTCGGTAAACTTCGTATATTCCAAGTTACAACATTTTCTTTGAAATGTCTGCACTGTACGAGCGTTGGAACAAGACAGTCTTTGCGCCGACAGTGCAGCCGTATTAATAGTCAGCGTACAAACATAGGTTTAGTAACTTTGAGGGTAGATACGTTGATTCTACCTTACAATTAACTCAAAATGATCAATTGACGTTTTACAATTAACAATCAGCTTAGCAATATGGTTATTAGCTGTATTCGCGCCGACATACCTGCAGCCTGTATTAGGAGATACCCATGTTCAGCAGCGGACGGCAACAATTTGATAATGATAAAGTTCTGATAGGGTTTTGACTTGTTTTGAGGTAAATAAAACAATACTTTTTTTTGTTCATCATTTATTTTATTATCATCAATTAATTCTTAGTATTACTTCATCTAAGAAGGGGCAGGTCGGGTAAGACCCTCATGGCGAGCATAGCTAAGATACCGCTCTTCTTATACTGGGCAACACAAGATATTGGACTCGGTCTTGTTGTTCTTGTGTTACAACGAAGCTCAAATCTTGAGCTTGGACCCAGCAAACTCCACAAACTTCATTCATGGATGACATCTATAAATAATTTATTTCATGAGATGACAATAATAATTGAAATAGCATTAATGAAATAGATTGTAAAACATACATTTACACATATGTTTAGTTTGATAGACTAAGTTGTGCCTAACATGTTCAAGCATAAAAGAAACACAAGCAGAAAAGCGGTAGGACCCAGCAAGACTACAAGCCTACTTGGATTTGAGCAATCCGAGGTGGACACTGGTTTGTGAGATACATTAATGGATTTCCTTCACCTTATAGAAACCCTTAACCAAATACTATGAGTGAATAAGTTTATTGCTCATTAGAGTACAGAAGAGCTCATTTGACAATGAAAGGATCAATATCCTTTTGTTACTACTAAAGCAAAAGTCATGAGTGTTCCACAGTTAGAAAAATATAGATTAATGTCCTTTGCATGGAAAGTGTTAATTAGCTAGTTTCTATAAATATATTTTCTCATATGAACCTGCCGGTGCTCCAACAAACGGGCTGTGTTCTCAGGATTCCACACTTCATCCGATGTTGTAGTGGACAGAATCCGACCACATACAGCACACATTAAAAGAGAATGATCAACATCCACATGATCAGGTGAAGGAGGTTGAATGTCTTCAACTAGTGGAGCAATCCTTACTCTTTTAGCTCTCAGCCAACATGGCACACAAGCTTGATCTCCAGTATGAAGCTAAAATACAAAATAAAGAAAAGCTTAAATTCAAACATGCATACAAGGCAAATAATAAACTCAAATAAAGACAATTAGCAATAACTATTATCTACTATAACTATGTGTGTGATAGGTACATGTTTTTTCAATACCTCTCGTGGTTGAATCCAAGTAGAGATTGTATTAGCCACTCTTTGTGCTTGTTCCTTCGGCCCTTCAATCATAATTGCGCGTCGACTAATTCTTAGTAGGGATCGTCCGCAAACAACACAAACAATTTGATGGCCTACTTGTCTTCTCGGTATATTCTCAGATAAATGTGAGCGAGTAGCTAGCTGCCAGCATGCATGGCAAACATGGTCAGCAGGTGTTATCTGGAAATAATGAATTAATTTACTGTGCTGTTCATCATTATTTTTAAGTACTTTCCTTTTCAGAGGTCACACGATCAGAGTGATACTAATTCTAACACTTAGGCAAACCAAGTAATATACATGTAAATAACAATAGCAGATTAACTGGTAAGGACTACTTCTTAACACGTAAAACTGATCAGAGTTATTCGTAAACTACTTACTTCTCTAGGATATGCCCACAGTCGAATCGTACTGACAACATCTTCACTCTCATCGGATAAAGCGTGCCTTCTTATTCGGGACAGTCGAACGTTGCAATTAACACATTGCAAACTCGACATCTTGAAGCACGTACACACACAGCACAGTTAATAAAGCGTTCGTTTGCGATACTACTATCAAGAGATAGAATACGGAGGAGCCGATGCTCAACTCAACGTAAAACAGCCAGATTAATTGCTAAATTGCTCAGATGCAGTCACAAACCACAATCCAAAACAACAGCAAAAAACTTACTGACAGTAAGACAGATTTTCTTTACCTGTCAATAAATAATTGCCATTAGTCCAGTCATTTGGTAGAAAATAAGGGGATTACCTGGAAAGCTTTCCGGGAGTTTTGAAAATTGGGTATTTTATAGATTTGGATATGCTCTTTTCGAATTTTAACTTTGCCATGTCGTACAACCGCCGCTCGCGCCGCCATTTTGAAAAAATGGCGCCCAAAAACGGTTTTTTGGGAATATCTCCTTTCCGACGCATTTTACGAAAAAAATAATTTCTACAAAATTAAACTAGAAAAAAATTCCTACACTTTATGTCTTATTCACTTTTTCATAAAATCAATAGTTTTGGACGTACGAGCGCCGCAAAGTATAATTCATTTGCATCCCTACGAGTGTTTCGTATATTTTTCTAAACTGTTCTATTACTACCGCCGGCTTTCAAGAACCAGGTATCAGGGTAATATGTCACCTCTGAATCGGGCCCTTTCTCTCGACTATGAACGAAACTTCAATAAAACATTTGTCGGTAGAAGCTATATTAAAAGAAATATTTAGTTTAGACTAAATCATCAGTGTATGTTTATTGTCGTACAGTGTTGTTTATGTTCTTAGAGCTATGGCTTCTTAGACGCAAAATTGTTTTATTTGTGACAATTCACTTGAAAACCGGCGGCAGTAATAGAACATTTTAGAAAAATATACGAAAAACACGTGGTGGTGCAGATGAATAAGTAATACTTTGCGGCGCTCGTACATCCAAAACTATTGATTTTATGAAAAAGTGAATAAGACATAAAGTGTAGGATTTTTTTTATAGTTTAATTTTGTAGAAATTATTTTTTTCGTAAAATGCGTCGGAAAGGAGATATTCCCAAAAAAACCGTTTTTGGGGGCCATTTTTTCAAAATGGCGGCGTGAGCGGCGTTGGTACGAGGTGGCAAAGTTAAAATTCGAAAAGACCGTATTCAAATCTATAAAATACCCAATTTTAAAAGTCCCGGAAAGCTTTCCAGGTAATCCCCCTATTTTCTACCAAATGACTGGACTACATATGAACACAAAAAAATGATCACGAAAATCATTCCTATCATCAAATCGTAAACTATTACGATTTCATGCACCAATTATGCTTTTTGAGATATATCTCTTTTTGAATAATTAATTATTATTTCGATATTTGTGTTAGTTTTCATATGGCAACTTCTAAAAACATACCTGTGACACCTGCGATTAGTTTACGATTTATTGCGTTTAGATATTCAAATACTTTTATTTATATTTTTAAAGTATCCGAAGTTCTAAAAATAGTATACTTACATAAAAATAAATGGCTCATTTGCCTTAATAAGTGGTATGAATTCTGTAACAGGACAACAACAAATGTATGCTGTACGAAATCTGCCGATGTCCTTTGACATGCAGTTAGTTGACACCCTGGTTATCGGCTGAATCAATTCTGATGAAATTTGAGTTAGCTAACACCAAGAGGTGGTAATTTTTTGCAGCTGTAAATAACCATCCCAAGTCGCGGGCAACATCTAGTAAATCTTATTTGCAACGATACATTTTTTGATAAACTGCTTTTTATTTCACATCCAGCCAGTCCAATCTAAAAATACACGCTAAATTGAACTTAACATCTTACTCAACGTATTTCACTTATTTATTTAGACAAAGGTCACGTGACTCGAGTCTTGTGTTACTGGTATTACAGAATGTTAAGATGACACGGTAAAAGTGCGTTAACTGCACAATAGTGTGAAGTGTGAACTAGTTTCTGTGATGTCTATGTCAAGGTTTGCCGAAAGTAAGAGTGGTTTGTGAAGTCGAGAGTACACCATGGTTACAACATTGTATACTGTGCTTAACTGTATGTATAGGTGGCTTACTGGTCTATGAATTGACTTGAACTGTGGCCTAGTAAGTTGTAAGTTGTAGTAGTACATAAATGGATTTTAATAGTTTTAGATTGACTTCTATAATTTTTATCTGAGCAACGTTAGATATTCTTAACCGAATTTAAGTGTATAAATACTTCACTATAATTTACGTAGCATTTAGAGTCTGAATATTTTAGTTAGCTTGGGAAAATTAATTCAAGATTAAAGTCTCATCTATAAATTATTTTTTTTCCTAAGCTGTTCGTGTTTTCGTAGATACAAAGTACAATAAAACTTGTTTTATACTAACAGATAAACACTAGAAGGTACAAGGTACTCAGGTATTTCGGTCTTATCAGATTATACGGACTTTAGTATTTCAATTCGATGATATTTTCGTACAAATACTTTTTAATAATCATAAGGATGTTTACTTTTTTAATGTCATCAAGAATACTTTATAGTGATTTCACTGAGTGGCTTTTAGTATATTGTGTCTGGCCATTTGTAATACAAAATGTGTTAATGATAATTGTTTTTCTATTTCCAGCCAGTTTCGTGAAAACATGTTACAAAAGCGATCCAGAATTCGACGACTGTTCGCGGGAAGCGGTGCAACAGCTCTTCAATGCGCTCGGTCCAGGTACAATAGAATTATTTCCTTAGTTATTAAAATAAATAGAAAATTAAATTTATATTGTATTAAAAAATAATTAATCTTTGATTTGAATCGGAAACAGCGTCCACACTGCCAGTTTTATAAGGATTCTAGAGAGGATTTTTTTATTTTGGATAATGGCTATCTTATCGATGGATTTATTGACTGCCAGTGTCACTTCTTCGTAAAGAGATCGATTTTCAAAATTGGATTGACGAATTAATTCTAGCCTGATTTTTTCTGTTAATTTTTTCCTTTTATCAGGATAGACAAGGTTTAAACTGAAAAAATCTATTCTCTTATCATAGTCGTGTGTGTCGTGTAATCTAATTTACATACAAACTTGTCACAAACAACAATTGACCCACCCACTAACGCAAAACCGTCAATCGCAATAAATTTAAACAAATGTACCAACTAAATGCAATACAATTGGTCTCAATATAAGTGTGGTACGAAACGAACTGCGGTACCGCATGGCTGCCGGTCAACCAGACTACGTCGAAGTAGCTGGCACGGTTTCTGAGCGCCTGGTTTGTTGCACAACTCATCACAGCTGTTCGTGTTTCGCGCGGTTACACGGTAGTGTTTGCCGCCTGCCGGCACTGCGCGCCTAGTACTTTGTTCCCCCACGCGTTTGTTAACGTTTTACTCTCGTGTCAACTAACTAACCGTTTGTTAAACTACATAATTGTGCGTTTTAATAAACGGTTGTGGTTAATGAGTGTAGATAAATTAACGTTGTTTTATTTTTTAATTCATCTTATGCTAAATAATACCATTTTGTTTTAAATAAATGTTACGGGTTCATTACGTAATTATAATTAGACTTTGTAAACATTAACACACTTAATTCTTTTTTCTTCTTTTCTCAACATGTATTTCACAGGAAAATAAATTTTCCATGTGTTTTAGTAGAAATTATAGTCGGTTGGTAGATTCACAAGCCACTGGGCTAGTCACATAGCCTCAATTACGAAACATTTGTACATAACTTGCGGAAAGCGAAAGCGCTATTTCTTCACCTTACTCGTGTGACGCGACGAGGTATCAAATATGCTTTTTATATGACTCTCTTACCTATACAAGCATTTGTAAGATAATCTTTGTGCAATATGTACCTTCCCACACAAAAAATGTTAACACCAATACCCACGCTCGACATAAATCAAACTCAGCGTTCCGTTAATTGAACACTGATAAGAATGTTTTCATTTATAGGTCTTCGAGATATTGGAATGCAGCCATTAGATCCTCTAAAAATCCCGAAAATAAGGATTTTACAAGGTGAAGGACCAGTCAACGTGAACGCTGCGCTTGATGACGTCACAGTTACAGGTTTCGGCAAGACCGAAGTGTTGTCGAGCCAGTAAGTATTACCGCCTACAACGTATGCGGCCCTGGTACCGCAGACGACTGCTTGATCGACTAAGTTGAACAAATTGTAGTCAGAGTAGTTTTTTTTCTACAGTTTGGTCGGTCTGTTGAATTTTGTTGATGGAGTGGATGGATTAATTGTATTGTTAATTGTTACCATAACAATTTAATTTAACTTGGTCTGGATGGATTTTTCAGAGTTGACAGCAAAACATACGACTTCCGAACTAAGGTCCGGGTCCCGAAAATAAGAATAGAAGGGACTTACGACTTAAAAGGAAAAATATTATTAATACCTTTGGTTGGTCGTGGTATTTGCTGGTTCGAACCGAGTAAGTATTGAATGAAAATCAAACTACAATGTTTCACAGAGTGGGATCATTTAAATACTTAATTGTATAATTTTGCTTTAAATTTTCAGCCAACATGACGATCGACATTGTAAGTGATGTAAAAGTCTACACGAAAGACGATTATGTATTTTTCAATGTAACTGGAGCTCATGTTAAATATGCAATAGGAGGATTGAAACTGCGCATGAATAATTTATTCGACGGCATTGAGTCGCTAGGTACGTATAGCGCCATCTTAAGTCTAATAGATGAACTACGAAACTTTAGTACTAGCTACGCGCCTTCAGAGCGCGCTGATGTACCGCTCTCTTATCGAAACTCCTAGTTGTTATGGTCGCCTGGTACTAACGTGTTACAAATTGCAACGTTGAGACGTTGGTGAGGCGTCGCTAGACGTTTGACAACCGCTCACTCTCTGTTGCCAATTTTATTCGCAAATTAATTTTACTCTTGTCTGAGTTTAAATTACAAATTATTACACTTCTTTGCAGAAAATTATGACATTTCCCAAGACTTGTTTGAATGAGAACGATGTTTTATATTGTCTTAAGTGTAAAATCTTCAGAGAATTGTTTTTATCGTTAAAAGACTGGTTTAATCAACTGTTTCATGATTTCGCAATGTTTTTGCAATAACGTCTGTTCTCTGTAGATGTTTTCGTTACTTATTTCATCAACAGATGGCGGTGTTCATGCGTCTGTGAGTGCTCTACGAACAAACTTGAATTTGTTTTTAAAAGTTCTCGTTTTTCTTTCTTTCAGAGGAGAGTACGAATGCTTATTTAAATGCGAACTGGCGGCCAGTTTCAGAATCTCTGCGACCTATTTTATCAAAGACAATAGAAGACATTTTACTCGGTTTCATGCAGAGGCTGTTTAATAATTTACCTGGAGATTTTATGATTGGTGACATAAAAGATTACGTGCCAAGTAAAAAAACGGAAAAGAAAGTTTAGTAATAAATAAATTAATAAATAACTATTTAATATTCTTTAGGTAGATTAAGAGTAAGTACTGTAATATATTTTAAGACCTTCTTTTTTATATAAAATTGTATGTATATTAGAGAATTGAGTGAATAATAATATGAGGACCAAGATTATCCCTTTGATATTATTATGTAAGACTAAAAGACGAATTATTGTATAAAATTAAATAAATGATAATAACGAAAGTATTAAAGAAAACCTTACAGATGGTTGTGTAAATATTGAAAATTGTGAAGTTGCATTTTTATTTCATAACCCTAAGATGAAAGTTTTGTAAATAAATGATTAGAATGAAACTTGACACCGTGCCAAAACGTGGAGTTTCACGAAGCCACACGTTGTTTACACACCTGTTATTTTCAGGTGTAGGCTAAGGTTATATTAGTCATTGTTGCTTTTCAATGGACTAGAAAGTGATTGAGTCTTGGGAATTAAACAATTGCTAATTAACTCATCTCTATGCAGATCTTCATTCGTTTGGTATACCTATAAATTAACTGTTTGAACACAAATGTTGTATTTCTAAATTAAGACGTTTCGTTCAGATACACTATGGAGAAAAACAGGTAAAACCAAACAATGATTTACAAATAATTATGATGACTACATCCCTCAATTGTTATGAATTAATTAAGACATTATTTTTAATTTAAACAAATTAGTTCAACATATTATGTTCTCCACATTAATTTATTTTTGCTTGGTAACAGTGTCCTTGTAATCAAAGCATGTAAATAAAATTGTTTACCTGCCAAAGAGGACGTCCAGGCATTTTGTAACACAAGGATATTTTCAAATTTCACAAAATACACAAATGTCACTCGCAACAGTTTTTGTCGCTGGTCACTAGATGGCTCTCTCACCAAAGTTGAGAACAAAATAAGCTTTACTCGCTCATATAACGAGTTTTATACGTCGGCAAAGCTGTATCGATGTAAATACCAGTGCGAGGAAACACGACGCAGAACGAGGGAACGATCGACAGAAATATCCCTTACGTGGCCAGTACAGATTATTGTGGAATTTTCACGAAATAAATAAATACAATACCTTAGTATTTATTTCAATGTCCATAGTTTCCAAGTATATTAATAGCTTCGTTTTATTTCTTCTAACCAGAAAGTCTGTTTATTATGCACGTGTTTGATCTTTTAAACAAACAATCTAAGCTTGAGCCAATTTATGGGTTTACTGGACTTTTATGGATTGCAATTACAGAAAACTTAAACTATTAATAAATTCAACCCACATAAGAACTGCCAGCAGCGAAATAGCTCGAGACTGCAAAGCATTCGTAAAATTTTATGCAATTGCTTTTGAATACTACGTCCAAAGTGTTAACTATCTTCTAACTACTCCGTATACTGTAGTGTCTATAGTTGAGGTTTTTATTTAATGCTAAAGTCACAGCACAGCGATGTTCTACGAAGGTCAATCAACAAAAACATAATGCCCAGTGCATTTCCTATCAAGCCTTGTGTTGGGTGTGCTGCAATTTTTATAACCCCTTACTACTTATTATCAAAATTAGATTAAAACTTATTTTTTATCAATTATTACATAATAATACTAGCCTATAGAGTATATACGTCCCACTGCTAAGCACAGGCTTTTTCCCATATAGGGAAGTATTGAGCGTTGACTGCCATGCAAGCTCACTGCGGGTTGGCGTTTTTAGATTCCTATACTTGGAACCAGGTTACCTCAAGGGGTATTCCTAACTTTATCAGAGGTGTAGAAGAAAGGAAGTAATTATAATTTTGAAAAAGTCACATCGGTACTTGCATGCGTTGGCATCGAACCTGCACCTGCATATAAATCCATACATACAACCAAATATTTTTATAAATGTACAGTAATAACCTGACCAACCTAATTTCGGTAAAGAATCTAGGTCATTTCACAACTGAAGGTTTAAATGAAGGCATGCAACATTCTCACACAGCGACACTGTTCCAGATACAAGAGTTTGTTCAGAATGTGATCAGCGGTTTATTTATAGAAACCTCGCACGCGTAGCACCTGAAGCGAGAGGAAAAATAGTAATTTGCTGTTGGACACAAGATGGGTTAATTAATGAGAGTTGGAAACTGAAAAATAAGATTAGGATCGTATCTGTTAGTGTAACGTTATAGATCATTTATTAATCAAAATTGACAGTCTGATTTCTGAAATAAAATCTTCTAATTAGAACTTAAAATTAGAATATTCTAAGTGTCCTATCTGGAAAGTACGATAGGACAACATAACTTGCCGAACAAGTCGCTAAGTAACTGTCTAAATGTCTGTCTAAAAAAAAAAACAAAACATGATGTTGATATGAAATACAGGGTTATTATACGCAATACTTACTAGACTGATCTTATGATTCATACGATGTATCCATGCGATTGCAGTTTACAAGTTAATGATGAAGCTAAATGTGGATGTGTGACCAGTATCGCATCGAGTGAGCATCGACATGAAAAGAAGACAAATTAATGAGAAATATTTGAATAGGTTAATAGAACGAACTACATACAAAAATATTAAATGACTAGTGAATAATTTAGCCAATACATAGAACATTAGGTGCATAAATTTGGGCTTAAATCTATTTGCTTTTTACAGATTAATACAATATGTTTAAAGGAATCTACCACGTTCAAACAAAATATTAGTTTTTTTTTTTAAATTTCCTTTTTCTTTTTGCACCAAATTGATTAAATAAAATAGGATCCTTAGCTATCTTACAACAGTGTCTAACAAAAACATCCTGACCCTGCCAGCGTCAGGTAGCGAGTGATCTGTCAATGTGTGAGTAACATGTAATACATGAGTGATGTGCGCTAGTGTGCAGACACGTTATATCAGTCATCGATGCAGTTGTATTGCACGAACGTTTAATGCGGTTTTATGCATCGAACTACTTCTTTGTTCTGCATTCCTTGTACAATGAGTTCCTGGTAAGACATTTTGTTGCAGCTTCTTGCGATATAAAAGCAAATAATTAACATAGAAAGGAGAGGAAACATTTTTTTTGCCTGTTTGTCGTGGTAGAATCTAAAATGGATTTTAATCTTATTATTTTCTTTTTCTAGAAAAAAAGTTAAAATAAAAGACAGCCCTAAATAAAGAGGTTTTTTTTTATAGTACGGACATTTTTGTAAAAAAATAATAGTAAAGATACTCTTGATACCAAAAGATGCTTAGCTCCTAAGGAAATTGGCTATATGATTTCTTAAAAATACCAAAAACATCATGATGCCAATTTCGAAAAAGAGTTCGCTTTAGTACCTTGTCACCTAAAATCTGCGTAAGATCTTGGGAGCTAAACTCGACATAAACCGTATTATAAAACAAAAAAGTCTACTCTTCACAAAATATAAATTTAAATAACGAACATCCTCCTCAATAGCGCTATAAAACAAAATTTTCGTGTATTAAAAGGACTACAAACATGCGTGCACTGCGCGTGAGTCGAATGACATCTATACGCACAAACACAAAACGAGAGATGAAGGTCGGTCCGGTGAATGACCGCGAGATGAACATACGCAATGACCCAGAGAAGGGTGCTCAAAGGGGATAGGGCCCCTTTGGTGTCGCTCACAAAAGGAACGGCCACCAGGGCAACATGAACGCTAGAAGGTTAAGCTGCTGCATACATGCACTTTGCACCGAATGCGCGTGACGTCACCCATTCGTGCAGCATTGTTTACCGCTGCATTGCAATTTTGTAATGTAATCATTCATTTAGCGGCGCGCTGTTGTCATTCGTAAGTCGGTGCTCGTGTTTGACAAAACGTATTTCATTTGTTGTGAAATGATATAAAAATTGATTTTAAAAATGATTTTGAAATTCGAAACTTTAAAAAATATAGATTAATTGCAGCTATGATTACATTAATGATATAATCTAATTAATTTGGCATTGACATGTAAAATCCAATAAAACGAATAAATAAACGGTATCCGCCATTTAATAAGGTCACCCTATTTTTTAGCACGCTTACATCATCAATGGTGCATATTTACGATTTATTGCTTTGCCATAAACAAAACATTATCGTATACGTCGATACACGTGTTTTACAAAGATTCAGATTCGAATATATTTCTAGCATTGAAATGAAAGATTGACGTGTTTGCCTTAACATCCTTTGGCGGTTATTATCGAAAACATTCAAATATTCTGAACGAGAACGTTCGTTTAGTCAGTAAACCGAAATAGGTCGTACTTCGTAGCGGTTCAAGGTAGTATATGGCACAGGAATAGTCTGTGAGTAACCCGCTTAAAATAATATCGACGTACTCACGCCGTTCGCCGGCGTTGCTCGTCTATCAACGCCATTTTTTATGGTTTTTGGGTTAACACAACCTTTGGCTATAAAGATACTCGCATGCAGAAGATTTAATTGAAACACTGGCGTTATGATTCTGTATTACTTTGCTAATTCATTTATCCAAAATGTTTCTATTCTAAAATCTTAATTCAAAAATCTAGGTTGGAATTCGTCTCAATTGAAAATACCGTGTCCAGTGCATTAAATAAAATTGAAAGAAATTCAAGGTAAAAATAATAATACTTCACATAAAATAAGTTTCTCTAGAAAATTCCACTTTGAATAAAATGTTGTAGGTTTCGTGTGTAGGTTGTATAGACGTAAAATCTCTATTCTGAGTCACTGAATAATTTTGTAAAAGTTATTATGTATCACCGACTTGGCAGAGGTGGAAATGTGTTTGCCAAAGAAATTTAAAAAAATGTTGAAAGAATCAAAACTTTTAATCCATTCGTTTCTATTTCACAGACGATAAAATTATTAGTAGGTAGCAGGTACATATTTATAGAAGTTCAACACAATGTCACTGGCATATGAGAAAAAAGAATGGGCGAAGATTGTGTACGTTTCAATTAAGACCTAGTAAAAAAATAAGTGAACGAAAGAGGATTTATTGGAAACAAATACGATAATATCAAACAAGTATAAATACAACGAAAGAAATAAAGTAAAAATTTCTACTTTACTAACTACTAAACAGATATTCGATAGATAAAAATGACGCAAACACGCCGTACAGATAACCGAGTTGATTCGAAAATGGAATGCGAACCATTCTGTGGAAATATTTAACTTTATCACAAAGTACAGGCAAACTGTAGGTAATAGAAACAAAATTACGATTCAAGTAAAATAAAACCACGTTCTAAATTACTGGCTGGATAGTCCTTGGCTATTAAAGAGGTCAACCGTCAAGTATGACAAGACGGGTGGGGCGCCAAGAATGTGGAACGTTTGGAACGTAGGTGGAGAATCTGGAGCAGGCAGTTACGATCGCCATGTACTAGGGCCACATCAACTAGTAGGAGTCTCGTGCCGCTTGTTGGTGGCGGTCAGCGCTGCCTGGTGAGAGATAGCGTAAACTTTTGACAAGTTTGACAAGGTTAGACTGCTTCACTGATTTCGAAAATTTAAAATAGATGGCGCTGTATTAAATGATAAGACGTAGACGCTAGCGCCTTTAGCAACGTATTTAACAGTTTTTGCTTTATGTTGCTGCCCTCTAAAGTAAAATGTTTACTTGTTGTTGACAAAACTAACAAACTTGCTGAGAAGCTTGTTATTTCTCTTAACTACCTATCTACTTGGTTTTAATTATTATAACCTTGTAATGCTCTCAATTATTTAGAATACCTAAATGCATTGTGAAACTGGTCTGGTTGATCTTATTTTAATTGCGTGTTAACCTTACACCGCGACCGATTTACAATAAAGTTATCAGTTCGGAAATTGCAAGGTCAACCAAAATTAAACGAATATTTTCGTGTAAGTAACTATTGACATTATTATTTGAACAGACAGAGAAAAATATTTTGAGTCGTCCGTAACAGGTTAGCAGTATCTTCCAATACGGAGAGGAGTTGTTGCTATTCTGCGTTCGAACACATTTTTCTTGATGACGAACCTCAAATGCAACTGATTCCCAATGTGCAATGTCGTAATGATAGCTCCTTAATAATTTTGTAGTAAACAACTTGTCTTGTTAATTCTCGAA